>CM076575.1:640133737-640575260 GCA_034641835.2 Pinus albicaulis | reverse complement strand
AAGATATCATAATGACGAGTAGGGTATGGGTGTGATAACTTAGTTTTTCATTTGCTTTCAGTTCATTTGCTTTCAATTGCATACAAGTCCACAGTCATAATTGTTCTACCTCTTCCACAAGAAGGAACTCTTCCAAAATATCACTAATGATGAACAAACAGATTGTGTAACTTCATAGAATAATGCATGTTAGTTAGAATGCTCCGGAGTTTCATTTGCATTTAATTCAAGATCAGTTACTTCATTTCAAGTTTGATGATGACTTATAGTTTGATATTGTTCTAGTTTAGTAGCATCTTAGGTTCATTCTTAGATTAACTCATTGCACTTGCATCTCATATTCAAATTGTCATCCATTGCACAATAGATTACTCTATTTGTTAGGATTAACAAGACAGCTTTCATTATTCACAAACATCTTCTTGTTCTAAAAACTACAACTGATCCATAGCCATAGGAACAGAAGACAACATCACTATAAGGTCTGAAATCTCTCTGCAATCTCCTCATCATTTTATAAACAGAGCTCTTCCTCAAAAGAACTATTTTGAACAAGAAACCAATAACTTCTTGAGTATAAGTTCTGTGACATTCAATTAAATTGCAGAATAGAACTAGGAATTAATCATAGAATAGAAGAGCTTAGGACAGAGTATTGCATCATTAGTGCTTCTTCTGACTCGTCAGTTAGAGATGACTAGTATTTATGATCATTTCTCAAAGCTTAGCTCTGTGTCATTTGCTCAAAAAGTCATTATCAAGCTTTTGTTTTTATTTAGTTCGGATGAGCTTTGTTTCCACTTATTTCATTCCATATTAGGCTCAACTGTTTTGACCACTAATTCTCTTCTTATTAGTTTTTTCTAGTATTATAAAAACACTAAAAGACCAAAACATCATAAATCATCACAAAATACCAAAAACATCACAAAACACTACACACAACGCATTAGGAAACAAACACCTAGGTACATACAGTACACTTCACTTCAGCAGTTTACAAATCCTGGTTGACAATTAAATGAGCTCAGTTTAGGAGACTAGATTGAGACCAAACATTTTGGCGCCGTTGCTGGGGAAGTGAAAACTATGTAACCTTTGTTTCTTAGCATCCAAAAACAATTTTATGCGTAGGGAGAGAGATTCAAGGGGAAGATTTATAAGCAGCAGAGGCAGAAGTTTGATTTCTAGAACACCACTTGTTTCATCTAGATCCAGAACTAGTACACCTTCAACTCAAACCCATCTTCCATCCTTTACTGATCCTGGACTTCTGGAAGATCTAAGGTCACCTATTCCATCAGAGAAACCTTCCACTTCATCCACTGAACCTGCCATAGAAGAAGATCTAAAGACTCCTGTTAGGGACACAAATCTTTCTACTTCTACAGGAGAGTCAACCATGGCAGAAGGAGGAGGAGGAGTTGTTAATTGAGAACACACATTATTTGGAGGAGGTAGAGGTAGATGTAGAGGAGCAGGAGGAAGAGGAGAAGGAGGTAGAGGTGCAGATGGAGGAAGAGGTAGAATAGGAAGCTCTTTTGGGTTCCCTATACTTGATGAAGAAACCAATACAACCATGAAAACATTTCACCTTCTGTCCTTCCGAACTTCTATGGACTTAAAACTGAAGATCCTGAAACTTTCTTATTCGAATTTGAAGTGCTGTGTAGGACTTATGACTACCTTCAAGATGCTCAAAAATTGAAATTATTTCCTTCAACTCTGAAAGGAGCAGCATTGAAGTGGTTTATGAGCTTAAACATTAGTTCCATTAGGACATGGGAAGACATGAAACAAGCATTTCTAGAGAGATACTTGGATTATTGTATGCCGGTTAATCATAAGGAAGAAGTGTTCAAGATGTTACAAAAAGAAGATGAAAAATTAGAAGATTTGTTGGAAAGATTTAAATACAACATAAAAAGGGCACAAATGGAAAACCTAGATCAAGACACTTTAAAAGCTCTTTTGTTGAAAACAATTAGGGATGAATGGTTGGATATCCTTAACATGATGGGAAAAGGGGATATATCACAACTCACATTACCTGAAATATCCGAGTTATGTATCAACCTTTCCAGAGGGAAATCCAAAACTGTCAAAGGTCCAAGAGATCCTGCTCTTGCAAGGGCAAGTAAATCTGCTTCTGGGACAGTAAGTAGATCAGAAATAGGACATATGCTTGATGATTTTAAATCTGACATCTTAGGGAGTCTTAGTGAACGAATAGACACCCTCAAGATACAAAACAAGCAAAAGGCTGAATCTGATGCCTTGGCAATCTTTTGTCCCAAATGTAGGAAGAAACATGCCTCGAGAGAGTGTCCTTTAGATGTAAAAGTTGTAGAAACCTGTGTTATTTTTTCGAGAAACATGAGACTGCTGCCCCTCCTTCTTCCCCGGCCCCGCGGCTTGTTGTGAAGAAACCCTACAGACGAGCAGAATCTCTAACTTTAGTTTGAGAAGACTTCAGGTAGATCCTTTGTACACAAGATTCTATGACTAGCTGCAGCAATCAACCTCCACCTTGGAATTCTTGGCAGCAACCTTGGCCCCAATTTAAAAATCAATCTCAAGCTTGGGCACAAGGATCACAAGGTCCCTATGGAAGATACTCTCCATATTATCAGTATCCACCATCCTATCCACCATACCCACAAAATTTTCCTCAAAATCTTCAACAAAATTCTCAACAACATCATCAGAACCAACCTCATCAAAATCAACCACTTCCATTACCATTCCCTAAAAAATCCAATCAATTACCAGCTCAGCCCATACCAAACCCCAATAATAAGAATCCTCAGAATACATATATGATAGAAGGACAACAATTTCCAACTTATTTAATTACTCCTCTAGACCTTAGTGATGTTCAACTTAGGTTTGGAAGGATACTTGAGAAGAGGAAACCTTCTGTGATCATACAAGAACAAGATAATTCTGAGGAAGACTCCCTACGGGTTAATAAAAGTCTTGAGGAAGACACATCCTTTCAAGACCAAAACATTGAAAAACTGAAACAAAAAGATCCAATAAATCCAACTCCTGTATTAGAGCAACCATCTACATCTACTTCTATACCTCCCTTCCCGAAGAGATTACAAATTGATAGAGGTGTAGAAAAACAAATAATGGTGCCTAATTATGATTTCTTAGATGAATTGAGAAATGTTTGCATTAAAATTCCATTATTGCAAGCCATCAAAGAAATCCCAATTTTAGCCAAAACAATAAAGGAGTTGAGTATGAAGACAACAAGAAAAAGAATAAGAGAAACTAAGAAAATTCAACTGGTAGGACAAATAGCAGACATTATGATGGGCAAGATTGCTATTCCAAAGTATCTTGACCCAGGAAATCCAGTTGTCAAAATTCACATCAATGGAATTGAAATTCAAAACACACTCATTGACTTAGGAGCAGCAATAAATATCATGAGTAGACAAATCATGGACAAAATGAAACTTCCTAATATTCTCTTTACACTCACACTATTACAATTAGCAGATAGATCTGTGATCACGTATGGGGTATTGTAGTTATATTCCAAGAAACCTTGGGATCAAGTACCCCGGGATTTCACGATCCCGACACCTGGCACAATCTAGAGGCCATCCCGTTATACTAGGAAGACCTTGGTTGGCTACAGCTGATGCTTTTATTAGTTGTAGGTCCGGTGATATGTATATTTCTGATGGTAGTTCAACAAAGAAATTCACTTTATATCCTCCAGCTAGGACAATTACAGATCTATATGACATTCAATGGATAGAGGATGAAGAATATTTACAACCACTCTTCACAATTTCAGAAATTAGTGAAGATAATCAAATTCTGAATACTCTAGAAAACTTTGAATCTTCTCCAAAACACAAACAAGAATCATTTCAAGAGAGATCCAATATTGAGTTCTTGTCATCTAGGCAGATGTCTCTTCATTCTATGGACAAATTTGGCAGCTCTACAAGTGAAATTTTTCCAGGCAAAACCTTGAACATAAACAAAAACCTAGAAAAATCTCAACAAGAAGAGTTAGTCAAAGTATTACAGAGACATTCTTCCGCATATGCATGGGAATACACTGACATGAAAGGGATAAGTCCCAAGACTTGTACTCATCACATCTATATAGAGGCAAATTGCAAACCAATCAGACAGCCTCAAAGACGGATGAATCCAAATCTTAAGGAAATTGTCAAGGAAGAACTGCAAAAATTATTAAATGTTAATTTCATCTATCCTATTTCAGATAGTCAGTGGGTTTCTCCTTTAGTAATTGTACCTAAGAAAAATGGAAAATGGAGGGTGTGTGTTGACTACCGAGAACTGAATAAAGCTACTCTTAAAGACCATTTTCCTTTACCTTTCATAGATCAAGTATTAGATACATTAGCAGGTAAAAAGTACTTTTCATTCCTAGATGGGTTTAGTGGTTACAATCAAATCCAAGTAGCACTTGAACACCAAGATAAAACCACATTTACTTGTCCTTAAAATTTGTTTCACTGGTATTGCCATTTGGATTATGCAATGCACCTGCAACATTCCAAAGGGCAGTATTAGGAATTTTTTCGGATCTAATACATGACTGTGTAGAGGTGTACATGGATGATTTCACAGTTTATGGGGATACATTTGAAGAGGCTTTAGAAAACTTGGAGAAAGTCTTAAAAAGATGTCAAGAAGCAAACCTTTCACTTAGTCATGAAAAATGTTTTATGATGTTCACTGAAGGTATTGTTTTAGGGCACCACATTTCAGGGGATGGGATTAGAGTTGATGAGGCGAAAGTTGAAGTTATTTCTAACCTATCCATTCCAAGTTGTCAAAGAGATGTTAGAAGTTTTCTAGGATTTACAGGGTATTATCTGAGATTTATAGAAAACTTCACCAAAATAGCATCTCCTCTCTTCAAATTACTCACCAAAGATTGTGAATTTAAGTGGACTTCTGATTGCCAGTTAGCTTTTGAAACCCTGAAAACCAAAATTTCTGAAGCACCTATATTAAGGGGGCCTAACTGGAAGTTACCTTTTCATATCTCGACAGATGCTTCCGATACAGCTCTAGGAGCAGTATTGGGACAGAAAGATTTAATTCCCTATGCCATCTATTATATCAGTAAAAATTTGACTCTCGCAGAGTTAAACTATACTGTAACTGAAAAAGAGTTTTTAGCTGTTGTTCATACCATTAACAAATTTAGACACTATAGAACAGGCTATGAAACTTTTGTTCACACTGATCATTCTGCAATTAGATATTTAATGAATAAATCAATTACTAATGGCAGAGTTATAAGATGGTTGTTATTATTGCAAGAATTCAACATTACTATCCTAGATAGGCCTGGAAAACAAAACACTGTGGCTGATTTCCTGTCTAGAATTCAAAATATCAAAGATGACACTCCGGTTGAAGATCAATTTCCTGATGAATATCTTTTTGTAATCTCTACTCAAACTCCATGGTTTGCTGATATTGCCAATTATTTAGTTTCAGGAAAATTTCCTTCAATTATGAATGCAAGGGATAAAAGAAAAATCATTAATGATAGTGCAAGATATTCATGGGTCGCTAATGAGTTGTACAAGACAGGTCCAGATTTGATCATTAGAAGGTGTGTTCGTGAAGATGAGATGCCCGAAATTCTCAAGGCATGTCATGATGAACCTTGTGGCGGACACTTTGCAGATAAGAGGACAGCCTATAAGATCCTTAATTTAGGATATTATTGGCCATCTTTGTTTAAAGATGCAAGGGAGTATGTCAAAAGATGTGACAGTTGCCAAAGGGTAGGGAAACCTTCTCCTTCAGGTGAGATGCCATTACAACCTCAGGTACACATTGAACCTTTTGAAAAATGGGCTTTGGATTTTGTAAGACCTATTAGTCCTCCATCAAGACAAAAGAAATATATATTAGTTTGCACTGATTATGTTACTAAGTGGGTAGAAGCTAAACCATTACTTGTTGCTAATGAATCATCTGTAGTTACTTTTCTTTTGAGGATATTTTTACTCGTTTTGGTGTCCCAAGGGAAATTGTTACAGATCAAGGAGCTCAATTTACATCAAGGCTAGTGGAGAAAATGATGGAGAAGTACAAAATCAGACATAGAACATCTACTCCTTATCATCCACAAGCAAATGGTCAAGTGGAATCCACTAATAAAGTTATTGAAGGAATCCTAACAAAGACTGTTCATCTACATAGAAGAGATTGGGTAGATAGGCTTCCTGAAGCCTTGTGGGCCTATAGAACTACATGGAGAAACACAACAGGCCATACTCCTTATGAGCTTGTTTATGGAAAGTAAGTTTTGTTTCCCATAGAATTCCAAATTCAAACATTCAAGATGGCAGTTCAGCTAGGACTTGATCTAACGGAGGCACAAAAGCATAGACTGGAGCAAATTAATGAATTGGATGAGATCAGACAAGATGCAGTTCAGAAAACAAGTCTAGTCCAACAGCAAAGGGCTAGATGGCATGACAAGTACATCAAGGAGAAGAAATTTAAAGAGGGTGATTGGGCTCTCTTGTTTGATTAAAAATTCAAGGATTTTCAAGGGAAATTTCAGACACATTGGCTTGGGCCATATGAAATTGTTCGAATTTTTGATAATGGGGCAGTAAAAATCAGAACTATAGATGAAGAGGAGGTCACTTTTCTTGTGAATGTTCATAGACTGAAGCTATACCACAAGCCACTCTCAAGAGAAGAGTTTGTCAAGAAGTTCCAAGAAGATAGTGATGTGAAGTTAATGAAGAAGAGTCTCTCTTCTTCATCAACTTGATTAAATTTTCTGAAGCATTTCTCTTTTGAAAAAAAATAAAAAAATAAAAAAAAATAAAAAAATAAAGGTATAAGCATGAAAACCAATCATTGATTGGCATGTTTATACAGAAAAGATAGGGTGAAAATCAGAGTCTCTCTGACACTCTAACTTTTCTCATTTTTGTTTCTAAGCAGCTGTTATAAAAATCATAAGTTCAGTTCCATAGTGCTTATGATTCATTTCATCTCACTCCATTCACTTATCCATCCATACTCCATCTCATCCATCATTCATATTTCACTCCATTCCACATTTCATTCATCTCATTCCATCTTCCATCCATCTCATTTTCATGTCAAAACACAAAATTTGATATCATGCTGTAAGTGAATAAAAATATGTCATGAATTGCAGTACAGCCTTTATGTTCCTTCATTCCATTTCATGAACTGAATCCATTTCATTCCATTATCCACTTCATACATATCATAATCCATCATCCATTTTCATTCATACCACATAAAATTTCACCCATACTCCAAAAACATTCCATTTTCATGATTAAAGTATTCTACAGGAACATTCTGCAGCTCAGTGGACATTCTGCAGCTGATCAGCCTTTCTGCAGCTCGACAGTCTTTCCGCAGCTATAAACCCTGAAGGCATCAACCAGCAGACATCAGAATTACAACAAAGTGACCCAGTGTATTCATGAATCAAAAGCATCAAGAAAATTATGAAGACTCCTCCAGAGATGAGCAGAGAAGACAAAGGCTACAAAAATCAAATAAAGGGCAGAGGTAACAAGTTTAAATTACGAAGGCATTTTAGAAAAGTTTAGCATAGTTTAGTTGTGGATTATTCGAAAGGTTGTTTTAATTGTTTTTATTGATCAAACACCAACAAACCCTCTACAGACTTTGTATTAAAATCTTCCATTTCAAATTTCATATCTGATAGCATTTAAGCGGTGAAATGGCCAAAGCATTTGAATTTTCCACGTCTCTTAACCAAAGAATTTAATGATGATGATTCCCTCTGCCGTCGTAAAATCCTCCGCCGTCTCCTCAATCATTAATACAAGCCCTCCACCTCACTCCACTACTCTATTCCGTGACCATTTGCCATAACTTCATTCCGTAGCCGGTATTCCATTCCGAAGACAGAGATATTATTATCACTAGGAGCAGAGCTAAAGGATATCAGTTTGAACAGCATTGAGCATTGTAAACGCAGAGCAGAGCAGAAGAGGTAAATTTGGAAGTATAACAGTGTGAGGACTCAAAGCCACTTGATCCCGTGGGCAGATAGCATATCACTGTGGACGGAATTTGAAGCATTTTCACTATCAACTCAGAATTGTAGCCGTGTAAAGTTTAAATTCTGTTGTTACCAAAAGACAAAGGTGTTAAAATTGAAGTCTTTTGCTACCAGAGACAGAGGTGTTGTAGTGATTGAATTTGAAAATCATTTGCTACCGGAGACAAAGGTGTTGTAGTGTTGAGTTTGAAGTCTGTTGTTACCAGAGACAGAGATGTTGTAGTGTTGAGTTTGAAGTCTGTTGTTACCAGAGACAGAGATGTTGTAGTGTTGAGTTTGAAGCATACCATTTGCTACTAGAGAAGAGGTGTTTTCAGTGATTGAGTTTGAAGTCTTTTTGTTACCAAAGCCAGAGGTATTGCACAAAAAGAAATTTGAAGCCATCTCCCACTGTCTATCAGATACATATCAGTTCGGAAATTGAAACTGCTTTCATGATCAAACAGAGGCATATCAGCCAGAGGTTTTGAAGTTGTTGCCACTATAAATCAGAGGTATGTCATTCCAAAATTGAAGCCATTTTCATTTAGAGCTTGAAGCCATTTCAAAACCGAAAGTGAAAGTCATTGTTTTGTGGGTAGAAGAGTGTTAATTTGATATTGAAAAATCATGGGTTTCATCGTAAGGACTGAACCTGTGGGTTCAAAATATTTAGAAGGTTACCCACAATGCAAGGAGATGTTACAACAAATAGGATGGCTTCAATTTTTGGAAAAATTTAATGGCTTCCATAAGGAAGTCACTAAAACATTCACAAGAGCATTTCAAGGGACCGAAGTTGAAATAGGGGATGTCAAGTTTACTGTCACTGAAGTTTTTATTGCAGAGGCTACAGGATTGCTCAGAACTGGAGAAAGATGGTTTCAAAATAGAGAATTTCACAATGACTCCTGGAAACAAATTTTAAAATCACCAAATATGGATGTTAGTGTATTCAAGAAAGGAATTCCCAGTACTGCATTGAAAAGAAAATGGAGAAACATACTACTTCTTTTACAAAAATTTGTTACATGTGAGGGTAGATATAGGACATTTTATGTCTACCACATCAGACTAATGATGCATTTCCTGGGAGAAGACTTAAACCTACCATATTTCTTACTTCAAAGTCTAAAGAAGATGACTTCCTGTGTTCAGAGAAGAGTTCAATTTTTAGAGACAACCCTGTATCATCATGGTTTGGTCAAAATCTTGATTGAACATCATCTAGCTAAAACAAATGATACATGGGATGATTTCTTAATAAGAAATCATTTTGAAGAAGCAAAAGAACCATCACCTGAACCACAGCCTACAAAAAGAAGTAGGAAATGGAGGACTTCAAAAGTTGAAATTGACAAACCAGTTCAAGAGAGCAGTGAGGAAATCATTTTGGAGAAGTTGACTCGAATCAAGAGGCAACTTAAGGAAGAAAAGATAATCAAGGAATCTGTCACAGATAAAGGAGAGGGATCCTCTCAGCCTAGGAGAAGCCACAGATTAAAGGGAAAACTGAAGAAAACACCAATCAAACAAACAGGGGTAATCAATATAGAAGATGAAGAAACACCCATTGAAGAGGATGATGAAGAGGATTTTTATGAAGGAACCCCTGAAATTGATCCTGCTCAACAGGAAATTTATGAATATGTGGAAACTTTGGAGAGGAGAGCTTCAGGAAGCAGAGAGAGAACCCCCAGTCCTCCACTGTCTGAAATAGATATATTAAGGAGGGATAGATATGAGTTGGAATTGCTGAATAGACACATCAAAAATGAGAATGAAATTCTCAAAGATCAAATCAAGCTCAAAACTGATATGAACTCAACCTTATCCCTGCATATAGACAAAGTGGAGAGGACCACTGAGAAGTTGAAGACAAGGAACAAAAAGCTAATCAGGGCACTCACCAACCTCAGGTTCAAACTTGTTATCAGGAAACCCAGAAGACCTCTAGCTTCCAGAAAAAGGAGAAGAAGGGGATTAGATGTCCTTGCAGAAGCCTCTGAATTCATAGGATAATTTTCATGAGGACATGCAAAGAGACAGCAGTGGGGGTATGTTGAGCCTCAAAATTGTGCTTTCCTTCACCTCATTTTACCTCATTTTCCCTTGTCCATTTCTATCTTAAAACCCAATTGATCAATAAATATAGTTAAAATTACTTCTAGAATGATTTACATGACTGACTTGTTGAATTTTGTGATTTTTTCCATTGTTAAGCATTTTGACCGGAACTAGCTGCAGAATGCAGACATTCCGTAGCTAACCGGCGATTCTGCAGCTACCTTCATGTTTGAGTATGTTCCAGGTGGCCTCTTGAGGGAAACCGCATATGGGCATGATCCACGTCGTGTCTACATGGTTCGTTGCTCATCATGGAGGAGGAAATGGATTCTGGGTACGGTTATGCACGTGGGAACACATTTGTGAAGGAAGACTCCTACTAGGATTGTCTCAGTCCAGATGTCTTTTCTTCTTCACGCAACCACTTCAAAGAGTTCTAACGTGATTTGGATAAGGAAAGACATTGTTCCTAAATTGTTGTAATTATTGTTACGTGCATTTGCTTTATAAACTCTTGGGAGACCGAGAGCTAAGTTAGAGGGAGAGATTTATGTTAGATTTGCTGCTAGATTTTGTTTAAAAACTCTGTGTTACGTCCTTGAAGATACAGAGTGTTATGTTCAAACTATTGCATCGTTAATGGAGCAGACAAAGTTATTTTGAAGGCGTGATTTAATTTGGAGTTGAATGCCGTCAAGTGGTAGAGGGCCCTTGCCTCTTGCACGGATTTCTTTTGCGTAAATTAGATAAGTTTTCCTAGCTGCCTTTACGTTTTGCATTTGAATTGGTAGTTGTTTTGTTTTAGCTACTGTAGTCGTATTCATTCTAGCTCTTCCACAAGAAGACACTCTTCCAACAGACTAAGATTATGAATGTTGAATGACTATGGTATTGTAGGATAGGAGTTGAATTTATAGTTGTTTTAACTAGCTACTGTAGTCATATTCGTTCTAGCTCTTCCACAAGAAGACACTATTCCAACAGATTAAAATGATGAATGTTGAATGACTATGGTATTGTAGGATTAGGAGTTGAATTTGTATTTGTTTTAACTCACTACTGTAGTTATATTCATTCCAGTTCTTCCACAAGAAGACATTCTCCCAACAGATTATAATGATGAATGATGAATAGCTATAGTACTGTAGGAATTAGTTGTAGTTTTTGCTATTCATTATCACAGTTACACTTGTTCTAATCACTCTTCCACAAGAAGAAATTCTTCCAAGACATCCTTAAGAAGTTCAAGACATGACTATGATAATGAATGATTTAATTATGTGTTTTTACTAAGTATCATCTCTGATCTCACTCTTAAACGCTTGCCCAAGACATCATAATGACGAGTAGGGTATGGATGTGATAACTTAGTTTTTCAATTGCCTTCAGTTCATTTACTTTCAATTGCATACAAGTACACAGTCAGAATTGTTCTACCTCTTCCAAAAGAAGGAACTCTTCCAAAATATCACTAATGATGAACAAACAGATTGTGTAACTTCGTAGATTAATGCATGTTAGTATAGTTAGAACAACTCCGGAGTTTCATTGCATTTAATTCATGATCAGTTACTTCATTTCAAGTTTGATGATGACTTATAGTTCAACATTGTTCTAGTTTAGTAGCATCTTAGGTTTATTCTTAGATTAACTCATTGCACTTGCATCTTATATTCACATTGTCATCCTTTGCACAATAGATTACTTTAGTTGTTAGGATTCACAAGACAACCTTCATTATTTACAAACATCTTTTTGTTCTGAAAACTACAAGTGATCCATAACCATAGGAACAGAATATAACATCACTATAAGGTGTGAAATCTCTCTGCAATCTCCTCATCATTTTATAAACAGAGCTCTTTCTCAAAATAACTACTTTGAACAAGAAACCAATAACTCTTTGAGTATAGGTTCTGTGACATTCAATTAAATTGCAGAATAGAACTAGGAATTAATCATAGAATAGAAGAGCTTAGGACAGAGTATTGCATCATTAGTGTTTGACTGTTTAGTTAGAGGATTTGCATATTTAGTGATCATTTCTCAAAGTTTAGTTTGTGTCATTTGCCTAAAAAGTCATTATCAAGCTTTTGTTTTTATTTAGTCATAGTTCAGATTTTGCTTCAGTGTTTCCAATTGCATTTGCCATTCCATACATTAGGCTCAACTGTGTTTTGACCACCAATTCATTTCTATTAGTTTTTCTAGGCATTTTCATAAAACACTAAAAGACCAAAAACATCATAAATCATCACAAAAGACCAAAAACATCACAAAACACCACATACAACGCATTACTCCTTCAAGACTTCCCATTGCGACGGATCTCCTTCAAGCGATCAAGCTTCTGCAGAAGAACCTCCTCTGATACCAATTGTTGGGAAAAATACTGAGAGGGGGGGTGAATCAGTATTTACTACATATTCAAAACTTTTACTTTTTCTTGCTTCTAAAACCCATACGCTACTTTCCTGATACAGACTCGGGTTTATACGCGGATACCCTTTATGAAACTCGCGTATACACAGAGATCTAACTATGTCATTAATTCTTCACTTATATCATTCCATCATTCATTCATCAAATGTTTAATAAACAGTAAACATGTGCAGTAAGAACAGAATAAACCATCACACAAAGCATCACACATGAACACCAGGATTTTTAGGTGGAAACCCAAGTCGGGAGAAAACCACCGCTGCAGTTGCTCAGCCTTCAATATTTTATTATAGAGAAAAAATCTTACAACATATGTTCTGGTGCAGACTCCTACCAGCACGCAGGCACCCACCTACGCTCGTTTACCAGCCTCTCCCGGAAGGGAGCTCCAACCCCCTGACTCGTTTACCAGCCTCTCCTGGAAGGGAGATACGACCCCCTGCTCTCGTTTACCAACCTCACCTGGAAGGGAGATACAACCCCCTGACTGAAGGCTACAACCCTCAGCACCTCTATGGACCACGTTTCATCAATTTTCACACTGGATCCAAAGCTTCCTTTAGAACACCACTTGCAGGCCACGTTTCATCATATATTTTCGACCGGACCCACTCCACATTGTAACACATACATCAAATCGAAACTTATCAATTCGTACAACCTTTAATCGTAGAATGTGTAGTCAATTTAGCGTCCTAAATTGCTAACATAAATTATCAACTAGGGCTAGTAAACTGATGAAGTGTGGTGCACTATATGTGCTTAAGTGACCTCTTCCTTACTTCGTTGTATGTGTTTTTCTTATTGTTTTTGGGAACAGAACATTCTAAACTAAATGTAATCTACCTCCGGAGTGCTCTAACTGAATTAAAATGCAACTAGTCTATGGAATTCTACAGTCTGTTTGTCCATCATGATTGGTATTTTGGAAGAGTTCCTTCTTTTGGAAGAGTTAGAACAATTCTGACTGTGTAATTGGATGCAAATGAAAATATAAAGGACTGAAAGCAAATGAAAAACTAAGATATCATATCCATATCCTACTCGTCATTATGATGTCTTGGGCAAGCGTTTAAGAGCAAGAACAGAGATGATACTTAGTAAAAACACACAACTAAATCATTCATTATCACGGTCATGTCTTGAACTTCTTAAGAATTTCTTGGAAGAGTTTCTTCTTGTGGAAGAGTGATTAGAACAAGTGTAACTGTGATAGTGAACAACAAAAATTACAACTAAATCCTACAGTACTATAGCCATTTTCATTCATCATTATAATCTTTTAGAAGAATTTCTTCTTGTGGAAGAATTAGAATGAATATAGCTACAGTAGCTAATTAAAAACAACTACGAATTCAACTTCTAATCCTACAATACTATAGCCATTTCCCATTCATCATTATAATATTTTGGAAGAGCTTCTTCTTGTGGAAGAGTTAGAATGAGTATAACTATAGTAACTAATAAAATCAACTATGAATTCAACTTCTAATCCTACAATACTATAGCTATTTCCCATTCATCATTATAATCTTTTGGAAGAGCTTCTTCTTGTGGAAGAGTTAGAATGAGTATAACTATAGTAATTAATAAAAACAACTACAAATTCAACTTCAGAAACGTAAAGGCAACTAAGATACTCAACATGATACAACCAAATCTTTTTCATCTAATAATGATATTTTGGAAGAGCATTTTAAGAAAAAGAATGATTGTAAGATAATGAGGATCTTTTAATCTAATTGCAAAACATGAATTAAAAACTACTTATCTAGAAAGCATGTAGAAGCCTCCTTGGATAGCATGGGCCCTCTGCTACCAATTTGGTGAAGTCCTTCAGCTCCTTAAAGTTGTAATCAAAACATCATCAAAGAACTGAATTTCTTTATTCAAAAACTCATAAATCTACATCCCATTCCATCTTGAACTTTGTTACAAAAGACTCTCTCTAATCCTTTCTCCTATTCTCCTACTTTTTTTTATTACTTCCTCATTAACTATGATAGGAGAAAGCTTCTCCTATTTATACAAAATATGAGGAGTCATCTCATTAATGGGAGTCCATGAATCTCTCCCTCCATCTCTAGAGTTACAATCAAAATAGGAAATGATAAGACACATGTCTTTCTAGAATTTCAACACAACTTAAGAAAGGAGACACATATCCTCTTAGAGTTTCAATACAACAAGGAAGTGAGACACATAGCCTCTTAGAGTTTCAATACAACAAGGAAGTGAGACACATGTTCTCATGATCCCATAATCTTCTCCAACCAAATTCGAATTTGGTCTTAGAGTGCCACATAAGGGTCTTCTAGAAGTCTCCTTTTGAACTACACATGTCACAAAACTCACAACACATATATAGATATATGAAACTATGTTAATTTTCTAGTTTCTAATCATAAATTCACTTTAAATACATAAAATACATAACTTTGGAAAACAAGGATCCTAACCCATATATTTATGAAAAATGGTTATTTGATGTAGGGCTTTAGGTCAGATGGCTATGAAATAAGGGCTAGATGGTTATGACATAATAGAAATATGTATGAATATGGAAAACACTTTTGAGACTCAACATACCCCCCAACTGAAGTTGTTGCATGTCCTCATGCAACTATTGCAATGATTCATTTGTCCATGAGTTGATCTTTTATGAGTTTTGACTCATATAGATTCATTCCAAACTTTGCTTCTTGATATCTTTCTTTTTGGCAAAGTATAATACATTTGATTGCAACATTTTTTTTTCAATGGTTGGTTCTTGTGTGACAACCATTTTTTTTTTTTTTTTGAGCATTGGTTCTTGTGTAACAATGCTTTATTTTCTTTGTTGCATCAAAGTTCATGAAAACGTTTAGAATCAACTACTTCATTAATGAATTGATCATTTGCAAGGCATATAATCTTTTGAATCATGTTGCAACAATAGTTGGTTGGGAAGTATATGTGGATGGAAATGAAATGAAAATGTGTGATAGTGTATGACATGTGGATATGAAATGATGTCCCTTCCCCTCAACTAAAGATATGACAATGTGAAAAAGGGAGTGAGAAATTTTTCCAAAGTTACAATTTTAGCATTCTAATGAATTACATGACTAAAAATTAGAAAACAACATACCTTCACTTACCTTAAATGTGGATGAGTTGTGTATGTGTGGTGGCTGCAAAATTCTGATCATATTCTTCCTCAAGTGGCTGAACAAGAGGAGTCATGGATAAAGAGATGAGATGACTTTTTATTGCTCCTACTAAAACTTGCTGAATCTGCTCCAAAATGCTGAAAATAATAGTCTTCATGTCTTCAAAACTCATTGGCACAATTCCTACTATGTGAAATATGTTCTGATGTCGAACATAGTAGGAAATTGTTGAATTAGTGGCCATTAATGGATGCCACTAGTCAACACGAGAACTCTCACAATTGATGACAATGAGAGTCAAGATGCCCAAACACATCTTACTAGGTACGAATGATTTTGCTGATGTCGAGTCACCTAGAAGATCTGACGAACAAGAGACATTAATGTATTCCCATTGTTTGTCAGCATGAGAACTTGCCATTAAGGCATGCAAGCCTCAAGGTGTTTTACAAATAACTTAGACTCAAAGGACTATAGACTCAATAGTTTGCATTGAAGCAGGGCTTATTTGCTGAATGAAAATGACAAGAAATGGAAAATGAAAATGGAAGATGGCAATGGAGAGTAGAAATGGAAATGGGCAATAAGCATGTGGATGAGAAATGGCAATGGGCAATAAGCATGTGAATGAACCTCTTGCTTTTATTTGTGGGTTATGAATGGACAAAAGGAAATGGAAAGTGGATGTGAATGTAAATGGAAAATATGAAGTGAAATGAGGTGAATGGTTTATTATGAGGTATGGATGTGATGGAGACAATAGTATCTGAAAGTTTTTCAAATGTTTGGATCTGATTTTACATCAGCATATTTCCTCTTTGTTGTTGATCATCCTCTTATGAAACAAATTGGTCTCTTAGAGAGACACCATTCTCTTGTAGTTATTTGTCTTTCCTCCTGGAACCTGCAAAAAAACTAATACTTCTTCTGCAATAGAATGTAAGATTATCAAAGGAGAGAGGTGATCAATCTCTCTTGTTATGATATTTACACACAAAACTAAGAAATTGTATTAATGAAACAAGTTCAAAGGAAAAATCAAAAGAATTTATACCTATTTTGGAATTAGTGCCTCAAGTTGAATGTTGCTTCTTTTCAGCAATTTATTTCATGATTTACCATTTCAAACTCTAATGATGAATTTCTCATTGTATAGATCTTGTTGAGATCTTTCCAACGATACTTGGAATCATCAAAATCGATTTTGTATGAGAAAGTTAGCCGATTTGAACAATGAGGTTTTTCAAATTGCGAATCGATGAACAATGCACATGGGACCGACTTTTAGTCGTTGGTATCGCCAGCTTCCGTAGCTAAAAATCTTGAATAAAAAGTTAGCCATTCATCTTTCATCATCATCCAAAATTAATCAATACCTTCTAAAAACGAGCAAATAACTTATTCATTTCATCGACTCAATTTTTTTTTTTTTTTTAATTCAAAATAAAATTAAAAAAAGAGAAATGCAATTTTTTTTATTTTTATTTATTTTAAATCAAACAAAATTGAAGAAAAAAAAAAAATGAGTGCCTACAATATAAACCAGTCAAGCCAAGAGATTAATTGAAGCATAATAACCAGACTACTTCTCAAGAATGGTAGAAAAATTGCGTGATAAGTTATTGCAAATTGGGCATTTCGCAAATAAAAGCAAGCTAGACATTGTTGGATTTCGCTATTGATTATTATTACAGTTCTCCAAGATCAAATTGCAACGGTACATGGTGGGCGCATCAAGAAGATTGTGATTCCAAAGTTTGACCATAAATAACTTTCAACACCATAAGATCACGACCATGTAGCTTTGAAAATGCCTCACATGCCCAAAAGATATGGCCATCCGCTCCCAATGCTGCCATGCAACCTGTGCCAGCAACGGTATCTCTTGGCATCGAAATACATGTCCTTCGGATTCCTGAATCATACTCTTAAATCAAGAGCCATGTGGCAATAAAATTCAATTTCAATTCGAATTTTCTTCTTGGATGGTGCCGTTACTGATTTTCAGCTATTAAATTCACAAACCGTTTTTTTCCTCACGCAGACAGCGACACAGGGCTTCTGAAGAACCGATAAATTCTCCCAGACCGCCACGAATTTCTTAAAACGGTTTCTGGGTTACTTAATTACCCCTGTTCCCGGAAAAACCCATGTCTCGATTTTTTGAAATTCGCCTCAGTTTGTTCCGAATTTACGTTTTAAAATCAAGTGTCAAATACAATTGCGTTTTTCTGGGAATGAAATACGACTTCTGGGTAATGAATTAATCTGCTGATTGCCACATGCATCAATCAATTGAGTTTAATTTGAAACCAACTTGGCTTCCTGAAGAACGGTCTCTCTAAATCACAAATTTGTTAAATGATTACGGCTTCAATTTTGCTGTGCTTTCCTCTCTGCTAGTAAATTTTGAATTTAGCACTGCATTCACCGCCACTAATACGATTGAGAGAACAATTGCATGAAGTGCACTTCGAATCATATCTTCATTGCGATCTACTTCTTGCTTCACAGCGACCTGCTTTGTTTTGTGAGTGATTGTCTTTTCTAAGGGCTCTATTGATGAATCAAGAACTGCTAGAATTGCAGAAGCACACTTATCCGCAAGCTTTGAAAGTATGAGGTGACATGGCATTTTCACATTATAATGATCATTTAAACCTGATTGAAGATAGGGAATAATGAAGGATTAATCTGATCGAGGCAATTATCAAGCAATGTATCCATGCACTCAAACGCTGTTTTTCTCAGTTCCAGCGCAACATCAATAGTGTGCTTGAAAGGGCCAAGATTGACTGTCCTTATTAGTTCTTGCTTGACAACAGTCTGTTCATATAGAAGAGGTGGTAGTGGCTTATTGTGAGCTGCTGTACTCAACACTGAAACAGCTGCGCCTCACATGTCTATCTTCATCTTTAATGAGCATCAAGAATGATGATATGACAGGCTGGATAACATGATCAGCAAGGCTAGCTTGGATGTTTTATTTTTGATTTATTTTGAAAAAAAAAAATAAAAAAAATTTCATGTTTTTTTGTTTGTTTTTGTTTTTGTTAATAAAACTATATGTTATATTTTTAAAAATTAAAAATACACATATATATTTTACTAAGCAAAATGATTTTGTTTTTTATTTTATTTGTTTTGTTAATAAAATTACATGTTATATTTTTTTTTTAAAATTAAAAATACACATGTATATTTTACTAAACAAAATGATTTTTTTATTTATTTGTTGTTGTTAATAAAATTACACATGTTGTATTTTTTTTAAAATTAAAAATATACATATGTAATTTACTAAACAAAACAATTTATTGAATTATTATTTTTTTATTTTTTTTAAATGATTTGTTATTAAAATTATATATATATTTTCAAAAATAAAAATATACATATATATCTTAGTAACAAAACAATTTAATTTTTTTTTTATTTTTTTTTTTATTTTTAATTTTTTTTTAATTGCTTTGTTTAATAAAATTATGTATGTCATATTTTCAAAAATTTAAAAATACACATATATATTCATTAAACAAAACATTTTATTGAAATCAAAGTTTTTTTTCATGGAAATAATTTTAAAAAAAAATTGTCGAATCAATTGAAATGATGAAGTTTTATTGTCTCTTTTTTTTTTTTTTTTTTTACATAACAATTCTTTTTCTGATCCTCCAGATCACACAAAGTGCAAGAGGAGAGCATACTCAAGAATTATTAATTTTTTTTACATAACAATCCTTTTTCTGATCCTCCAGATCACACGAAGTGCAGGAGGAGAGCATACTCAAGAATTATTAATAATTTTTTTTTTAGATGTAAGAAATAAGGTCTCCTAATTACACTTCCCCAAGAATTCAACGGCGCCTAAATGTGTAGTCAATTTAGCTTTCGTCCTAAATTGCTAACATAAATTATCAACCAGGGCTAGTAAACCGATGAAGTGTGGTGCACTATATGTGCTTAAGTGACCCTCTTCCTTACTACAGTATGCTTTTCGTATTGTTTTTATGTAATCTACCTTCCGTGAGTGCTCTAACCGAATTAACATGCAACTAGTCTGCGGGAATTATTACCGTTTTGTCCATCATGATTGGTATTTTGGAAGAGTTCCTTCTTTTGGAAGAGTTTTTAGAACAATCCTGACTGTATAATTGAGTGAAAATGCAAGCATAAAGACTGAAAGCAATGAAAAACTAAGATATCATAGCCATCTCCCACTCGTCATTATGATATTTTGGACAAGCGTTTAAGAGCAAGAACAGCAATGATACTTAGTGCAAACACACAACTAAATCATTCATTATCACGGTCATGTCTTGAACTTCTTAAGAATTTCTTGGAAGAGTTTCTTCTTGTGGAAGAGTGATTAGAACAAGTGTAAATGTGATAGTGAACAACAAAAATTACAACTAAATCCTACAGTACTATAGCCATTTTCATTCATCATTATAATCTTTTGGAAGAATTTCTTCTTGTGGAAGAGTTAGAATGAATATAACTACAATAGCTAATTAAAAACAACTATGAATTCAACTCCTAGTCCTACAATACTATAGTCATTTCCCATTCATCATTATAATCTTTTGGAAGAGCTTCTTCTTGTGGAAGAGTTAGAATGAGTACAACTACAGTAGCTAATAAAAGCAACTACGAATTCAACTTCTAATCCTACAATACTATAGCCATTTTCATTCATCATTATAATCTTTTGGAAGAATTTCTTTTTGTGGAAGAGTTAGAATGAGTATAACTACAATAGCTAATTAAAAACAACTATGAATTCAACTCCTAATCCTACAATACTATAGTCATTTCCCATTCATCATTATAGTCTTTTGGAAGAGCTTCTTCTTGTGGAAGAGTTAGAATGAGTATAACTACAGTAGTTAATAAAAACAACTACAAATTCAACTTCAGAAACGTAAAGGCAACTAAGATACTCAACATGATACAACCAAATCTTTTTCATCTAATAATGATATTTTGGAAGAGCATTTTAAGAAAAAGAATGATTGTAAGATGATGAAGGTCTTTTAGTTAAACAAATAATGCAAGACATGAATTAAAAACTACTTATCTAGAAAGCATGTAGAAGCCTCCTTGGATAGCAGGGGCCCTCTGCTACCAATTTGGTGAAGTCCTTCAGCTCCTTAAAGTTGTAATCAAAACATCATCAAAGAACTGAATTTCTCTATTGAAAATCTCACAAATCTACATCCCATTCCATCTTTAACTTTGTTACAAAAGACTCCTATTTTCTCCTACTTCTTCACTAACCATTATAGGAGAAAGCTTCTCCTATTTATACAAAATATGAGTAGTCATCTCATTAATGAGAGTCCATGAATCTCTCCCTCCAACTCTAGAGTTACAATCAAAATAGGAAATGATAAGACACATGTCTTTCTAGAATTTCAACACAACTTAAGAAAGGAGACACATATCCTCTTAGAGTTTCAATACAATAAGGAAGTGAGACACATATCCTCTTAGAGTTTCAATACAACAAGGAAGTGAGACACATGTTCTCATGATCCCATGATCTTCTCCAACCAAATTCGAATTTGGCCTTAGAGTGCCACATAAGGGTCTTCTAGAAATTTCCTTTTTGACCTACACATGTCACAAAACTCACAACACATATATAGATATATGAAACTATGTTAATTTTCTAGTTTCTAATCATAAATCACTTTAAATACATAAAATAAATAACTTTGGAAAACAAGGATCCTAACCCATATATTTATGAAAAATGGTTATTTGATGCAGGGCTTTAGGTCAGATGGCTATGAAATAAGGGCTAGATGGTTATGACATAATGGAAATATGTATGAATATGGAAAACACTTTTGAGACTCAACATACCCCCCAACTGAAGTCGTTGCATGTCCTCATGCAACTATTGCAATGATTCATTTGTCCATGAGTTGATCTTTGACTCATATAGATTCGTTCCAAACTTTGCTTCTTGATATTTTCTTCTTCTTTTTTGGCAAAGTATAATACATTTGATTGCAACACATTTTTTTTTTTTTCAATGGTTGGTTCTTGTGTGACAACCATTTTTTTTTTTTTAGCATTGGTTCTTGTGTAACAATGCTTTATTTTCTTTGTTGCATCAAAGTTCATGAAAACATTTAGAATCAACTACTTCATCAATGAATTGATCATTTGTAAGACATATAATCTTTTGAATCATGTTGCAACAATAGTTGGTTGGGAAGTATATGTGGATGGAAATGAAATGAAAATGTGTGATAGTGTATGACATGTGGATATGAAATGATGTCCCTTCCCCCCAACTAAAGATATGACAATGTGAAAGAGGGAGTGAGAAATTTTTCCAAAGTTAAAATTTTAGCATTCTAATGAATTACATGACTAAAAATTAGAAAACAACATACCTTCACTTACCTTAAATGTGGATGAGTTGTGTATGTGTGGTGGCTGCAAAATTCTGATCATATTCTTCTTCAAGTGGCTGAACAAGAGGAGTCATGGATAAAGAGATGAGATGACTTTTTATTGCTCCTACTAAAACTCGCTGAATCTGCTCCAAAATGCTGAAAATAATAGTCTTCATGTCTTCAAAACTCATTGGCACAATTCCTACTATGTGAAAAGATGTTCTGATGTCGAACATAGTAGGAAATTGTTGACTTAGTGGCCATTAATGGATGCCACTAGTCAACACGAGAACTCTCACCATTGATGACAATGAGAGTCAAGATGCCCAAACACATCTTACTAGGTACGAATGATTTTGCCGATGTCGAGTCACCTAGAAGATCTGACGAACAAGGGACATTAATGTATTCCCATTGTTTGTCAGCATGAGAACTTGCCATTAGGGCATGCAAGCCTCAAGGTGTTTTTACAAAGAACTTAGACTCAAAGGACTATGGACTCAATAATTTGCATTGAAGCAGGGCTTATTTGCGGAATGAAAATGACAAGAAATGGAAAATGAAAATGGAAGATGGCAATGGAGAGTAGAAATGGAAATGGGCAATAAGCATGTGGATGAGCCTCTTGCTTTTATTTGTGGTTATGAATGGACAAAAAGAAATGGAAAGTGGATGTGAATGTAAATGGAAAATATGAAGTGAAATGAGGTGAATGGTTTATTATGAGGTATGGATGTGATGGAGACAATGGTATCTGAAAGTTTTTCAAGTGTTTGGATCTGATTTTACATCAGTATATTTCCTCTTTGTTGCTGATCATCCTCTTATGAAACAAATTGGTCTCTTAGAGAGACACCATTATCTTGTAGTCATTTGTCCTTCCTCCTGGAACCTGCAAAAAAACTAATACTTCTTCTGCAATGGAATGTAAGATTATCAAAGGGAGAGAGGTGATCAATCTCTCTAGTTATGATATTTACACACAAAACTAAGAATTTGTATTAATGAACAAGTTCTCAAAGAAAAAATCAAAAGAATTTATACCTGTTTTGGAATTAGTGCCTCAAGTTGAATGTAGCTTCTTTTCAGCAATTTATTTCATTATTTGCCATTTCAAACTCTAATGATGGATTTCTCATTGTATAGATCTTGTTGAGACCTTTCCAACGATACTTAAATTATCAAATTCTGATTTTGTATGAGAAAGTTAGGCTGATTTAAACAATGAGATTTTTCACTCGCTTAATCGATGAACAAGCCTACGAATTGGACTTTAGCCTGCATCAAGCCATTTCTGTAGCTAAAAATCTTGAATAAAAAGTTAGCCATTCATCTTTCATCATCAGTCCAAAATTAATCAATACCTTCAGAAAAGCGAGCAAATAACTTATTCATTTCATTGATTCAAAATTATTGAATTTTTTTTTTTTTTAATAACAAAATTGAAAAAGAGAAATGCAATTTTTTTTTTTTTTTAAATAACAAAATTGGAAAAAGAGAAATGCAATTTTATTTTTTTTTTTAATATTATATATGTTACATTTAAAAATATATATATACATATAAATTTATTAAACAAAACAATTTATTAAATAAGAAAATTAAAAATAAAAATTAAAAACATGAATGCCATTCTCCATAATGTCTCCAAGTTTTTGACGTCCAAGTTTTTTTTGCTCTACAAACGAGCACCAATGTCGATTTGGCTTTGCGTTTTATACTCACACCTCAAATCTATAAGCTTTCAGCACCTTGATCTTGCGCTATTACCAGCATGGAGTGGAAGCTATGATGCTTTTCAAATATCTGAAGTCGATGCTCTCATCTGCCAATGAAGAGGTGAAATGCGATTGAAGATGAGAGTGGCTGCATTGCTGATTGATCAGTGCAGGTGAAGATTCGGCATTAGTGGGCAGTGGAATGTGGATTGAATGCCACGAGAGTCTTTGATTTCAATTAAAATTTTTCTTTCTCGGATTATGGGTGAAATCAATTCAGAGTGTCGTTCAAACTCTCCACTGTGCAAACAGAAAACCGTTTTTCCTCACGCAGCAGGCAAAAATGGGCTTCAAAGAACCGAAAAATTCTCCTAGACCGCCACGAATTTCTTAAAACGATTTCTGGGTTATCTAATTTCCCCTATTCCCGGAAAAACCCATGTCTCGGTTTTTTGAAATTCGCCTTAGTTTGCTCCGAATTTACGTTTTAAAATCATGTGTCAAATACAGTTGCGTTTTTCTGGGAATGAAATACGACTTCTGGTTCGCTGATTGCCACATGCATCAATCAAATTGAGTTCAATTCAAAACCAACTTGGCTTCCTGAAGAACGGTCTCTCTAAATCACGGATTTGTTAAATGATTATGACTTCAGTTTTTCTGTAGTCTTTGAGCAAATTTTTCGTTCCCTTTGGCTTTCCTCTCTGCTAGTAAATTTTGAATTTAGCACTGCATTCACCGCCACTAATACGATTGAGAGAAACAATTACACGAAGTGCACTTCGAATCCTATCTTCATTGCGATCTACTTCTTGCTTCACAACATCGTGTTTTGGTTTGTGAATGATTGTCTTTTCTAAGGGCTCTACTAATGAATCAAGAACTTCCAGAACTGCAGAAGCACACTTATCCGCAAGCTTTGAAAGTATGAGGTGGCATGGTATTTTCACATCATAATGATCATTTGAACCTGATTGAATATAGGGAATAATGAAAGATGAAGGATTAATCTGATCGAGGCAATTATCAAGCACTGTATCCACGCACTCAAAAGCTGTTTTTCTCAGTTCCAACCCATCATCAACAGTGTGCTTGAAAGGGCGAAGATTGACTGTCCTTATTAGTTCTTGCTTGACAACAGTCTGTTCATATAGAAGAGGTGGTAATGGCTTATTGTGAGCTGTTGTACTCAACGCTGAAACAGCTGCGCGCCTCACATGTCTATCTTCATCTTTAATGAGCATCAAGAATGATGATATGACAAGTTGGATAACATGATCAGCAAGGCAGGCTGATATTTTGTTTTTTTATTTATTTTGAACAAAAAAAAGAATTTTCATGTTTTGTTTTTTTTTTTTTTTTTTTTAATAAAAATATATTTTATATTTTTAAAAATTAAAAATACAAATATATATTTTACTAAGCAAAATGATTTTTTTTTTTTTTTTTTTTTTTTGTTAATAAAATTACATGTTATATTTTTTTTAAATTAAAAATACACATGTATATTTTACTAAACAAAATGATTTTTTTATTTATTTGTTGTTGTTAATAAAATTACACATGTTGTATTTTTTAAAAATTAAAAATATACATATGTAATTTACTAAACAAAACAATTTATTGAATTTTTTTATTTTTTTTTCAATGATTTGTTATTAAAATTATATATATATTTTCAAAAATAAAAATATACATATATATCTTAGTAACAAAACAATTTAATTTTTTTATTTTTATTTTTTTTATTTTTTATTTTTAATTGCTTTGTTTAATAAAATTATGTATGTCATATTTTCAAAAATTTAAAAATACACATATATATTCATTAAACAAAACATTTTATTGAAATCAAAGTTTTTTCATGGAAATAATTTTTTTTAAAAATTGTCGAATCAATTGAAATGATGAAGTTTTATTGTCTCCTTTTTTTTTTTTTTTTACATAACAATTCTTTTTCTGATCCTCCAGATCACACAAAGTGCAAGAGGAGAGCATACTCAAGAATTATTAATTTTTTTTTTTACATAACAATCCTTTTCTCTCGATCCTCCGCATCACACGAAGTGCAGGAGGAGAGCATACTCAAGAATTATTAATAATTTTTTTTTTTTTTAGATGTAAGAAACAAGGTCTCCCTAATTACACTCGCAACGGCGCCAAAATGTGTAGTCAATTTAGCGTCCTAAATTGCTAACATAAATTATCAACCAGGGCCTAGTAACCCGATGAAGTGTGGTGCAACCATATGTGCTTAAGTGACATCTTCCTTACTTCGTTGTATGTGTTTTTCGTATTGTTTTTATGTAATCTACCTCGGGAAAGGTTTCTAACCGAATGAACATGCAACTAGTCTATGGAATTCTGCTGTACCGTTTGTCCATCATGATTGGTATTTTGGAAGAGTTCCTTTCCTTTTGGAAGAGTTTTTAGAACAACTCGACTGTAATTGAGTGCAAATCCAAACATAAAGACTGAAAGCAATGAAAAACTAAGATATCATAGCCATCTCCAACCCATCATTATGATATTTTTGACAAGAGTTTAAGAGCAAGAAAAACTATGGTACTTAGTGAAAACACACAACTAAAACATTCAAGATCACAATCATGCTTAAGACAGTATAAAGATTTCTTGGAAGAGTTTCTTCTTGTGGAAGAGTGCTTATCATAAGTATAACTGTGATGGTGAACAACAAAAATTACAACTAAATCCTGGCTAAATACGATAGCCATTTTCATTCATCATTATAATCTTTTGGAAGAATTTCTTCTTGTGGAAGAGTTAGAATGAATATAACTACGTAGCTAATTAAAAAAAACAACTATGAATTCAACTCCTAATCCCACAATACCATAGTCATTTCCCATTCATCATTATAGTCTTTTGGAAGAGCTTCTTCTCGTGGAAGAGTTAGAATGAGTACAACTACAAAGAGGCTAATAAAAGCAACAACGAATTCAACTTCTAATCCTACAATACTATAGCCATTCATCATTCATCATTATAATCTTTTGGAAGAATTTCTTCTTGTGGAAGAGTTAGAATGAATATAACTACAGTAGCTAATTAAAAACAATTATGAATTCAACTCCTAATCCTACAATACTATAGTCATTTCCCATTCATCATTATAGTCTTTTGGAAGAGCTTCTTCTTGTGGAAGAGTTAGAATGAGTATAACTACAGTAGTTAATAAAAACAACTACAAATTCAACTTCAGAAACGTAAAGGCAACTAAGATACTCAACATGATACAACCAAATATTTTTCATCTAATAATGATATTTTGGAAGAGCATTTTAAGAAAAAGAATGATTGTAAGATAATAAGGATCTTTTAATCTAATTGCAAAACATGAATTAAAAGCTACTTATCTAGAAAGCATGTAGAAGCCTCCTTGGATAGCAGGGGCCCTCTGCTACCAATTTGGTGAAGTCCTTCAGCTCCTTAAAGTTGTAATCAAAACATCATCAAAGAACTGAATTTATTTATTCAAAAACTCATAAATCTACATCCCATTCCATCTTGAACTTTGTTACAAAAGACTCTCTCTAATCCTTTCTCCTATTCTCCTACTTTTTTTATTACTTCCTCATTAACCATGATAGGAGAAAGCTTCTCCTATTTATACAAAATATGAGGAGTCATCTCATTAATGAGAGTCCATGAATCTCTCCCTCCAACTCTAGAGTTACAATCAAAATAGGAAATGATAAGACACATGTCTTTCTAGAATTTCAACACAACTTAAGAAATGAGACACATATCCTCTTAGAGTTTCAATACAACAAGGAAGTGAGACACATATCCTCTTAGAGTTTCAATACAACAAGGAAGTGAGACACATATCCTCTTGATCCCATAATCTTCTCCAACCAAATTTGAATTTGGCCTTAGAGTGCCACATAAGGGTCTTCTAGAAGTCTCCTTTTGACCTACACATGTCACAAAACTCATAACACATATATAGATATATGAAACTATGTTAATTTTCTAGTTTCTAATCATAAATTCACTTTAAATACATAAAATAAAAAACTTTGGAAAACAAGGATCCTAACCCATATATTTATGAAAATGGTTACTTGATGTAGGGTTTTAGGTCAGATGGCTATGAAATAAGAGCTAAATGGTTATGACATAATGAAAATATGTATGAATATGGAAAACACTTTTGAGACTCAACATACCCCCCAACTGAAGTTGTTGCATGTCCTCATGCAACTATTGCAATGATTCATTTGTCCATGAGTTGATCTTTTATGAGTTTTGACTCATATAGATTCATTCCAAACTTTGTTTCTTGATATTTTCATTTTTGGCAAAGTATAATACATTTGATTGCAACATTTTTTTTTTTAAATGGTTGGTTCTTATGTGACAACCAATTTTTTTTTTGAGCAATGGTTCTTGTGTAACAATGCTTTATTTTCTTTGTTGCATCAAAGTTCATGAAAACATTTAGAATCAATTACTTCATCAATGAATTGATCATTTGCAAGGCATATAATCTTTTGAATCATGTTGCAACAATAGTTGGTTGGGAAGTATATGTGTATGGAAATGAAATGAAAATGTGTGATAGTGTATGACATGTGGATATGAAATGATGTCCCTTCCCCCAAACTAAAGATATGACAATGTGAAAAAGGGAGTGAGGAATTTTTCCAAAGTTACAATTTTAGCATTCTAATGAATTACATGACTAAAAATTAGAAAACAACATACCTTCACTTACCTTAAATGTGGATGGGTTGTGCATGTGTGGTGGCTGCAAAATTCTAATCATATTCTTCTTCAAGTGGTTGAACAAGAGGAGTCATGGATAAAGAGATAAGATGACTTTTATTGCTCCTACTAAAACTTGCTGAATCTGCTCCAAAATGCTGAAAATAATAGTCTTCATGTCTTCAAAACTCATTGGCACAATTCCTACTATGTGAAATATGTTCTGATGTCGAACATAGTAGGAAATTGTTGAATTAGTGGCCATTAATGGATGCCACTAGTCAACACGAGAACTCTCACCATTGATGACAATGAGAGTCAAGATGCCCAAACACATCTTGCTAGGTACAAATGATTTTGCTGATGTCGAGTCACCTAGAAGATCTGACGAACAAGAGACATTAATGTATTCCCATTGTTTGTCAACATGAGAACTTGCCATTAAGGCATGCAAGCCTCAAGGTGTTTTTACAAAGAACTTAGACTCAAAGGACTATGGACTCAATAATTTGCATTGAAGCAGGGCTTATTTGTGGAATGAAAATGACAAGAAATGAAAAATGAAAATGGAAGATGGCAATGGAGAGTAGAAATGGAAAATGGGCAATAAGCATGTGAATGAGAAATGGCAATGGGCAATAAGCATGTGAATGGGCCTCTTGCTTTTATTTGTGGTTATGAATGGACAAAAAGAAATGGAAAGTGGATGTGAATGTAAATGGAAAACATGAAGTGAAATGAGGTGAATGGTTTATTATGAGGTATGGATGTGATGGAGACAATAGTATCTGAAAGTTTTTCAAGTGTTTAGATCTGATTTTACATCAGCATATTTCCTCTTTGTTGCTGATCATCCTCTTATGAAACAAATTGGTCTCTTAGAGAGACACCATTCTCTTGTAGTTATTTGTCTTTCCTCCTGGAACCTGCAAAAAAACTAATACTTCTTCCGCAATGGAATGTAAGATTATCAAAGGAGAGAGGTGATCAATCTCTCTTGTTATGATATTTACACACAAAACTAAGAAATTGTATTAATGAAACAAGTTCAAAGGAAAAATCAAAAGAATTTATACCTGTTTTGGAATTAGTGCCTCAAGTTGAATGTTGCTTCTTTTCAGCAATTTATTTCATGATTTACCATTTCAAACTCTAATGATGAATTTCTCATTGTATAGATCTTGTTGAGATCTTTCCAACGATACTTGAATCATCAAAATCTGATTTTGTATGAGAAAGTTAGGCTGATTTGAACAATGAGGTTTTTCAGCTGCGGAATTGATGAACAGCGGCGGAATTGGACTTTAGCTGCAGAATGCCGGCAGTTCTGTAGCTAAAAATCTTGAATAAAAAGTTAGCCATTCATCTTTCATCATCAGTCCAAAATTAATCAATACCTTCAGAAAAACGAGCAAATAACTTATTCATTTCATTGACTCAAATTTTTTTTTTTTTTTTTTTTATTCAAAACAAAATTTAAAAAAAAAAAAAAATGCAAATTTTTTTAATTTTTTTATTTTAAATCAAACAAAATTGAAAAAAAGAAATGAGTGCCTACAATATAAACCAGTCAAGCCAAAAGATTAATTGAAGCATAATAACCAGACTACTTCTCAAGAATGGTAGAAAAATTGCGTGATAAGTTATTGCAAATTGGGCATTTCGCAAATAAAAGCAAGCTAGACATTGTTGGATTTCGCTATTGATTATTATTACAGTTCTCCAAGATCAAATTGCAACGGTCCATGGTGGGCGCATCAAGAAGATTGTGATTCCAAAGTTTGACCATAAATAACTTTCAACACCATAAGATCACGACCGTGTAGCTTTGAAAATGTCTCACATGCCCAAAAGATATGGCCATCCGCTCCCAATGCTGCCATGCAACCTGTGCCAGCAACGGTATCTCTTGGCATCGAAATACATGTCCTTCGGATTCCTGAATCATACTCTTAAATCAAGAGCCATGTGGCAATAAAATTCAATTTCAATTCGAATTTTCTTCTTGGATGGTGCCGTAACTGATTTTCAGCTATTAAATTCACAAACCGTTTTTTTTTCCTCACGCAGACAGCGACACAGGGCTTCTGAAGAACCGATAAATTCTCCCAGACCGCCACGAATTTCATAAAACGGTTTCTGGGTTACTTAATTACCCCTGTTCCCGGAAAAACCCATGTCTCGGTTTTTTGAAATTCGCCTCAGTTTGCTCCGAATTTACGTTTTAAAATCAGGTGTCAAATACAATTGCGTTTTTCTGGGAATGAAATACGACTTCTGGGTAATGAATTAATTTGCTGATTGCCACATGCATCAATCAATTGAGTTTAATTTTGAAACCAACTTTGCCTCTCGAAGAACTACGTCTCTAAATCACAAATTTGTTAAATGATTACTTTCGCTTCAATTTTGCCGTGCTTTCCTCTCTCGCTAGTACCATGCGAATTTAGCATCGCATTCACTCCCACTATCACGATTGAGAGAACAATTGCATGAAGTGCACTTCGAATCATATCTTCATTGCGATCTACTTCTTGCTTCACAGCGACCTGCTTTGTTTTGTGAGTGATTGTCTTTTCTAAGGGCTCTACTGATGAATCAAGAACTGCCAGAATTGCAGAAGCACACTTATCCGCAAGCTTTGAAAGTATGAGGTGACATGGCATTTTCACATTATAATGATCATTTAAACCTGATTGAAGATAGGGAATAATGAAGGATTAATCTGATCGAGGCAATTATCAAGCAATGTATCCATGCACTCAAACGTTGTTTTTCTCAGTTCCAGCCCATCATCAACAGTGTGCTTGAAAGGGCCAAGATCGACTGTCCTTATTAGTTCTTGCTTGACAACAGTCTGTTCATATAGAAGAGGTGGTAGTGGCTTATTGTGAGCTGCTGTACTCAACACTGAAACAGCTGCGCCTCACATGTCTATCTTCATCTTTAATGAGCATCAAGAATGATGATATGACAGGCTGGATAACATGATCAGCAAGGCTAGCTTGGATGTTTTATTTTTGATTTATTTTGAAAAAAATTTCATGTTTTATTTTTGTTGTTTTATTTTTATTTGTTTTTGTTAATAAAACTATATGTTATATTTTAAAAAAAATTAAAAATACACATATATATTTTACTAAGCAAAATGATTTTTTTTTTCTTTATTTGTTTTTGTTAATAAAACTATATGTTATATTTTAAAAAAAATTAAAAATACACATATATATTTTACTAAGCAAAATGATTTTTTTTTTCTTTAATAAAATTACACATGTTAAATTTTGAAAAATAAAAAATATACATATGTAATTTACTAAACAAAACAATTTATTGAAATATATATATATATATATATATTTTTAAATGATTTGTTATTAAAATTATATATATATTTTCAAAAATAAAAATATACATATATATCTTAGTAACAAAGCAATTTATTTATTTGTTTATTTTTTTTTTATTTTTTTATTTTTTCATTTTTTTTTAATTGCTTTGTTTAATAAAATTATGTATGTCATATTTTCAAAAATTTAAAAATACACATATATATTCATTAAACAAAACATTTTATTGAAATCAAAGCTTTTTCATGGAAATATTTTTTTTTTAAATTGTCGAATCAATTGAAATGATGAAGTTTTATTGTCTCTTTTTTTTTTTTTTTTTTTTACATAACAATTCTTTTTCTGATCCTCCAGATCACACAAAGTGCAAGAGGAGTGCATACTCAAGAATTATTAATTTTTTTACATAACAATCCTTTTTCTGATCCTCCAGATCACACGAAGTGTAGGAGGAGAGCATACTCAAGAATTATTAATAAATTTTTTTTAGATGTAAGAAATAAGGTCTCCTAATTACACTTCCCCGGCAACGGTGCCAAAATGTTTAGTCAATTTAGCGTCCTAAATTGCTAACATAAATTATCAACCAGGGCTAGTAAACTGATGAAGTGTGGTGCACTATATGTGCTTAAGTGACCTCTTCCTTACTTCGTTGTATGTGTTTTTCTTATTGTTTTTATGTAATCTACCTCCGGAGTGCTCTAACTGAATTAACATGCAACTAGTCTATGGAATTCTACAGTCTGTTTGTCCATCATGATTGGTATTTTGGAAGAGTTCCTTCTTTTGGAAGAGTTTTTAGAACAATCCTGACTGTGTAATTGAGTGTAAATGCAAGCATAAATACTGAAAGCAATGAAAAACTAAGATATCATAGCCATCTCCCACTCGTCATTATGATATTTTGGACAAGCGTTTAAGAGCAAGAACAGCGATGGTACTTAGTGAAAACACACAACTAAAACATTCATTATCACGGCCATGTCTTGAACTTCTTAAGAATTTCTTGGAAGAGTTTCTTCTTGTGGAAGAGTGATTAGAACAAGTGTAACTGTGATAGTGAACAACAAAAACTACAACTAAATCCTACAATACTATAGCCATTCATCATTCATCATTATAATCTTTTGGAAGAATTTCTTCTTGTGGAAGAGTTAGAATGAATATAACTACAGTAGCTAATTAAAAACAACTATGAATTCAACTCCTAATCCTACAATACTATAGTCATTTCCCATTCATCATTATAGTCTTTTGGAAGAGCTTCTTCTTGTGGAAGAGTTAGAATGAGTACAACTACAGTAGCTAATAAAAGCAACTACGAATTCAACTTCTAATCCTACAATACTATAGCCATTTTCATTCATCATTATAATCTTTTGGAAGAATTTCTTCTTGTGGAAGAGTTAGAATGAGTATAACTACAGTAGCTAATTAAAAACAACTATGAATTCAACTCCTAATCCTACAATACTATAGTCATTTCCCATTCATCATTATAGTCTTTTGGAAGAGCTTCTTCTTGTGGAAGAGTTAGAATGAGTATAACTACAGTAGTTAATAAAAACAACTACAAATTCAACTTCAGAAACGTAAAGGCAACTAAGATACTCAACATGATACAACCAAATATTTTTCATCTAATAATGATATTTTGGAAGAGTATTTTAAGAAAAAGAATGATTGTAAGATGATGAGGATCTTTTAGTTAAACAAATAATGCAAGACATGAATTAAAAGCTACTTATCTAGAAAGCATGTAGAAGCCTCCTTGGATAGCAGGGGCCCTCTACTACCAATTTGGTGAAGTCCTTCAGCTCCTTAAAGTTGTAATCAAAACATCATCAAAGAACTGAATTTCTCTATTGAAAATCTCACAAATCTACATCCCATTCCATCTTTAACTTTGTTACAAAAGACTCCTAGTTTCTCCTACTTCTTCATTAACCATGATAGGAGAAAGCTTCTCATATTTATACAAAATATGAGGAGTCATCTCATTAATGAGAGTCCATGAATCTCTCCCTCCAACTCTAGAGTTACAATCAAAATAGGAAATGATAAGACACATGTCTTTTTAGAATTTCAACACAACTTAAGAAAGGAGACACATATCCTCTTAGAGTTTCAATACAACAAGGAAGTGAGACACATATCCTCTTAGAGTTTCAATACAACAAGGAAGTGAGACACATGTTCTCATGATCCCATGATCTTCTCCATCCAAATTCGAATTTGGCCTTAGAGTGCCACATAATGGTCTTCTAGAAGTCTCCTTTTGACCTACACATGTCACAAAACTCACAACACATATATAGATATATGAAACTATGTTAATTTTCTAGTTTCTAATCATAAATTCACTTTAAATACATAAAATAAATAACTTTGGAAAACAAGGATTCTAACCCATATATTTATGAAAATGGTTACTTGATGTAGGGCTTTAGGTCAGATGGCTATGAAATAAGTGCTAGATGGTTATGACATAATGGAAATATGTATGAATATGGAAAACACTTTTGAGACTCAACAGACACCATGTCACATTTCCCATTTTTGACACCATTCAAACACCTCAAACACCATGTCACTCTCCCCCTTTGACATCAAGGGCAAAGGGCGGACCAAAGCCAACTTACTCTCCCCCTTTTCTCCTCATGTGGAAGAAGTGTTCTGCAGATAAACAGAAGTGACCAAGCTCCCCCTGAGTTCATGCTGAATCTTCAAAACATATTTTTCAATGAAGTACATGACTCTATGAACTTCCTATCACCAAAGACTCATACTTACATAAATTATCCAACCAAGTGGATTTACATATGAGACTCAAATACCCAACCAAGTGGGTTTACAAATTTGACTCGGCTACCCAACCAAGTGGGTTTACAAAATTTGACTCAGCTACCCAACCAAGTGGGTTTACAAATTTATCAAGTCCTTACATGAATGAATATTACAATTTTACATCATGGGTCTCTACATGACCTTTTTCATCAAGCTACAAAAATGACCATTTATAACCAACACCAGAAAGTCCTCAAGAAAGAGAACATATTTCAGAACCATCATAATGTTAATAATGCATTATACTCAGCAAAGCTAATGCTCCCCCTGAATTTGTGCATCCAAGCATCCTTTCGATATGACTAAGGCTCCCCCTTAGTTTGTGCATCCTGAACACTTTCACCAACAAATCATCAAGGCATCTTTATCAAAACATTAGAAATAGAATTATGAGAACTGGAACACCACCCGAGATACCAGACAGTATCAGAGATACCAAACAACACTGTAGCTGTGGTGAGGAGAGCTGACTCCAAACTGAAAAATGTCAGCAATTAGACATACGCGGTTTTTTGTGCATGAACTCGCGTATATACGCGACTGTGTTTCAGGAAACCCGCGTATCCAATTCCATCTTCTAAATTTTAACCAGATATGATCCTCTGTGAGAAAAAAAACAGTGTTTAGCTTCTTTTGAATGCTTCCCTGGACTACAGATAGATAGAACAGTGCAGTTGTGTCAGAAAAACATCTTCAAATAAGTGTCAAGCAATCATCCATGTGGTCCAACATCACCATGATCTTCAAGTTTTAACATGAAGTAACATATGTAGGCAAAAGATTTTCAACCATAGTAACAAACTCTGCATGATCTATTCTTATTTCTGAATCAAACGACTTCCAACTCATCCATGTGTGAGCACAAAAGATACTTTTCAGCAAACAGGGCTCAAAATCTCATCGTAATAAATCATGTACCAAGTCATCATCATTTAAGCATGAGTATCACAATAACCAAAGAATAAGCAGTCATAGTGCCAACAATGCAATCATTAGTATTCAACCTGCTGCTCCCCCTGAACCAGTGCTCCTCCTTAACTTGTGCAACCTGAATACCTTTATCAGCAAGTCATCAGCAACAATATCTGCATGATCTGTCCTTATCTCTGAATTATAAGACTTTCATCTCAGCAACGAATACTCTTCATCAACAAGCAAACAGGACTCATCCATAATCTTCAACATAAGTAACCAAGTATCATATCATCATTATTTAAAACTGAGAAATTAAGCTGATACAGAGTCAATAATACAGTTATTAACAATCAGACTGATGCTCCCCCTGAACCTCTGCTCCAGATCTTCAGCTATCATATAAATTCTCTTATCATCAATGCATACGCGACTGTGTCTGCTGGAACTCGCGTGTATACGCGACTTTTGTTAATAGAACCCACGTATGGAAAGTGAAGCATAGAAATTTTTCACATTCCTTCATCTCCCCCTGAACTTGTACTTCCTGTACCTGTCTTCTTCATATCAGATGCTCTGTCAGAAATACATATAACCAGAAAAATCAAATCAACCATGAGAGTCATCATACATTGCTCCCCCTGTGACGATACATTACTAAATCTCATAATGTATCCCACATCATTCCTACAGTCAATAAGAGAAGTAAGCTTCAGAAGCGGATGACTGCAGTAGGGTCAGAATTCCCTACGTTTCTGATTGGTCCTCCTTCTTTTTCCAAATTTGCTTGAACTTCCTATTTGTGTGCTGGAAGTTATCCAATTTCTCATATCTGTTCAACCTGCATTCCTTTTCTACATGTCCATACTTGTTACAAGAATAACATCTCATGTGTCCAGAGAAATAAGTATAAGAATCATAATGAGTATTTCTAATCTTCCTCCTTTTACAATCAGCTGCTTTATGTCCATACTTGTTACATGAAAAACAATATCCCTTGAAGAAACCAGAGTACCTTTCTATGTAGGAACTGTTTGTTTGAGGCTGAAATGATCTGCTCCTGCAATTTGCTGCAATATGCCCATAATTATGACATTTAAAGCATTCAACATTATTGACTGATTTCCTTTGAGATTTCATCATTGTTGGTTGACCTTTTGTCTCTTTCAACACTTCAGGTTTTGCATTGACATCCTCTGAATTCTTAGCACTTCCTTGTGAGCTAGATTCTCCTTTAACAGTTTCATGGAAACCAAGACCAAGTTTGATAGCAGGAGACCTTTGATTACTCATAATATTGTCCAAAATATTAGTACTATCTTGAAACCTCAAAAGTTTAACCTTTTCTTCTAATTTACCTTTGAGAATGTTTACCTCAACCTCCAAGGCTTGGCATTGCTTTGTCATGCTTTCTTCTTTTCTTCTTCCATCTTCTACTTGATCCTTCAGATTTAGAATCTCTTCTTTCAGCCAATTTTCTTTTTCTTCACATGTTTGTTGCAGCTCTTCATTCTTCTTCTTCGATACTTCAAGATTTTCTTTCAGAGATATGTTTTCTGCTTCAAGCACTGCATTCTTCTTATTTGATGCTTCAAGATCTGCTTGCAGAGCGGCTTCAAATTCTGCTTGTAGAGAGATGATTCCAGCTTTAAGACCTTCATTCTTCCTTTTTGATTTTTCCAGATCTGTTTTTAGAGAAACGTTTTCTACTTCAAGCCCTTTACATTGATTGGTTACATTGTCATACAACCTTTGATACTTGTTCATCTGTTCTTTCATTCTAGAGATTAACTCTTTGTTGATAGAATCCTTTTCTTCATATGATGTAAGTTGATCTTCAACTTTGATCTTGATAGCTTCTTCTAGATTCATGACATTACTTTCACTCTCTTCATCATTTCATACACAAGAAAGCGAATCATACGAATAATATTCAATACCTGTTTCATTTTCTCCATTCTCTGCTATACAAGTTTTCTGAGACAACTCCTTGCTTTGAATAGCTTTCTTCTTTTGCTTCTTTCCCATTGCGACGGATCTCCTTCAAGCGATCAAGCTTCTGCACAAGGACCTGCTCTGATACCAATTGTTGGGAAAAATACTGAGAGGGGGGGGTGAATCAGTATTTACTGCATACTCAAAACTTTTCACTTTTTCATTCCTTAAAACCCATATGCTACTTTCCTTTAGTAAACTCGCGTATACACGCGGATATCTTTCATGCAACTCGCGTATACACAGAGATCTAATTATGTCATTAGTTCTTTGCTTATATCATTCCATTATTCATTCATCAGATGTTCAATAAACAGTAAACATGTGCAGTAAGAACAAAATAAACCATCACACAAAGCATCACACATGAACACCAGGATTTTTAGGTGGAAACCCAAGTCGAGAGAAAACCACCGCTGCAGTTGCTCAGCCTTCAATCTTTTATTATAGAGAAAACATCTTACAACATATGTGCTGGTGCAGACTCTACCAGCACGCAGGCACCCACCTGCGCTCGTTTACCAGCCTCTCCTGGAAGGGAGCTCCAACCCCCTGACTCGTTTACCAGCCTCTCCCGGAAGGGAGCTACGACCCCCTGCTCTCGTTTACCAGCCTCACCTGGAAGGGAGCTACAACCCCCTGACTGAAGGCTACAACCCTCAGCACCTCTATGGACCACGTTTCATCAATTTTCACACTGGATCCAAAGCATCCTTTAGGACACCACTTTCAGGCCACGTTTCATCATATTTTCAGACTGGACCCACTCCATACTTTTAAGCACAGTCAACCATGAAACAAATACATATAACTCACTGACAGATATCAGTAAACCAGCAGAACAGATCAGACATTTCTTACCACAGACTTCAGCAAACCCTAGTTTGCATACGCGCTTTCCTTTCACTGATGTCGCGTATATACGCGCTTTCGTTCACACAAACCAGCGTATACCTCTGTACATATTACAAAGCTCATTTTATTGCGCATACGCGCTTTCTCTTCAGCGAAGCCGTGTATATACGCGCTTCCTCTGCGACGAACTAGCGTATGGATCTTCAACCATTACAGAGCTGCATACTTCTTCAGATCAGATATTCATTTCAGATTCAACCCTTTACTCCAGACAGATGTTCGCCTCATCACAGATCTAATCACTCCATGAACAGATCTAGTAGATACAAATACATTTCAGATCTAGATCCCCTTCTTCATTATTTTCTTCATTGGTGCATCATAGATTCAGATCTATCATCAAGCCTTTACCCTTTCCATACATATATACTTCACAGAGAAGTATTCATTCAAGCTCAGACATCTTTCTCCACACTCATGATTTTCACAATGAATTTCTTCTCCTTATATAGGTTTATCCTTTTTCAATACCACGGGCCCCTTTTTCAATACCATGAGCCAAAACAATACCATGAGCCTTCAATACCACGGGCCCCTTTTTCAATACCATGAGCCAAAACAATACCATGGTGGTTACCCCTGGTTTCCCACTTTATGAGCGCTTTTGCCCATACGCGACTTGGAACGTTCTTTCCCGCGTGCATACGTGACTTCTCCTAGACAGATCCGCGTATGCCTTGAGACATACTCTTTTCACCATAGATTTAGCACATGCTGAATTCCTTTCTTCATTGTCTTTTGTACTTACTGTAGATACATCATAATTAGTTCATCAAACCATATTCTATCAAGCACAACTTCATCAAGTAAGTTGCCATCATCTTCATCAAGTGGGTTGCCATTCATCATCATATTGCTAACAAACATCATTTTACATCATTTACATCATCTACCAAGTCCATCAAGTCAAGAATAACTTCATCAGGTGGTTTGCCATCAAGGACAACACATGTCAACAGTCTCATGTCTTCATCTTCATTCAGTGGGTTGCCATCAAGGACAACACTCTGCATCATATTGCCAACATTTACAACATAAATACCGTTATGTAAGACTTTATATTATGGAATTTCATATTGTCCTGCATAATCAAATAAAGGGCTAGCACACATGCATAAGTACTTCGGGAGTTGCTCCTCGACCCCCTTTTGAAATGATAGGTCACCTTCAACCAAATAAAAGAAGGAAAATCATGATGGCGGTGAAGTACAGGGATGATGAAGGTGGTAAGGTACGCCTATTTATGAAAGGATCGCAAAAGATATCAAAGTGCTGAAATCAATGCATATACGAGAATTATCAATTAGTGAGGAGATGCCGTGAGGTGATTTCAAAAAGGAAAAAGGACATCTGACGCAAAAAAGATACTTTACCATCATCATTCCACTTAAAGCTATTATGATTCATTTTTTAAAAATATTCATGCATATAGGTTCAATTGTATGTTAGGACCATAACCTCTCTATAGCAAAAATTTATAAGAAAAGTGTATTATAATAATTATTGATGTAAAATAAATCTTCAATACCATGAGTAGAGCTTCTGCTGCCCACAGGCATCCATAGCCTCGATAGAGTTGTTTTCTAACCCTTGAGAACCATGGTCCTCTATGTATAACTGGGGAAATGTCTTATGATGTTCTATAGCGGAGACCAATGTGCTGGCTTGGTGACCAAGTGAGCACATTGCCATTCACTGGGAAGTAGCGAGAGTGGTCAGGCCGGCTCGTGATGAGACCTCCTATTTCCAAGGACTTCATTTGTTCATGCATCCATTAGATCATATCCCTGGTGTGGTGGCCATAGTAGGAATTCCATTTCGCTTCTTCCTTATGATCATGGTAGGCTGGCTCGTGATGGGACCCCCTATCCTCCCCTATGGAAAATCATAAAATCATTAGTAAATGTACATTTTTCTTTTTTAATCCCCATTTTATACATAGAGGGTGGCTCATCACTCCTTAAGAGTAGGTATGGTAGAATAAGTTTGACATATCAATATAAAATAAGAATATACCCATAATCTTATTAATAATATATAGAGAGAGTTATACAGACAAGGGAGAACCAAAACGATACATATAATCAATCAGTTTAATTTATAATGGAAATGAGGATAGTGAAGTGATATAGATGGTTGTGTCCTTTCTTTTTCGATCAATACCAAGAAATCTTGTTTAAAGATGACAATGTTCAATATTTGCTTGTTCCAATAAACTTCATATTTGTATCCTTTCATATATATTTGTACTCTTGTGCCTTATATAAGATCATAAGAAGTGGGAAAAGGAAAGAAATGTGTTCTCACACAAGTATTCACAAGGTGCTAAAACAACAAAAGAAAACCTCACACAAAAAGTGTTGTTCCTTATAGGGAATGGCAGTTGTTCCCTGTAGGGAACAACAAAGAAATGCATACAAAAATTGTTGTTCCTTAGAGGGAACAACAAGAAAAATTACACACCAAAAATGCTGTTCCTTAGAGGGAACAACAGAAAGAAAAAATATTGCACACGGAATTGTTGTTCCTAAGAGGGAATGTCAGCTATTCCTTAAAGGGGAGAGCAGATGTTCCTGATTAGGAGCTCAAATCTAAGCTTGGAAAAAACCTCAAAAATGAAAGTGCTCAAATTGACATGGAACCTAAGCGATGGGATAGGCATCGACGATACGATCTTGGCGCCGTGAACGGCACTGAAATCCGTTACCGTAAGAAGAAGTTGTTGCATTTTGAAATTGCCCAATAATCTTTAATGTTGAAAGGAATTTTTTTTTTATTTATGTGTTGGAAAATCTTTTATTTTTATTAAGGTTTAATTATTAAATTAAATTCTATATTTATTAATATTGTATATGGTTTAATTAATCATATATTATATTAAATTATATATTTTTTAATTAATTTAAAAAAAAGAAACTTATTAAAAATAAATTAAAATACCACACATATAATTAAGAAATTCGAATTATTTTTAAAACCCATGGTTCTAATGTTACATGGCAAATGAAAGGTGAATACATACTATGGTATATGTGTTTGAAATCACGTGCAAATATCTTTTATGATTTGGAGCGGAGGTTGAAGGGGATTCAGGCTAACCCCCCATATTTCACGTGACCACCAGTTGAACCAGAACCCAAAGCTTAACAACAAACGGTTACAGTTTAATGTTTGGATAAGACTACATGTGACCACGTCAACCTAGCGTTTAATGATAACAGAAAATGTTCTGCCGAATTTAGCGTTGGTTCCTCCATTTTAGGCGGAACTCCAAGTTTATCCACAGTTAACTAAATGTGGCCCACCTTTTGTGGGATTTTTTGCCTAACATTGGGCAAAAACTTCAGTTGGACATATCTTTCACATGGGAGATCCTTTTGGAGTGTTTTTTTATTTTTATTTTGGGTCTCTTCGACCTTCTGGACTCAATGGAGTAGGTCTGAAATCTAACAGAGGTCATATTCAAAGGTTTAAGCATCGAAGAAGATGAAGGAGCCATTAGGGCCTGGAAGGAGAAGGCTGTGTATTGGACTGTGTTTCTCTGTTTAAGGTAAATGAATAGGAATTATTAGCTATTTCATGCCTTTTGAATCTGTTTATATTGTTTTCAAAGCTTGTTAAGAAATTTATAAAGCCGAAAAGCTTCATTTAAGTTCTAGAGGCCATTTTCCAAACAAAGTGTGTAGACGAAACTGGAGCAACCGGAGGCCGTTTCTGATGAAACAAAACTATATATTGACTATTTCAGCCATTTTGGAACCAATGGAAGTGGTTTAAGATCATTTCCAGTACTTCTACAGCTCGAGAAGTTGGTATGAAGTTGTGGGCAGCCCTAGGAAAACCGTGGAGGAGAGCCATTTTTGGGGATGTTGTGCTTAATGTAAGCAAATTATCAGTTGATATTTGATGTCTGATCATTATTGGATGCAGCAGAAGACAGAGTCTAGTCATGTTGACGAAGCTCAAAGGAGATGTAGCCCAAGATTTGGGGTGAAATCCTATATTATATTGCTGTTGTGTTTTGTTATTCTATGGCTGAATTATGTTGCTGATATACATGTTAAGTTTCAGCAAAAACAAATAAACCTAAAACACATAAACAGAAGAAAGACTTACACCTCTTCCAAGAAAAAAATTCTACATAATTTCAAGTTTGAGTAAGGTCATTTTAATTAAGTCTGAGTGTTTACTTCTATTATTTCTTTAGGCATAGTCTGTAAGAGGGCCAGGTAGCTTCTGGATTCATCCTTTCTTTGAAAGGTGACATATCCGGTAAATGCCCCTACAGTCTATCTCTGTATTAGAAATAATAAGTTCTCACATTTCCAGATTTAAAATTTGGAGTATTTGCACTCATTTACATAAATGAAGATGGATACCTTGCACCCTTTTCAAGTACAATCCATTTTTAGATCAGATGGTATCAGAGCTCGGGTTGAGCATTTGTTATTGTGCAAAAGGTTTTAAAACAGTGTAAGAGATTTACTATTTTATTGGTTGCAAAATGGCTACTTGAATGAGAAGGGGTCTTTACTGACATTTGATTAAAAGCTTGTCGTTTGTTTGAAAGCTTTGAGGACTTTCATTTGGAAGTTCCTTTTGGTTGTTTTGACCATTTACATAATGTCAACTTCTTCTACAAGTGAAGTTTCCTCCTTCACAAGATTTTTCAATGATGATATGAAGAATGAGTTCTTTAAGGTGAAGGACATGGTGCAAATTCTCCTTGAGGATCAAAGGGAAAGTGTTCAACTTCGTGCACAATTGCTAGCTATGCAGGAAGAGAAAGAAGCCATTCTTCAAAGACTGCATGATATGGAGTTGCAGCTTCTTCAAGCTCAAGAAGCTTTGTCGAAGAAAATACCTCATCTTCAGGATGTAAATCATGATGTAAATCATTCTGATTTGTCTTCAGTTTCCTCTATTGAAAAGTGTGTTGGTTCTTTTGAACGACATACAAGAGGTATTGGGTCCAAATTGATGTTGAAAATGGGCTATCAAGAAGGCAAAGGTTTGGGCAAGCATGCACAAGGCATTGTTGTGCCTATTTGTGTTGTGGAGCGTCCCAAGAATATTGGTCTTGGCTATGAGCAACTTAATGGCGAAGCTTTGAGCACATGCATTCAAGAATGTGATGCAAATTTGAATAGAACATTTCTCCCAAGTTCTCAATTACATCAATGTCATTATGGAAATCTTCCTTACCATTGTTTGAAGCCTTTGTTGTAGCAAGAAGATGGTAGACATGCAGCTTGTGGCAAGCATTCAAAGCAACATAAGAGGATTTCTTGTACATATTGTGGTCGATTTAACCATCATGTTTCGAGATGCTGGATGAGGAAGAAGGCACACAAGAAGCAGATGAAGCAAATACTACCTTCAAAGAATGTGCATATGATTTTCACTTTTTGCCAAAAGAAGGGACATGTTGTCTCTCATTGTTGGACTTTGCATCCAACTCATCGTCCCACGCACATGTAGCAAGAGGACAAAAATATTGGCGAAGGTGGAATCATGGATTCCATTATTAATATGGAAAGGGAACTTTCACATGAGGAAAAGTTGCAGCAGCAAAAGTCACCATGGAAGTGGCTCGGTGAGAAGTGGATGGACTTCTTGACACAGTAAGACGTACTCCTTTTGTACATATGAAAATTTCGGATGTATGCATGTATTTTGTTGTAATATATTTTTGGTTTTGAGCCACCTTAGATCATTGATCAAGGATGCATTGTATATTTTCACTCTGTAAATTTCTCGCTAGAAATTTCTGTGTGAGTTCAAGAAGGTCAGTTGTGGATAGTTGTGGACAAGCGCATTCAGGAAGGGAAATGTCGATTTATTTTCATTTTTGGTTCAAATTCACTTGCTTTGTAAGGAAAAAGTGTTTGAAGGGCTGAAGAGAAGAGGATTTTTATTCTCTCATTTGCTGTATTACAGTTTAGTTCTTCATTTCAGTAAGATTTTGGGGACCAAAAGCCTCTCATTTGGGAGGTGTGATCAGGAGTTCAAATCCGAGCTTGGAAAAAAGCTCAAAAATGAAAGTGCTCAAATTGACTTGGAACCTGAGCGAAGGGATAGGCCTCGATGATACGATCCCAGCGCCGTGAACGGCACTGAAATCCATTACCATATGAAGAAGTTGTTGCATTTTGAAATTGCCCAATAACCTTTAATGTTTAAAGGAATTTTTTTTTAATTTATGTGTTGGAAAATCTTTTATTTTTATCAAGGTTTAATTATTAAATTAAATTATATATTTATTAATATTGTATATGGTTTAATTAATCATATATTATATTAATTTATATATGTTTTAATTAATTTAAAAACAAAGAACCTTATTAAAAATAAATTAAAATACCACACATATAATTAAGGAATTCGAATTATTTTTAAAACCCATGGTTCTAATGTTACGTGGAAAATTAAAGGTGAATACGTGCTATGGTATACATGTTTAAAATTTCGTGCAAATAGCATTTATGATTTGGAGCGGAGGTTGAAGGGGCTTCGGGATACCCCCCCCCCCCCCCATATTCCACGTGACCACCAGTTGACCCAGAACCCAAAGCTTAACAGCAAACCGTTATAGTTTAATGTTTGGATAAGACTGCATGTGGCCACGTCAACCTAGCGTTTAATGATAACAGAAAATGTTCCGCTGAATTTAGCGCTAGTTCCTCCATTTTAGGTGGAACTCCAAGTTTATCTGCAGTTAACTAAATCTGGCCCACCTTTTGTGGGATTTTTTGCCTAACATTAGGTAAAAACTTCAGTTGGACATATCTTTCACATGGGAGATCCTTTTGGAGTGAATTTTTATTTTTATTTTGGGTCTCTTCAACCTTCTGGACTCAATGGAGTAGGACTGGAATCTAACAGAGGTCATCTTCAGAGGTTTAAGCATCGAAGAAGATGAAGGAGCCATCAGGGCTTGGAAGGAGAAGGCCTTGTATTGGACTGTGTTTCTTTGTTTAAGGTAAATGAATAGGCATTATTAGCTATTTCATGCCTTTTGAATCTGTTTATATGGTTTTCAGAGCCTGTTAAGAACTTTAGAAAGCTGAAAAGCTTCATTTAAGTTCTAGAGGCCATTTTCCAAACAGAGTGTGTAGACGAAACCGAAGTAGCTGGAGGCCGTTTCTGATGAAAAAAAACTCTATCTTGACTATTTCAGTCATTTTGGAACCAATGGAAGTGGTTTTAGATCATTTCTAGTACTTCTACAGCTCAAGAAGTTGATATGAAGTCATGGGTAGCTTTGGGCAAACCGTGGAGGAGAGCCATTTTTGGGGATGTTGTGCTTAATGTAAGAAAATTATCAGTTGATATTTGATGTCTGATCATTATTGGATGCAACAGTGGTGGTATCATGAATAGAAATAGAAATTTGAGGGAGTTTGTGCCATTTATAAGCTCAGAGAAGCTTAGTGCACCGATAGAAGGATGTGTTTCCATGGAATCCTAAAGCTGTTTGCAGGAATTGGACAACCATTAAAGGGATTTAAAATGGTATTCTTAGCCCTTTGAATCATTTTCGTATTCATTGTGGTTAAGTGTGGAGCTTGTAAAAGAACTTAAGTACCTTAATCCCAAAGAGTCTAGTCATGTTGATGAAGCTCAAAGGAGATGTAGCCCAAGAGTTGGGGTGAACTCCTATATTATATTGCTGTTGTGTTTTGTTATTCTATGGCTGAATTATGTTTCTGATATACATGTTAAGTTTTAGCAAAAACAAATAAACTTAAAACACATAAATAGAAGAAAAGACATACACCTCTTCCAAGAAAAAATTCTACATAATGTCAAGTTTGAGTAAGGTCATTTTAATTAAGTCTGAGTTTTTAATTCTATTATTTATTTAGGCAGAGTTTGTAAGAGGGCCAGGTAGCTTCTGGATTCATCCTTTCTTTGAAAGGTGACATATCCGGTAAATGCCCCTACAGTCTATCTCTGTATTAGAAATAAGAAGTTCTCACATTTTCAGATTTAAAATTTGGGGTATTTGCACTCATTTACATAAATGAAGATGAATACCTTGCACCCTTTTCAAGTACAATCCATTTTCAGATCAGTTCCTTAGAGGGAACAGCAAGAAAATTTTCACACAAAATTTTTGTTCCCTAGAGGGAACAACAACTGTTCCTTAGAGGGAACGACAACTGTTCCTTAAAGGGGACAAAAAAAATAAAATTCATACGAACCTTGTTGTTCCTTAGAGGGAACAACAACTGTTCCTTTAGAGGGAACATCAGTTGTTCTTTAGAGGGAACAACAGTTGTTCCTTAAAGGGAACAACAAGAAGAAACTTCACACGAACTTTTGTTGTTCCTTAGAGGAAACAACAAAGAAAAAAATAGAAAAAACAAGTTATATATAATTTATACAAGAAAATTCAATCAAACAGAAAGGAAAACATGTGTAAAATTTTCAAAAAAATAAATAAATTCTTCACTGGACTAATGCTGTGGGCGGGTTGCCCTCCTCAGAAAGAATTTGCATAGTGGAATCTTCCCGTAGCTGTTGGCAAAAGGACTCCCTGGTACCAGTTTGTGATAGAGGCGTACTCAATGTCCATTCGCTTTAAAAGAGTAGCTAGAACCATCAATGGTGGCTAATGTGAGGGTGCCATTATCATGCACCTTTTGTATCTCATAGGGGCCTAACCATCTGGTCTGGAGTTTTCCTAGGAAATCCTGGAACCTAGAATCATACAAAAGTTCCCAAACACCTTCGTGGAATGTCTTCTTCTTGATGAGGGCGTCATGCCATTTCTCTCTTTTTTTTTGGATTAGTGCAGTATGCTGAAGAGATGATAGGTGGATTTCATCCAATTCATTGATTTGATGTAGCTTGTTAATCTGTGCTTTATTTAGATCCAAGCCTACTTCTTAAGCTATCCTCAATGTCTGAATTTCAAATTCTACTAGGAAGATAGGCTCTTTGCTGAACACTAGCTGATATGGGGAATATCTCATGGTATTTCTCCATGTCGTGCGGTATGCCTACAGGGCTTCTAGAAATCGGGTAGCCCAGTCACGTCTATGTGATGCGACTGTTTTTGTGAGTATTGCCTCGATTACTTTATTGGTGCTTTCTACCTGGCCATTTTCCTGCGGGTGGTATGGAGTTATGATTCTATGCAAGATATGGTGATTTTTTAATGTCACAACAATCTTATGGCCTATAAATTGTGGCCCTCCATCTGTGATTATTTCTCTAGGAAAGCCATATCTCACGAAAATTTGGAAAAGAAAGTGAATTACCGAGTTCTCTGTCGCCCTTGGTAATGCTTCTGCCTCCACCCATTTAGTCACATACTCTGTTGCAACTAATATATATGTCTTTTGATTAGATAATGGGTTTATTAGACCAATGAAATATAACGCCCATAGCTCAAAAGGCTCGATCACTGATTGTGGATGCCGAGGCATCTCATCAGACTACCCAGGGCGTCCCATTCTTTAGCAACTATCACATGTCTAGACAAACTTCTTGGCGTCTTTAAAAATGGTGGGCCAATAATAGCACGTTTGTAAGACTTTATGACCAGTCCTGCGGTCTGCAAAATGTCCGCCACAAGGCCCATCATGGCAGGATTTTAGAATGTCGAAGATTTTGTCTTCCTTGACACATCTTTGAATGTGCATATCGGCCCCTATATGAAATAAATAACCTCCAATCCAGGAGAACCACGCGCTACGCTTTACTATTTGTTTTCTTTCATTAGGCGTCAGGTGTTTGGGTAACTTACCTACTACTAAGTAGTTTGCGACATCCACGTACGATGGTGTTTTCAAGGTTACCGCAAATAAGTGTTCATCAGGGAACCGGTCTTCTACAACTGCCGAGTCATCTGTCTTTGCCATACGTGAAAGGAAGTCTGCTACTTGATTTTCCTTCCCTGGTCTATGTTTGATTGTTATGTTGAATTCCTGCAAAAGAATCAACCATCTTGTCACTCTTCTATTTGTAACAGGTTTATTAGCTAGATATTTAATAACAGAGTGATCCATATACAAAACCATAGGGTATCCTGTTATATAATGTCTAAATTTATTAATAGCATAGATTACAGCCAGAAATTCCTTTTTGGTTACAGTGCAGTTCAATTCAGCAGGAGATAGATTTTTGCTGATGTAGTATATCACATATGGCTTCTTATCTTCCTCCTGGCCGAGAACTGCTCCAATAGCCATGTCTAATGCGTCGGATGAGATCTGAAATGGAAAATCTGAATTTGGGCCCCTTAGCACTGGGGCTATTGATACAAGCCGTTTTAAATCTTCAAAAGCACTGTCACATTTTTCAATCCAAATAAAATCAATATTTCTTGTTAATGCATATAAGGGTGTAGAAATTCGAGAAAAATTATTTATAAATATCCTATAATATCCAGAAAATCGCAAGAAAATGCGTACCTCAGTTTCTGTGGAAGGGGTAGGTATTTAAAGAATTATCTAAATTTTTGTTGGATCTACCTGGATTCCAGCTGCTGAAATATAATGGCCCAGGATGAGGCCCTCGGTCATCATCATGTGGCATTTTTCATGGCTTAAACAGAGTCTAGTAGCAATGCATCGTTGCATAACTTTCTCTAGCGTTTGTAATGCTGGCTCGAAGTCATCTCCGTAAGGTGTAAACTCATCCATGTACACCTAGAGCCCTTCGTTTATTAGATCTGAAAAAATGCTGAGTATAGCCCTCTGGAATGTAGCAGGTGCATTGCACAGTCCAAAAGGTAAGACCCTATAAGCAAAGGTTCCCCATGGGCAGGTGAAAGTGGTTTTATCCTAGTCTTCAGGGGCAATTTGAATTTCGTTGTAGCCGCTGAAGCTGTCTAGGAAAGAAAATAATTTTTTTCCTGCCAATGTGTCCAAGACCTGGTCAATGAATTGAAGGGGAAAGTGATATTTTTTGGTTTCTTTATTAAGCTCTCTATAGTCAACACATATATTCCACTTTCCATTCTTTTTAGGCACTATTACTAATGGGGGGACCCATTTTTTATCGGATATAGGATAGATGAAATTAACATCCAACATTTTTTGTAGTTCATCTTTCATAATATCTTTAAGATGAGGGTTTAATCTCCGTTGAGGTTGTATAATGGGCCTTGCATCCTTCTCTATATAGATGTGGTGCATGCATAGCTGGGGATCAATCCCTTTCATGTTCGGGTAATCCCAAGCGAAGGTTTCTTTATATTTTCTCAGAAGTTGGACAAGCTGCTATGCGTGGTCCTCAGCCAGGTTTTTATTGATATTTAAGGTTTTCCCTTGCTCAATTTATACGGTTTTTCTATTATAAACAGAAGTTGTTGGGATTGATTGGTCGCTAAAGTTTTGTAAGGGATCCTCTTCGATTTCGTTATCTAGGGCTGCTTTGATCATGTGACATTTTGGATGAGATAAGACATTTGGTTGGTTAATATAAGTGTTAATGATGTCATCTTCTGTTTGAACCTTGAATTCAAGAGCATCCTCTATGGTTAGCAGTGATCTAATTTTTTCAGTTAAATATGATACAAGTTGTTTCCTCTTTTTTATTATTGTTATACTTGGCTGAGTTGGAGGATATAAGGCTAAATTCTTCACATATTTCCCTCTTGCTATAGTCATGCTGCCTGTCTGACAGCTTATGTAAGCATCTGCGGTTGCTAGCCAAGGTCTTCCTAGAATTAGGGGATGTCCATATAGTCGGTTTCTAGGATTGATGATCAAAAAATCTGCTGGGTATTCCCAAGAATATACATACACCATTACATCCTATAATGGCCCCTCTGGTTTGACAATTGACCAGTCAGCAAGTTCCAAGAGGGTTGTGGTTGGGTCCAAGGATGTAATGCCAAGCTTTTGACAAGTTGTTGTTGTGAGAATATTGATTGCTGCTCCTAGGTCAACTAATGCATTGGGAAAGGAGCACTCGTTTATTTTCATTGTGACTATAGGGTTTCCTGGGTCCTCATATTTTATTGGTGTTTCTCTACCTGATAATAAATCAGACAGAGTACCGACGACATGGACAGTTGGAGTTGTTTTTGTTTTCCTCTTTGGCTTTTTCATACATAATACTTTGATAGTTTTCACATAAATTGGAATGCCCTGAATAGCCTGAAGGAGAGGTATTTTTACACACAAAATTTTTTGTTCTCCCAAAAGATGAAAATCTGGATATTCGATTGAGTGGGGTATAATTAATCTTTCTGGGAATGGTGGAGAAGAGGTAATAGTTTGATCGTGGGTTTTCTGTTTAACTAGATTCTCCACTTGTGATGGTTGTTCTACAGGTAACAGATTTTCAATTTGTATATTTTTATCCCCCTCCGACTCTATTATCCTCCCAGATATTAATTGTAGCTCATTACACTCCCTTAAGTTAGTTTCTGGCTTAGTCCTTCAATAATTTGCACAGATTGGATCGTTCTATTGTTGGGGTTCAGGTTGGGCTGGGCTGGGAGCTGTGGTTGTAGGTTGGTCTGAGGGTTCTGTTGCAATGTATAGGGTGCTGGAAGTGTAGGTTAAGGTAGGGCGATTGTTCCTGCTGGCTGATTTGTAGGTCATTTCCAGCTTGACTGCTAACTCTGGTTTTGTGACGTAGAGGATGGCCATTGGAATGGATATGTGGAGGATGGCCAAAATGGTGGAAAACAAGGAAAATTTGGCCAGCTATTATTTTAGTTTGATTGGTTGGACCAAGGTGGCATAGAGAATGGTTGTTGTGACAAATTGGGATAAGGTGTCTGGTTTTGCCACATAATTCCTCTGTATTGTTGAGCATTATATTGCGAGGGATGAAAGGAAGAAGATGGGTTGGTTGGCATACCTGTTTGTCGTGGTTTCCATTGGCGACGCTAATTTAGCAGGTAGACTAGTTCTGTTTCTTCTTTTGCCTCTTTATAGACTCCTTTTAACCCTGGAAGTGATGGGAAACGTTCTGTGGCGTGATATTTAGTACAGATGGCATAGGTTTGTACCATATCCAGCAGACACTCTTTGTGACTATGCTTCTTTCTGCATCTCAGGAAAAATATCACCAGGTTCTGTTTTGCTTCCGCTTACTTCTGCTTGGCCTGCATGATGTCTAATTGCATCATCAATGTCCCCAAGGTATCTGTTTTGAAATCTTCTAGCAGGTTTCCAATTTCTGTACGAGTAATGGTTCCACCAGATATTTTACTGTCCCTGGTAGTCATGTCGCATTCTGCTGATTTCAGTCTTGTACTGCCCCTTGAGCACCTGATACACAATTTAATAATATCATCATAATCTTCTTGATATATATCACCTTTACCCATAATATTTAATGTCTCTATCCATTTTTCTTTCATCCCTTTAATCAGTGTAGTTTTCAACACATTATCAGGCAGGGGCGGATTTACATAGGGGGATCTTTGGAGGTTATATTGGAAGCGCTCTACATACTCTTCCAATGTTTCACCGGGTCTAGCTACCATTTGGAATATTTCTTCTTTCAATTCCCTAGATCTGCAATAATCATGATATTTTTTAAGGAAATAATTTTTCATTTGATCCCAATCATTTATTGTTCCTCCACCTAGCCCCATGAACCAACGCAAGGCTGCACCTTTTAATGTAGATGGAAACAGATTTAGTTTTTTGGGTTCGGTGGTATAATCATAACCTCAACATAATACATCAAATTCAAACAAAAATGCATCTAGATCCTCTAATGAGAGCCCATGAAAGGTGGGAATATTTTGTAAAGGGATAACTTTCATAGGAGCGTTCGCAGTTGTGTCAACAATGGGGTACTGCAATGTGGAAGTTTGGGGTGCTTGTGGATTGTTAGCCATTCGATCAAATATATGCCAATATCCTTTTGGGATTTCTGGAGCTGGGGAGTTATCCCTAGGGTGTCCCAAAGGGGTGGAAATAATCTTAACAACACTCCCTCTGTCTGGGATACTGGGTATTCCTTGCTCAATTACTACCTGAGGGGATCTTGGTTCTTCCCCTGTTTCTCCTCCTCCTTAATGAATATCACAAGAGGTGGAAATAATCTTAATAGAAATCTCTTTGTTTGGGATACTGGGTGTTCCTTGTTGAATTAGTACCTGAGGGGATCTTGGTTCTTCCCTTTTTTCTCCTCCCCCTTCACGAATATTACAAGAATTCCCTTCTTGTGAGGAAATTGGGCACAAATTTCCAATTTCTTGATAACTCTACTTAGTTCCTATAGTTTTGCTATGGACCTCAATGTAGGTTGCAGATAGTGAGCCCATGGCCGGAAGGGAGACAATAGGTTGTCTGGAAGCAACGTTTCGAGGACCTACTGATGGCTGAGATTCAACTTTCTTCAAGATTTCGTCTATGAAAGTTGATCGTCCAAGGGTCACTGGTACCTTAGATTTTTCAGGTTTGGGTAGTGGAATTGGATTGATTTTTGGTCTTTTCTTCTTAGTCATTCATACAAACAATTAAAATTTTTACCTCTACCCTAAATTTCTAACAGCTCTGCTAGAAAGCGGCGAGGGAGCAGGCATTTTGCATACTTCGTACGCAGGTTCTTACCTTCCGTTTTTCAGACCCAGTTTTCTCTGAACATGAATTTATCAGATATACATCACTCTTTATAAATGGCTTACACTCTCCCTGGAAACGACGCCAAATTTTTTGTTGATAATAGGTGCCGTTTTAAACTCCTAATTATCCTCACATTAATTATCAATCTGGGTAAGTCTTTCTATTTCAAGAGTGTACACAGTATGTGGCTGCTTAAATCAATGAGTAATGTTTCATAGATTAAAATATAGATCTTTTAATACAAGAGTAAACGGATGCAGAAAGTAAATTCTAATTGCAATTAAATGAGAACTCAATCCTCTAATGAAATCAAATCCTAGTGATAACTCAAGTAACAGTGAAATCAAGTAACAGTAATATCAGTTGAGAGTACAGTAGTGATAACTCTTCTCTTCGAAACTTATTGAATCTAAATCAAATGCATTCTTCAATAAAACAACAATGTTACCAATCTGAGAGCCTATCAGCAGTAGTTATTACTCGTTACAGTTGATCACATTGAGCAGAACAATTATCTAAGAAACTCAATCCAAAAGCAGAAGTAAACTAAATAAATAACAATACTGTAAATTATATAAAACAGAGCTATTCGGTTAACACAGGAAAATAATGAACAACAAAGGAGATAAAATCACAGAAAGCAATAATACTATCAAACCATCACACTTGCGATAATTGGAAATGTATGACACAACTGAGGTAGTGAATTCCACCGGAAGTTGGGCCCTTAGCTGCCAGCGTACACTGCTAGTTACTTCAGATAACGAGAAGGAATAGCAACTTCACTTATGTATTAATCATCAAGTTGAAAGAGCGTTATAATATATTCATTTTCTTCGCTACAACGAGAATCTGTAATTAAGAATTACAATTTCAATAATAACAGCTAGTCCCCCTTCTATTTACAATTGTCGCCTTTTATAATAAGAAAGGGGGAAAAAGATAAATGGTAAAAGTGATCCGTTAGGATCTCTTGCTCCTGGGGGATTCACACAGTTTTCTAAATTCAGACATCCTTTCCCTTCTTGCGCTGATCCTTTTGATTTTCTTTGGCCTTACCCGCAACCGCCGCTCTCCTTCCTTAGCTTGTTGCTTTTTTCGCTGTTCCTTAGTTAGGGAACAATAGTTGTATTTTCTTTTTTTTTTCCTGCATAAAGAAGGATAATAATTAGCCAAGTCGTAACTGCAGATAATTCCTTCATTCTTGCCATAATTCTTTAATTATATTAACATATTAATATATATAAAGGATAAGAATAAAGGAAAACGATGATGAGATAAAGAGAAAACGCATACCTTTTCCACGACTCAACAAAGGACTGCACTGTAGATGTTGGGAGTAATTTGGCCAAGTGCCAAGATGTGAAAATATGCTCTGAAATGATTCCTCACTGATCTCCCAAGAGAAAGAAAGCCTCTTCCTGTAAAAAAAAAGTGCCAGAAGTGGTGTTGTGAATCCTGACTGCAACACCCTGCAACACATCATTATTCACATCATTATTCTGCTGCAGAAATAACGTTGTATCTGAAGGAGGATGCTTGGCCTCAAGCCTGGATGTGAGGAAAATTAGTACAACTCCTTCAAGAGACCTCTCAAGAAAGGAGAAGGATTCCTAAATAGGAAATCCTTGTGCTAAGCAGCACAAAATTCTCAGCTAAATAGTTGCAGAAAGTAAAATAATCTTCTAGACCAAATTAAAATCATAAGCATAAACTTGTTATGGCTGCCTTGCCCTCCTTTTAAACATGTGCGAGCCTCCTGTCCTTGGGCCCCACTCATTAGGGTTTCCTTCACCAAGGAATCTTCCTCCCACTTGCACTGCACTGTCTCTATGGATGATCTCATCCTTTCATATCTGCGTTGTTGACTTGGTCAAATTTGACCTTGTCCACATGCATTTGTCCCTCTTCACACATGGCAATGTAAAATCCAGTTGCTACCTTGATCCCTTTCCACACCATGAGGGATTTTATTCATATTTTTATTATGCATGGGTCTCCTTACCCATTTATTCATTTCCTAAGTGAGATTGAAAAAATTTAATATTCCAATTTGCTACATGCAAATTTTGGAATATTACACATATTTTCAAATCTTGGCATCAGGCCACGTATTTATTTGCCCCTATAGCACAATTTCTTTCCAAATTTGCATTATTTTGAGGGAGGGGTTGCTGAGTGGTTTCAATACACCATTTGGAGAGGAGGTTTGCTAGCAAAAGGGATCTTCCTTTCATCTAGGAGATCTATTGGAGGAGGCTGAACTATTTCTTAGATCGGATCAACCACACTTTCCAGATCTATATGTTGTAGTGAATCTTTAGCACTAGGGCTTTGATTCATATCTTGTACATGGTTTTTTGCTAAAAACCGTTGAGGGGTTTTTCATTGGAGGTTGTATAGTGCCTAGATCTGTATTAGATCTATCTTTTGAGGCAAATATTAGCCCATGATATTTTTGTATTCATTTTTTTGTAATAGTGTTCTGGTATTTTTATATATAGTAGCAGCACCTCTTTTGAGGGTTTTGTCCATTATAGGCTTGTTCTATCTTATTGTACATCTTATGTCCCGTTTCTTATGAATATTTTATTGTTTTTATAATGAATGAAAGGTCTCCATATTGGCCTCTTACTTTTATATGATGTTTAACACTGCTATTCCAGTATTTTGCACTATATTCCTGCTTTTCCCATTTGGGAATATTACAACTTTTCACTCATCGTTGTTTGGCTTCCATGAAAAAATTGAAGATGAGCAATATGAAACATAATTTAAGTGCTCCATGTAATTTTTGATCATGTGCTACAAACATGTACCACGAAGTCAAGTTTTTCTATTTGTAAAATAATTATTTTTCTCAAGAACATCATGTTGATGGACCATTAAGGAGAACATGGATTAACAAGAAGAGAAAGTTTAAACAAGAGAGTGGTGAAAGCATAGAAGAACATCATTATGACCATGGAGAAAAATGAGGTGATTGCATGGGTGGTAGGACTTGTTGATAAAGAACCAATCATAACTTGTGATATTGGTTGTTAAAAGGTATGACAAAACATAATGGGAGAAAAATTGGAACTGCATGTTTACAATAGCTTTTCATCAAAATTTCTAGAATTTTTAGCGAATTAAAAATTTCAAGGAAAGTTTTACCTCAAGCTTACCTTTTGGAATTGGAGAAGAGAACATGGTATGATGGCGGATTTGGTGTTGATTTGGCTCAGGTACTATGCTCCATGATGTGTTGACCTCCATTTTGACCTTGCTCCACAAAATGTATATTTTTCATGTAGCAGATTTGTTTTTCCAATTTCTCTCACATGGTAAATCAGATTATCTTGAAATTTTCAGAGGTTGTTACTATTAATATTATTCATCTTCCCACAAAAATTCTTAGCCAATGGGTGCACATATTTTGATAAAAATGAGAAATTTATGTAGGTGAAAGTGGCCAATTTCTTGAAAACTTCACACTGAATTTTTCTGAAATTTTCTCTACTCATTTACCCTACCTAAATTCATTTACCATAAAAATTTCAGTCCCAACGGATGCACGGTTTGAAATTTATGATCAATTCAATTTCTGCCATGTTTCACCCTTCACGTTGCTCAATGTTGCAACAAAAACATATGCCATGAACTCATTTTAACGCTAAATTGAGTGATTCAAAAGGGAAACTATGTATTTTTACCTTTTATACTGCAACATACCTTTAAAAATCCCATTTTTATGAAGAAAAGGCATTGTTGTGCAAAAATACCAAAATATGTCCTAATCTGTCCAAAATGATGAAAAATGAAAATCCACCTTTAAAACCTGCTGAAAAGTCCTGGAAAATTGCACCTTTTAAAAATTCTATCTGCGTCTTAGTCAATTTACTATATTTTGAGAAAACCTAGAAGCTCAAAATTTTTATTTGTACTCCAATCTCTAGTCATATTTGTGCCAAAACCGGCTCCGGAACAAGTTGCTATAGCAAGAACAGGATGCTACAACAATAGCTGCAGAAACTGCAACTTTCCGCAGTTGTTGCAAAAAAATTTCAATTTTATAGAAAATTGTTTTCTCCGAGTTTGAACTGCTGATTTGGATTGTGTACTACATGCTGGAGTAGAAACCATGAAACATAATGCATATTGATTGAAATAGGCCCAAATTTAGTAATTTTCTTGAAAATTAAATGAATGAAAAAGTGTTGTAATGGTGCCCTCATGGTACTGTTGAATGCCAAAAAGATGAAAATACTGCTACAAGAAACCAATAAAATGTGCTGATGCGGTTGTTGTTGATTGCATAAAACCATTAGTCCTCATCAAAGCCAAATTTCATGGTACAATTCTTACCATGCGAATGAAGGTGTTGAAGTCGAGCATGAGAAGAAATAATTTGATTATTGGTCAATGATGAAAATCATTAACCAATGAGAGACAACTCACCGATAATGTAAATGAGTGTCAAGGTACTTGAGTGCATATTGATAGGGACAAATGAATGTGTTGAAGTTGAGTCACCTGCATCATTTGACAATCAAGAGACAATTTTGTATTCCCATTGTTGTCAACGAGGAGGCTTGCCATTGATGTATGCAACTTCCAAGGCACTCCAAATAATCTCTGATCTTGATCCTAGATAAGGTGTTGAGGTCGATGGGACAAGATCTGTTAGAAGGTGCACCTTAAGGAATCCCACATCAGCCAACTCGAGCATAGAACCAAAAATGATTTGAAGAACCATAATAAAAGATTGAAACCATCATGAAATTTCATAACTTATTGTGAACTTTGCTCATCATTTACCTGGTTTTCAAGCAAATCTCATGTCCAATTGGGCTAGTAAGTTGGTTTTCACAATAGGACTTATTTTTCTCTTTAATTTTTTATTTTATTTTTTATATGTCCTACTCTACTTGAAAAATAAATCTTTTTCAAGTATATGAATACTTCCAATGGAACCATATCTATAATAAGATGATAGATAAACTCATATGCAGGTTTGAAATATGCTCTTTGATATGTACCAGTATTTGAGAGACCAATCACCTTAATTGAGATGATGTAAGAAGATAATGAAGAATTGAACATTGGGATCTAATGACAACCCTGAACCAAGATTCAATGTAATCTTGTATTCCTTCGGCTTCTTGCTATCATGTCATGAAAGTCTTAAGAGATGTGATCTTCATTCATGGAATTTGGTGATAGACATGCAAGAAAACTTTCAATCTCAGGTTCCAACAACTGCTCTTTATCAACAAGCATCCATGATTCTTGGACCTTATCTGAATCTTCTTCTTCTGGTTGTTTTTCTTCAATGGTAGCTAGTGAATCATTTTTCAATACCTCAAAATTGTAAGTGGATTGAGGTGTTTTATTATTTGGGATTCGAAATGGTTGTGCAGGTAGTGGAGTGGGAATGGATCTTTGGGGTGCTTGTGTGGTTGGTAATAGGAAAGGTTGAATTGAGGTAAATTGATGGTGAAATTGATGTTGTAGTGGAGGTGAATGGTATTGATAACATTGATATTGGTATTGAGGATAGAGAGGTAAAGATTGAGGATATGGTTGATTTCCTTCATAGGGCCTTTGCCAACTTTGTTGCCAAGATTGGTTTTGAGGTTGGGATTGAGATGGCCAAGGTTTCCAAGGTTGTTTTCGAGGTTGGGATTGAGATTTCCAAGGTTCCAAGGCAAGGGTGTTTTCCAATTACTTTGAGATTGTTGTGCATAACCTTGAAATTGTGCATAAGGATATTGCATCATATTGGGTTGATGAGGGTGCCATAGTCCTCTTGGAGCTACATAACAGAGTTTCTCTTTTGCTTGATTCACTCCATTATCCTTCTGGTAAACTACCTTCAACCCTGGTAATGATGGGAAATCTTCAGTAGTATGTGATATTGCACAAATTTTAAATTTTTTAATGTTATCAAGTGGACATTCATGCAAAAAATGTTTCTTTGTACATTTAGGGAAAAATAAAGAAAAATTTTCAACTTTTTTCTTGTTTTGCATTCTTAGCATGTCAGTTTGTTCATTTAAATTACCAATAATGTTTATAAAATTGTTAAGTTTGGTTTGACTTACCAATCCTGATGCCGACTTACTTACTCTTGCCATAAATTCATCTTGAGAGGATCTTACTTACTTTCTTTTCCTCTTGATATGTTCTTACACAATTCACAAATCTCTTGAAATGAAAATTGATAGACATCTCCTTTTCCCACCAGATTAAGAAGATCAATCCATTCATCCTTTACAAAATTTAGTAGGAGAGTTTTTAATGTGTTTGATCCTAAATTATGCAATTTATATATTTTGATATTATAAGTAGATCTCTCCATTAAATATTCTAGGCTTTCATCCTCTTTTTGGTCCATCTTAAAGACTTCATTTTTAAGATCATGGTGTATGAAAAATATTTATATTGTTCCAAAAATACTCTTTTCATATCATCCCATGTCTTGATAGAATTTGTTCCTAAATTCATGAACCATCTAAGAGATCTATCCTTCAATGTTTCCGGAAACAAATTCAAGTTTTGCATGTGTAATGAGTATCCATAAGATCTATAAATTATTTCAAATTCAGAAAGAAAGTTTTTCGGTTCTTCTGATCTCATACCTTTGAAGTTAGGAAGTATATATTGAGGGATGCTCTTCATATGACCATTGACATTAGTTTCTTGAATGGGAAATCTAAAAGGATCTTCATAATTTTCATCATCTTCATCCATTTCTTCAACCTCCTTTGTCACATCTTCTTCTACCTATAAAATTAAGAATTCATGTTGTGGATATGTGGCTCTTACTGCACCACGTGATATAGTGGGTGTGGTAGGTGATTGAAGTTTTGTTTTGTTTTTAATGAGAAGAAAAAGGCTCATGTTTACACTTCCCTGACAATGAAGCCAAAATGTTTTCCCATTTAATTTTCTTAAATTGATTACATAAATTATCAACCAGAGTTGGTAAAATTGTGAAGTGAAAGTGCACAATATATGATAGAAGCCTCTTTTATTAATTTATTTTATTGGTGTGATGATTGGATTTGTAGAGATTACTACTAAGGATGTTTTTATTCTTATGTTCCTAATGAAAATGATAAATTTAAATTACAACTAAGTTCTAAAAATCAACATGCTTTCTACTCTATAAAAACTGAAACAAACTTTATCTATCTTATGAAGAAATATTAACTAATTTATTTGTTAGTCTCTAAAAATTCTTATTCTCTAATAGTCTTGTGCATGAAGATAAAATCGAATCCTAGAAAAGGGAATTTAAACATTTTTATGTTTTTGAAATGAAATGTTATGTCAATGAAACTTGTAAAGAAATCACTATATCTCTTGAAAATAAATCACTCATGAACGGAAAATAACACACACATATGCTAAAAGGAAATCACTCAATCACTACAATTTTGAAAAGAATCACTCATGCTATTGAAATAAACCGCTCATGAACTTGTAAAACTACTCTAAAGTAAATCACTGCTTCTCTAGAAGTAAAACTATGAATCCTTTGTAATTTGAAAATTCAAAAGGAAAGATTGATGAATCTACATCAAATGATAAAATAAGACTTATGAAAGAATCTACATATAATAACAAAATGAAATTCTGGAAGTAACTACATCAAATGAAAAATTGGAAGTCTGAAAACAACTACAACAAATGACAAATTGGAATTCTGAAAATAACTACATCAAATGATAAAATGAAAACATGAAAACAACTACATTAAAAAAATAAAATGCAGAACCTTCACAGTTTTCAGGGGCCCTCCACAAACACGTGGTAAAATATTTACTCGAATAGTTAGCTGCACATCAATTATTTAAGATACTTCTTGATTAAAAATGAATGAAAAACAGAGTTGCAAAATTTCACATTATGATTCAAAAAATTAACCTCCCCTCTTTGTTTCAATAGAGTGTTTATATAGGGGTTTCAATGTAACTTCATGGAGATGTATATGGTTAAATATCAGAACTGAATGGACACACATTTTCCATGAATTTGATGAAGCACAGTCCATTCCAACCTTTGTTTTCTTGACTGGGTGTTTATTGACACATGGGCATAATGTTTTCTCACACGACTACAAAATTGGGCTCCAAAGAACTTGAAGTATGTCTGAAATGGTAACTAATTCTGGAAAAATGTTCATAAAGAACTTAATTGGGCCCGTTTTGAACAAAACCCATGTTATTGTTTTGTGATATTTTCTTTAGTTTGCTCAGAAAACGCTTTTTAAGTTGACTGGTCAAAACTGTTGCGATTTTCCCTTGATCTTTGCTTAGAGGTCCACATGTGTGAGTTGGGTGGAATTTGACCACCAACAATCCATATTGGAGCTTCTAGAAACAATGCCCATGTGTTGGATTTCATTATAGAGTGGCGCTAATACCTCAACCATGGAGACAACTGCAGAAACTGTAGAAACTTGAACTGTCAAACTATCATTAGTAAAAGCATGCATAATTCTCTTTAATTCTATGTAGTAATTTGGTGCATTTATGAAGAAATATGGTTGAAAAGATGACAATGGGTGAATGAAATGATGCGAAAATGGATGGTTTCATCAACAAAATTATGACAAATTGGTGGCTCAACATGACTGGAAGAAATTTGAGCAAAGAAAAGGAAATAAGCCAGGAGCTATTAAAATCATTATAAAGAAAATGGTAGAAAAATAATGTTGTGACTCCCTTCCCTCTCCTTTCTAATAGCGGGACACATGACATTGTGATATTGGCTCTTAGGAGATGGCGATAACTAATGAGGGCATCATGATGTGGTAAAATATGAGCATGAAACATGGTAGGAATATTCAGTGTTTTTGGGTACCTGAATGTCCCATTTCTAAGTGAATCATGGTCCAATCCCTGGAGTACATGTGGCAGAGATGACATAAATATGAAATCATCACATTGGTCATAGCTTGGAAGATTAAAAGTAATGCAATAAGAAAGCGATGAAATGACTAAGCGCGGGATGATGTGTGTAGTGTCAGAGAAAACTTAGCTCGGGTGTGTAGCTATTGATCTAACGTTCAGTACCAAAACCCAGTTAATAGTGTATCCCACAAGAAAAATCATTGCAATTTCTAATGGATGTAGAAAATAAAAGGCTAGGTGGTAGGCGTCGAGACATGATGGAACTTATGAGTCATTATGAAAAAATTGAAAACCAATTTGAAGATGAAGGGTTGACCCCATGAGACAACTAAGCCCATTGAGAGGAGCCCATAATTTTACAAAGGAGGCACAAATGAAAGTGCCACGTATGAGAGCTATGGGCTAAACGCCAACGCAAGGATATATGCAGCGGAAGACCAAGTGCGCGGGGAACTTTATAAAGGTAATTAAGCCCTCATAGGCTAAGAAAGAATCTTAGATCCTAAAGGCCTATATGGATGATCTGAAAATGGAAGTACTTGAAAAACTGTGCAAGGTATCCATTTCCATTTAATTAAATGTGTGCAAAATTCTTCATGTCTTGCTGATTAAACAAAGTTTTTTTGGTAACCGTTTAATAGTTTATGTGTGAGGGTATGTTATTTAAATTTTTTGTTTAACATATTAAATCATAAATACGCAGCAAAATAACTTCAGCATAACATGACTTAGATATTTGGTGAGCAGTTCACCCCTCCTGGGCTACGTCTGCTGGACCAAGCCTGCCAAATTGGCTTGTCCTCTTGTATGAATATGCTCCAAAATGATAATACAAGTTCAAAAGTGCCTCAATAGGAAAATCTGACTATAAATACAGAGTCAAAAGACATGAAAATGCTAAAAATGCCTTTCCATATTCACTAATCAGTGAAGAATTACCATAAACAGTGCCTTCTTCAACAAGGCCCTGATGGCTCTTTGAACTCCTCTGAAGCTTTTCGGGCTATATAAGTCATCACACAGTTTTGAAACCTCTTCCATTAGGTTCATAAGGTATAAGTTATCTGAAAATGGTTTTTGGTTCACCTCAAATAGTGAGGGACAACTCCAGATAACTCCATTTTCCCAATGGCCCTGATGGCTCTCCAAGCTTCCCTGAAGCTAAAATGGCTATAGAACACATATAATACCTCTATAACCTATCCAAATGGCTATTTAATGTTGAAAATAGTCGAAATTGGTTTTTGATTCACCTCAAATGGTTAAGCATAGCCTAAAACAGCTCCAACTCCCTCTTGGCCCTGATGGCTCTCCAAGATTCCCTGAAGAAAAAGTAGTTGAAGATCAACTCTAATGGCTCTGAAACCTGTCTCAATGGCTCCAGAATCCTCATAATACCCAAAATTAACCAAAATTTCATCCAAATTGGTCTAATATTGGAGAAGTTATGACCAAAAAAAACTTCTCCTAATTTCAAGTAAAAATATCCCACCAAAAATGCATTAACTTTAGATAACCTCGACAAATATGGAAAACATCCACCTAAATTGGTGGAACATGTTAGGTCTCCGTAGTTTGAAATATTGGAAAGTACAAATGCTGCATAGCCAACATCAAAACCTCTTTGGAATCCTAGGATCTAGCCCTCCTAGATTCAGAGAGGGATCTCTCTATATATGTGTATCTCAAAGATGTTTCTTTATGCTTAAGTATGATTTTAGGCTAGTTATGAAGAACAAGGTTTTTTTTGTTTGGTTTTGGTTGGGCAGGATAACATGAAGATGAAGGAAGTCTGTATGAAGGGTGAAGGTGTAAGTAAGTGAAAGAATGTTTCAGTTGAGAAGACAAGCAAGGAACAACATCAATCCATTGGGCTATGCAGTCATATTAGGATTTAATTGCACCGCAAGGTTCAAGAGTGGCCCATGGGGCAAGGTATCTATGTCAAAGGATCTCTTTAAGTTGATTTTATGGAATTATACAGTAAGAGTGTTGTGAAAGAAACAAACATACAAGAAAAAAAAAGGATAGCCTAAGATCAAGTAAGTACGTTTAAACTAGCCTGCTTTTGACATGCACTTAATAGAAAGACATGAAGTAACCTAAGATCAGGTAAGTACTTTTAAAATAGCCTATTTTGATATAATTTCAAGAGAAAACTCTAAAAAAAACAAAATAGCTTAAGATCAAGTAAATACTTTTAACTTAGCATGCATTCAGCATATTCTCAAAGGAAAACATTCATGATAAACATAAAATGCAGTCTAAGATCAGGTAAGTACTTTTAAACTAGCCTGCTTTTGACATACTTTAAAGGGAACTTTTCAAAGCAACTGTTGGAGATAAACTAAAGGACAGGGATAACCATAAACTTCTCTAGCTCAACTTTAATAGGAAAAATTTTCAAGAACATTCAAAGACAATATCTCAAGTTGTACTCAGGAAATATGGGCCTACCAACACTTCACTGGTTATACTCTATTGAATTACCTTCAAAACACATTTAGAAGAAAACATAAAGGACAAATATTTATCAGTGAGATTTAGGGTACTTCAGAAGTAAATTCTAATCTATATTTGCTGTTCTTTATCAGAGAAAGTAGATAGAATGAAAACATAAAGAAAATAACAATTACAGTGAGAATAACATCACCATTGACATAGACCAGGATCCCATAAATCAGCTATTGTATTTGATGTTAAAAATAGTTACAATCTTCAAGTCCAGTGGGTCTTTACAGCTTCAAACTTCTCATCTCAGCTTATGTACCTTCAATTTCAAACAGAGCTACAACATGCTTCAACAGCTAATTACATTCAACAAGTATCCAAAGACCAACCTCTATACTATCTTCTACATAAGTATTTATAGAAGAATGAGGAGGTGGAGTGTAAAGAAGAGTCCTTTGTGCAATTAATATAGAGTAATGGTTTCTCGACCTTTGGGAGGCCTAAGGGGGAAGATTTCAAATGTTCATCTCTGTTTTAATCAATTTTACATTATGTTTGGGTTCCTGTGTTTTGGCAAGTTTGGAAATACCAAAAGACAAGACAACATCAAACCACTTTGGGACCTCAGGATCTAGCCCTCCTGGGTCCAGAGAGGGATCACTCTATAAAGGCAAAGATATATATGTCTTTGAAGTTAAGTTTTAAGGTATTAGGCTAGTTATGGGCACAAGGGTTTTTGTTTTGTTTGTTTGGTTGTTGGGAAACATGAAAGAGGGGTTCAATATAAGACAAAGTGTGAGCAAAGAATATTTTTAGGCAATCAGGAGATAATTCAAGGAACACTCGAGACCATTGGGAAATGGAGTCACAAAATGGTTTACTTGCTATTCAATATCCAAGGCTTTCAAATGGGCTAGTCATCTAAAACAGAGGATCTTTTAAAGATGATAGTATGGGATGGAATGATAAGGAATGAAGGTGAATGACAAGGAAACCTCCAAGGTGACCACTTAGGAAGAAAATCTAGGGACAAGGCATGCCTTAAACACCTATGATCAAACTCCTAAGAAGGCTAGCTCTTCAGACAATAAGAAGCACTTAAGATTTAACACAAAGGTGAAGCCTGAGATCAGAGAAAGACTTTGAACTTTCAATGCTTTGGCATTCAACTTAAGGGAACTTAGAAAATCTTAACTATTAGAAAAGGACCCTAGTGAGACAGAATTAGTTCTAATCTCCCAGTATCCCAACTCTTTCAGCTAAACCAGACAAGAACATCTAAGAATAGACTCTTAATTTCACACATCAGTAAGCAGTGATAACCAACTACTATACTGGTTAAATTATCTTGAACTAGTTCTCAGATTGCACAATTAGTAGAAAACATCAAAGATAATAAGAGAAGGAAGTATTAGGGTACCATGTAAGGGTACATCCTAAGCCAAATTATTGATTTCTTATCAGAGAAATGAAATATGATGAATTACAGAAGAGAAACAGAGACAAAGATAGAACACATCACCGCTGCCTTAAATCATGATCCAATGAAAAATGCTTGTCATGTTAAAGAGAAACACCAGTCATATACAAAATTTTCCAACAACTTGATATTCAGTCTGAAATCATCTCCTCAGCCTATTTTTCAACTAATAAACATAGAACTCTATCTCAAAGGAACAACTTACAATCCACAGTTATCTGATCAAAAACCTTTACAATGTATTTTTCATGAGTTTTATAGTTGGAAGAGATGCAAAGGAGGTAGATAGAGTTTTAAATGAAACATTACAATATAGGAAGGAGAGAGCTTGAGGCCTATTCTGTCTTAATATTCCTGCATTAATTTCTCGGTACTCTTTGGATGAAAGAGTGGTCTTCAACAAGCTGATCATAACTCCAGGAGTATGTTCTTTGAGGTACTTTTCGGCTGTGTGTAATCTGTAGTACTCTGGGACAAGTAAGGTTGTTAAATGAATTTTAGGCCTACCATACTGTGTAACAAATTCTCTAGCAGTTTTAGGACTACTGTCAGGGTGGTGATCTTTCTCAGGAACGTTGATGGAGAATAAAATATTATGAGAACTCGTCCTTTCTTGGGAAAGAACCTTATGATGATGTGAAACACTGATAAGGTCTATTTTTGTGCTTTAGGCCTCATTAGGCCTTCTGTGTCATTCATAAAGTCTTCAATCTATACGTTCGTGCCCTTTAAACACTGAATTAAAGCTTTAAATCTTCAATAATTGGCTTTTAATCTCCTTAATCTTCCACTGATACTCTTTGCCGCTTCTGTTGACTGCCTCTGTCTGTGGATATGCAGTTTTAATGGTGCTAGAGATTTGAAAGAGTTAAACACTGGTCTTTTAATGAAATATTTTTTTCAAAACCTTCCCAGGCATTTTCTCTGCAATCTCTAGCTCGAAATAAGCTTTCTCTGCGCTTTGTGTCACTATGATAGTGACTATGAGCAATAACGGTTTTCACCGTCTGTAACCCTACAAAAAGACAATAAATATGTTAAGAAAAATCCATGGGAGTGGAGGTGGATGCTATGGAGGCCTGTGGAGATGGTAGCGCAGCAGTGAAAATAGTGGTTGTAGCGAAGAAAACGATGAAAAAATGCGAAAGAATGGTGAAACAATGATCTGATGGAGGTCTGGTGAAAAGATGGTTTTGGACCGTTGGATTAGATCTGATGGTGGTTACCAACGACCATGATTTACTGGTGGAGATGATTTAGAGGAGTTAGGCAAAAGAAATAAACTTTAATGTAAAACATAAAAGTTTAGAATTTGGGAAAATTACAAAGGAAAATGCGTGAAATAAAATGAAATCTGGCTTTGAATGGTGGGACCGGAGGGTGAAGGGAGGTTCGAGTGTGGACCATTAGATCTCAGGAGGAGATCAACGGTTGAGATGCTCTAATGAAGTCCTTTGGAGGTCCGATGAACATAATATGAATGGAAACGCGATGGAATAAGGGCTGTAGATCTATACAAATCAACGGTCGGGATCTCCAGGAACAACTTTCGGAGGCAAAGGAGGGGAAGTGGTTTTTAGGAGAAAAAAACTATTTTCACGCTGCAATAGAGTGGTTTTGAAATTTGCCCAAAAAAACACGATATCGCTTGCTACCCGACACGTGTCCCTCCCCAAACCACCTTCATCGCGTAAGTTTGAAGCATTAACCTTCAGACATAGGAAAAATGCGATATGTACCTCCACCATTGGATGTGGGACTGAGAGAATCGACGGTGCAGGATGGAGCGTGATACGGGGAGATGCACAGTTGGTAAGGTGGGGCAGGTCAATAGTGGTTTAATAAAGGCCATTGGATTAGCATGATGGACAGTCAGGATCCACGGTAAAAGTGCTAATGTTTCAAAGGGAAATATATCATAATAGATGGGCAAGACGAATCCTGACCGTTGGATCCATGGGGGTAGACGGCGGAGATTTAAAGATGAGGCAGAGGAAATAGGGCCAGTTGAAATGGGCGGGAGAAAGGAGAGTCGTTGGATCTATCAGATTGAACAGCTGAGATTCAATTACAATCGGAAAAGGCAAGGGCCAAAAACTCCGAAGTTTGATGTTGCGATTGCGCGTGGATCGTCGGATCAAGTTGGAGATCGACGATGGAGATTGATTGAGGGGGAGAAATGGGGGGCACAGGAGGCAGAGAGCGATCAAATCCTGGCCATTGGTTCTTGTGGATTCAATGGCCAGGATTGCATCGGAGGATCGCCAATCGGGGAGAAAGAAAAGTGGAGTCATTGGATCGGCGCGATGCGATTTTGCGCCAGCCGTTGGATCACGAAAGGGATCAACGGTCAATGTTCAATTGGGGAGCTGATGAAAGATGTTATGGGCGCAGCGTGAGATTAGCACTGGCTGTTGGATCTTTGAGGGATCAACGGTGAAGGTCGCGGCGGAGAGGTAATGGAAAAAGGCTGATGGGCGTGGTGAGATTAGCACGGACCATTAGATCTTTCCAGATCGACAGTGGATAATGCATCCGCGGCCAAAAGAGCAAAATACAATCACATCGGGGATTGACAATTAACAAAGGAAAAATGCTCACCACCAGCTCCCGATTGCGATTAGCACCCTGGGGTTTAATGCTTGGTCCTAGTGCCGAGTTTCATGCAGAATGGGGCTAAGGGTCAGGCTGAAAGGGGCTTAGGCCTGATATATGGTAAAAAGTGGGTTTTTGGCTAAAAAACAGAGTTTTCAAGGCTTAAAAAGGGGTTTCGATAGGGGAACAAAGGGATTTTTTCCCCAAATGAAGGGATCCACAAGGTTTGAAAAGGGAAATTTTGTGATTTGGATGACTTAGGAAGTGATTTTTGGGGGTTTTCAGGGAGATTTTGAGAAGGGAAAAAGGGGTTAAAATGGGGAATTTGGAGGGATAATAGGGAGAAAAAGAAGGCTTTCATGAGCATAATGTTTCAAAAACAATGGGGCTTATTTCAGTGGAAACAACAGTGAAGATCTCTTCAAAGGCAAAGACACATAGAGGCTTCAAGAATGTTATGTTTTCAGAGGAAATGTATTTCTTGAAGACCCAGAAAAATATTTAGCCACCTGTTTGCTTGACAAAAATTTATAGATGGCTAACACATTAAATTTCATCACCTTCAGTCACTTTTGTTGACTTTTGGGGCTTTTGGTAGGCTGGTAGTTAATTCTGAGCTGTCTTTAGAAATATCTCCTACTGTGAAATTAATTTGTAGTCTTTTGAGGGAAATAAAACTGTAGGTGGCATTCTGAGGAGTCATAGCCTCAAAAATGTGGCATTTGGAGGCCTTGTTCATTGATTTATCTGTCTTGGTGGCTTTAAACACTGTTTAGGCCCTAATTCCCTCTTTAAGGCCTTTAAAATAACTTTTGGAGTCTTTAAAACTTATATGCTAACTGTGTTTACTGATTTGGCTTTGTCATCTGCCTTTTACATTTTCCTGCCTGTATCTAGCTTAAAACTGTGTTTTAATACTAAAACTGTAGAATTAAACCTTTTAATCCTCTCGTCCTTATGAATTCAATCCTTGTCTTTGTGCTTAACTCGTCTTTGGCCTTCTACTGACTGTTTTTACTTTTAAAATCATCCCTTTTCTTTGTTTCTCGGCCTTATTCGAAGGGTTGTGCTCTTTAACCTCCAATATTTATGCAATAATCCTTTTCTATGGACAGGTGGCTCTGGCGCACTGGGGTTTTGATTTACATAACTAATAATTGATTGAAAACCCAGATCCAAAGGACTCCTTTTCTGTGTTGTTTGGGCTTCGGATGGGGCAGTCCTCGGCCCTGTCCCTTTGTTGACTGTATGAGGGATTCCACCTTTAAAACCACCATAAAAACCTACAAAAAACCACAAAGTACATTATAAAAACCTGCGAGGTCAGAAAAATTGCTTGCAAAGAGAGGCAGAGGCAGAGGAGAAGTGCAGAGGAGCTTTATGGAAAAAACCCACCAAAACCAGGTTTAGAACTGTAAATGGCGCGAAATTAGGGCTCGGCGGTTTCGGAAATACCGTGAATGGTTTTCGTGTTCAATTCAAGTGGTAAATGGTTTTTGATGAATCGAATGCGATCCAATTAATTCGTGCCACATGGGCTTTTAATTACCACCTATTTTGTGCGATGTTTTGTTGTTAAACCTCGGACGCGAAAATTGCACGATATGCAATATCAGCCATTGGATAAGGTGGGGTAGATCCAATGGTGGAGGGATGAATACGATGGGGAAAACAAGCATAGGTGGAGAAATTATTGGAAGCCAGGTGTTGGCAAATGATTGGGTAAGTGGCTGGGTAATGGATGGTGGGTCCAGAGGGAGGTTGGGTACTGGGACGAATGACAACCATCAGATCTAATAAACCAACGGTGGAGATTGCATTTATAAGGTGAATGGACTAGATTTCATGAGGGTCATCGGTTTACATGGATCGATGACAAAGATTCGATGCCGAGGGTGAAAAGAATAAATGGGTTGGGCAATCGGGGGATGCAGCGGGCAGGCGAAGACCATTAGATCGATAAGATCGACGGTGAAGATCGCTTGGGAGGCATGTATAATGCAAGGAGAATTATAAAGGAGAAATGAATTTTTTAAAGGGCACGATGGTATAAAGGGGTAAGGGAAGGGGCTTAAGGAGAAAGTGTTGGCACGCAGTTTCGTGGAGGAGAAGCGACCAAGGCTAAAGAGACAGGGGCCTATCGCATCAGAGGAAGAATTTTGCAAAGGAAATGCGGGTTTATTAAGCGCTTGGTTATAGTGCTTGGTTTTGTGACAAACCTCAGGGGTCTAAAGACTTAAAAGTGGCGGAAAAGGGTTTTATGAATTTTTTCTGGGTTTTCATGGCTTTTTGAAGTCCCAATAGCTAAAAGGAAGGGTTTTAAACCATAAAAAAGGGTTTTATAGCCATAAGAGGGGATTTTTTATGAAACGAAAGGTAATTTTGAAGGTTTTTTAGGATGATGAAAGGAAAATGAAAGAGAGAAAAGGAGATTCTTTTCAGAGGAAAATGGAGGATGAAAAAGGGCCACAATGAGTGAATGAAATGATGAAAATGGGGTTGTTTAGGAAACAACTTTTAAGGGAACAACATATTTCTTGGTGGATTTTTAAAGAGGACAGTAGGCTTTTGAAGGTTTTGAAGTGAAAATACTAAGGACATGGACCTTTTGAGACAAGGATCACAAAGAGGTTTCAAGAAGTCACAAATTTTGCATGAAATCTATTTCTTGAAGACTAAAGACTTGTTTTATCCATCATTTGCTAAAAAAAATTTACTGATGGCTAACAGTGGCTCCACTTGGGGATGGTAGCTCCTTGGAGGTGTCAAGAATTTCAGATTTTATCTTTGGGATGTAGAATTGTGCCTCAATCCATTGACGACCTTCTTCTCTATCGTGCTTCTTAGAAAATATGATCAATATCTGATGTTAGCAAACAAATTTCTCCCAAACATTATATCTACACAACCTACTTCCTGTCATTTTTTCTTCATAAGGTGCACTTGTACTTGCGAACCTTTAAACATCATGTTAGCCTCCTATACCAATAGGTTTCATCTTTCATGATTGTCTTGATTGAAATTATGGAATATGTTCAAACCTTCTTTCTTGAGCAAAGGTGTTCCATATTCTGGAAAGACCAAAAAATCAAAAAATTTAAAAAATGTAAAGAGGGTATACCCTAAAAGAAAGATCAAAGGGTAAAAAGAATAAAATGGTCAAAAAAGAGAAAGAAATGAACCCCAAGCAAAAAATAGACCAAGGAAAGTGTGCAAATCCAAATGCCACTACTTTTTACTCTTTTGTAATAAAGCAATTGTGTGCAGCTTGTCAAACCTTTGCCACAATTCATGAATAAGTCAAACTGTTTAAAACTTGGCTTACTCATATTTCAATTTCATGTTGTATATTAGAGAATAAATATCTGACCAAACAGTTTAATCTTGGCAGATAAGTAGATAGGTAGAGCTAATAAGAGGCGCTCAACAGCTTAATCTGAGCCCTTGGATGTAATAAGGGTAGAATTAGATAGATTTGCCTTGTAAAAAGGAAAGATTGATAAGGGTTTGCAAGTCTAAATGCACCCTAATAAAGAAGAAAAATGGTAGTGTCAAGTAGATAGGGTAGGTAGATGGTACTGCAAAGTGTTATCTGATGAATGATGCTGCTACATGTTGGTTAATCATTTACTTTCATCACAAGTACTGAAGCAGGAAATACATTGGAAAATCTCAGCAAGCAAAGTCAAACTCATTAACTTCCCTCATCACTTTTCCCTCAAAAGTTTTACTAATTTCCCCCAAAGTTCTAAGGTATTTGGAGATCAAAGGGGCTCAAGGCATTTCCTTGACTTCTGGAGGGACCGGACCCTCGGCCTAATGATCAAAAAGACCTAAGTACTTGAGATAATTCATCATTATAATCATCCATCTTTAACTTTGTCCTAAGTAAAATCCTATTTTACTTAGGAAACTCATGCAAAATTCCATAAAAATCCCTCAAGATAACTTGCTATTCTAAGTTTAAGTGTTGAAGATAAGATATTGCAATTTACTTCAAAAGTTTTCACTTTCTTAGATGTGCAAAATGTTTTGAGTTTCCTTGACCTTTGCCATATTTACATTTAACTCTATTGTGCTAAATCCCTAATAAAATACCTTATCCTAAGTATATAACTCCCTTTTTATAAATATCCCAAAAACCCTTATATTATATAGTTTAACCAAAGTAATAATTTTCCCAAATATTCATTAAAAACCCCGCTTTACAAACCCTTTGGTTAAATATATCTTTATATTTTAAATCCCGCCCTTATGGTAATTAAATAATGTTTATTGGTTACCATATAATAAAAAATATATACAAAAAAGACTTTAAACATGCTATATGTATGTTTAAAACATAAAAATATAAACAAAGCTTCGGAAAAGTTTCGTGCCACCGTGGATTGTCCACCTGGCATTCCACTTGACCGAACCCCGCCGCAACCCTTTTTTTATGCATACGGGATTAATTAGTCATCAGGACTAATTAATAACCTTTTATCCGCCTATTAAATATTCCCTGGAGCGATTAAACAGCGTTAAAAAGTGTTTAAAGCCCGACGGGCCCACCTCTGAAACCTCCGCCTATTCCCCCATCGCTTCGGCCGTCGGATCAACCCTCCGCAGATCAACGATCCACGTGAACCCCGCTACCCATCCTTTGTGAGAACGTTAACCAGCGGGGAACGAGCGGTATTTGAAAAGTCCACCATCCATGTGGCAAACGTTCTATGGAATCTCTCCCCCCGCGATCAAAACCACCCTCAACCAAAAGCGGTGCGGGAACTTACCGCTTACCACTTACCACCCGACTTTGCATACGTCACCCCGTACGTCGATGACGTCATTCCTTGGAAAAATAAAAAACTCTTTTAACTAGTAAATAAAGCCATTTTCCGTGTTTTTCCTGTTATTTTCGTTATTCTGAAAACGACAGTGCTCCCGCTGCGATTTTCAAATTTCCATTGCAATTGACTGATTCACTCCAAGACTCCGCTGCGCCCGTGTTCCAGTACAGTCCTGCCATTGCCTGTTACCTGCTAAAGAACCAGCTTCCTTCTAAAACAGGTATTTATCCTTTTCCGCCCCGACTGCAAATAAAACTCAATGTTCTTTGTTTTTCACTGAAATAGTGATTAAAAATCGTCACTGAGTTCTTCCCAGAGATTTTAAAACTGTGTAATTGTTCCCTGAACCAACGAATTGCGCCAATTTCCTTCATTTTAGAAATTACGCCCGGCCTATAAGGAAAACCAAAATCCTCCATTTTGAATCCACAAGAACCAAAATGGAGGTCCCGGCAGCTCTGAATATCACTCCACTGAATGCTCCTCACCGGGATTTGGATTATTTACCTTTGATAGATGAAGATTTTCAAATTAAAGACCTACAATTTGATGAAAGTCCCCTATTAAGTTATTGTCGCTGCAGAGACGAATACTCAAAGGGGCAAGATCTTATAGGATTGTGGGAATCCAATCTCCCAAGGTATCTCATCCCTTCAGTTATTTATTTCCCAGAAATCATCCATTATTGCCAGTCAAACTATGATCCCACACGGAGGGCTGTAATAGCTCCTGATCAAAGTATTATGTTTCCCATCACTCCCCAGGCTATCAATGCCATGTTACACTTTGAAACAGACCAAGAATTAGCTCCATTGTCCATAGAAGGATTGATTGAGAAAACCAGGCAATTAACCCCAGAAAAGCTAAAATCCATGTGTCAGCATTTCATGTTACCTAAGCATCAGCCAAAAGGGTCTCCTCCCTATGGTTTTTACTTTTTCAATACATTGGGAAGGCTCATTGTAAATATTATATCTTTTGTCTTAGGATTCAACACCAGTGAATATGTGGATGAGATAACCTTGGCTTTTCTATCCATTTTTACTCCTGGGCAACCTCCTGAGATTAAATATGATTTTGCTTCCTTCATAGCCAACAAGATCCATGATCAATTCATAAGGCTAGATACTGAAAAAGTTTTTAAGTACTCCTCAGTTATCTATCATCTCATGATCTATTATCAGTCAGAAAGGTTCCCTTTCCCTGTTCAAAAACTTGATGCCAAGGGAAATCCCAGGTCAGTCATATTTTGGTCCCCCATCATTCATTTTTCCTCTGATTCTCCCTACTCCTACTCAGAATTCATTGATCAGTTTGTATATCCTGCAACAACTTTGTTAACAAGAATTCCTCCCCCAAGACTCAGCAATGAAATTAGAAAGACCTTGCAACTGTCAAAGAGTTATAAGGTTTGGGATTGGTATTTGTATCAAAACCATACAGTCATCAGGATTTATGGATGTGAATTACATCCATTCAGGTTACCCAGATATGTACCAATGAGGATTTTTTCCTTGGAATACTTCAGGCAAATGAACAATTCAGATGTGATCCATTTTTGTAATGTAAAGAAGAAAGCTCAGTTAAGGATCAAAAGCCAATTAGGTCCTTTCATCTGCAATTCTAGGGAGGCTGAGAGAGAAGCAGAAAATCTATTACAGAGAAAGTTCCAAACATCTTTCCGTTGGGTTCCTTATGACCCATTTGGTTTTATTTGTGAAAAGAGATTAAAGAATAAATCATCTCCTTATATACACCACAAGATTCCTGATCTAGAACAGTATGCAAATCAAGATGAATGGGTTGAAGGAACACTTGTTGAGGAAGAAAGTGAAGCTGACAAAATGAATAAAATTATGAAAGATGTTGAGAAGAACTTTGACCTAGAAACGTGTGGACAAATGCAGGTACCGTACATTGGCACATCCTCAGCAACAACTCTACAGCAAGCATTACAGGAAAGCAATCCATCAGTAGCAACAGAACCCAAGGGTAAAGGAAAAGAACCTGCTGTTCAGGTCATTGAAACTTTGGTCATGGCTGAGAAACCACAAACTTCCAAAACACCTGAGCAATCACAGGTTTCTCCCACTCAGGCACAGCATCCACAAGTTCCAAAGTTGCAAACTCCATTAAATGTGGAAATAGGGAAGAAGAGACAGGCTCCAGATACCACACCTCCAAAAGGGGCCTCACAGGTACATCAAACTAAAAAACACAAATCAGATCCACCTCCAGATGTAGAAATTATAGATGAAGTATTTGATGATGGAAGGGAAGATAGTCAGCAAACTGGCACAGCAAGTGAAATAAACATAAGCCAGAAAGGGAAAGCTTTACAAAAGCAATTAAGCACTGAGGTATCTTCTTTCAGACCACCAAAGACAAACACTGGAGATATTAAAAGAACCTTCATTAATATTAAAGCAAAGAATGATCCATTGAAAATGAAGGTATATGATCAGTATATGAAGATGGCTCCCCATAATCAAGAAAGGCTAATGTCAGCGTTTGACCTTTCACAAGGCAAAATGATGATGAGCCATTTCAAAGCAAAGGTGCCAAAACCTATTTCAGCAGCAGATTACATCAGAACAAATTTTGAAGTTTTGGAAAAGGATATCCATCCCCTGGACCAGATAGAGCTACACAAACAAACTGGGGAAATTATCTATTCTACTCTCACCAACAAGGCCATGGCAGCTATAACGCTGCAGGATTCTTTGAATAACACTACTGCACAATTGAAAATTGAGAAGGCCTCTTCACAGGCCAAAGACAATAGAATAAAGTCCTTAGAAGAAATAATCATTGGTTTGGGGCATAATCCCAAAGACATTAAAAGTATTGAGGCATTAATAAAGAAGAAAGATGATGACATAGCTGCACTCAGAAAGCAGCTAAAATTACCAGCCTCAAGGCACCCTCAGACCCAAGAAGTTCTAAAAGGGAATTCACAGGAAGAAATAATGGAGTTGCTCCTAAATATGACTGAGCGACTAAGTGAAACGGAGAAGGAATTGGGAAAAGCTTTGCAGGAACAGGAAACTATCAGGCAGACATCAACAACAGGTACCACAACAACAGGACAACAAATACAATCATCCCAGGTAAACACTTCTGGTTTGAATTCTGATGAATTAATAAAGCAGATGGAAAGTCTACAGCTAAGGGTCACAGAACTCCAAGAAACAAAATTGCAATTAGTAAAATTGGAGGAAAAATATGATACATCAAAAAAGACAGCTGCTGATAACACCAGAGAGATAAAAAGATTAGAAAAATTGGTTCAGGCTTTGGAAAAGGATCTTTCATTGGAAAAGCCTCTAAAGGAAATAAATGACATTCTTTGGGGTAACATCATTGAGTTAATAAAGGACATTTGGCCCTCTATTCAAGCTATTTTTGAGCAAAATGAGTTGGTTAAAATTGCCCAAGAAGAAATAAACAGAACCAGAAATGAATTGAGAGGCAGGCCTGAGCAGGCCAATCAGCTCATTCAATTTTTGAATTCCAGAACAAAGCAACAGCTTGCATTGTTAGGAATTAATGATAGGACATGCACAGTTTTGGAAGTAAAGAGAGTTTTCACCAAGAGGACTTTCATGCAAAATTTAGAAAGGAAGTGCACAGACATTTTGGTTGATATCAACATTTTCAGAGAGAAATTTCAAGCTTTGCTGGATAGTGGATTACCAAGTCCCATGCTCACAGAAGATCAAATAGTAGACTTGGAAACCTATGAGAAGAGAATAAAGGCTCATGCTAAAAACACAACTGATTGTTCTACTAGCTCGTCGGAATCAACATTACCAACCGGGAAAAGTATCTATGATAAAGTGAGGAATTTATTTCATCTGGAACATGAAATAAAATATCTATTTCCGAACGAGCCCACCTTTTATAAACTTACTGAAGCAGATGAAACTTTAAGGAAGCTCAGAAGAACTATGATACCAGATGATCAATGGTGGAAGGAAATGTTGGAAATTCTGTAAAAGTTGTTTTCAGGATGAGATTTTATCTTTACTATCAAGTAAATGGTAAAAACAGGAAAACAGATGAAAGAGTATCAGGTGAAAAGGTTAAAGAGTATCAGGTGAAAAGGTTAAAGAGTATCCGTGAAAATAAAGAGTGCCCAACAAGCCAAAGAAATACTGCAAGGGACAACACAGAGCCCTATTTTAGCACTTACCTCCAGCACGTCCACGAAGAAAGGAACAACACATCGGCAGTTACACATTATTCTATCCATGAGACCATTTGTCTCTTGTTTGTTTGTAAATAATGCTTTAAGTCAGCCTAGGTTATTGGCTAAGTTAGTGTAAGATTGTTTTAGATTATTTTGTGTATAAATAAACCCTCAAAGAGAGTGTTGAGGGTGGATTCTATTACTCTGCTGTAACATTGAGATTTTTGGAATAAAAGCATTTTGGAGAAATTTATTCGTGGCTTACTGGATGACGATTTGAAGCACATGACTTGTTGTAGGTTCATGTGTTGGACTACAGTTCAATAAGTCTTTCTACTCTTTGTCTGAATTTTTATAGCAGTTTCTAATATCATTATGTCCATTTCTGAATAATTTACATAAAGGATTGAATCAGAATTTACTTAATTGTACTCTGATTTCAGATGTGATTGTTCTTAATGTTTTCCTCTAAATTGGTTATAAGCATGAATTCTTAAATGCTCTTGCTTTGCTAATTTAAACATTGTTGATTACTATAATAAAGAATTCTTCATTGCTCTTTGTTTGTAGTCATCTCATTTCTTTCTTTGAACATGGTGAAAGATTCTTAGCTGCCTTTCATCCCTTCAAGATCATCCCATCCACTTTAAATTTTAAGGATTGTTCTCTGTCTAGCTATCTTGCCCTGTAAAGCCATCTTGTGCGTAGAATAGAAATCCAGTAAAGCCATCCTTTGACTCCATAGCCCAATGGATTGAAAACTTTCAACCTTGCCCTTAGTTTGTGGATTCCACCATTTTCCAAAACAAACTCTTGGATCTATAACTAGCCTAAAACCTTCTAAGAACAAAGATAAATCATAAAGAGAGAGCCCTCTCTGGATGCAGATTGGCTAGATTCTGCATCTGAAGGTTGGTTTGTGGTTACCTCGGGTATACTTTCCTCTTACACAACTTCTAGGAAAACCTGAGTGATAACATAGTGGCGACCATACTGGGGACATCTGAATCATTGTTATTTAACATTATTGTTTGATTTATAAGCTATAGACAGAGTCTGAAGAATCAGCCAGGTAGCCTTTGAAATTGCTTTTGCTCTGCAATTGCAAAAGTAAATAAAAGCTGCTTCAGTCTATCTCTGATTTAGCTTATATACTGAACTTTAGTTTCAAAATATTCAATCAGTTTCTCTAAGTTTAAACAGATCTTTGAGGAAATCTTAATCACATATCATTATTTCTTGAAGAATTTGTAGAAGTTGTACTTATTTTTTCAATTAAAATCAAAAATCCAAAACACATAGTCTAAGAAAACTGGCTTCAGAAAGGATTCGACATACTAGGTCAAACCCTGACCCCAATCCACCACCAATATTTGAAAATCCAAATCTGATTCCTAGGATTCTTAGAAGACAAGGAAGTCAAGAAAGTTCTGAAAGAGGAAGTTAGGAGAGTACAGGAAGTTCTAGACCACTTTCTAGATCTGCATCTTGTCCTGTGAAAATTATATATATTGATGACATTCCTTTTGATGCACGATTTGAAACATATTTGTTTGTGAATTTTTCTGAAACTGAATTATCTAGATTAGTTCCAAATCCTTTGTTCTTTGAAGATTTACAATACAGATTTGTTTCACATCATCTTGATAGAGAATTGCATAACTCCATTCAGTCTGAAGAAACCTTTGAAGAAAGTTCAAACATTTCTGTGATTACTGAAGTATCCTTAAGTCCAGTCACTTTTTCTCAAACTTTTCAAACGCCTGTTATCCCTTCTACTCCCCCATCTCCTACTGCCAGATCATCAAATCCTATTATCTCACTTTATCTTCCAATGGCTAATCGATACGCCCCTCTACAGTTACCAGCCAACCCTCCAGCTTTACCTCAGGACTACCAGAGTAAGATCACACCTTTTGATGGATCAGGAACTTACACAGCTCAACAACACACCAAAAGAATGATTGATTACTTTGAGTTTTATGAGATTGATACTGATAATATCCGAATGAGAATTTTCGTTCAGAGCCTTACTGGAGAAGTTAGAACTTGGTTTAGAGCTCTTACCCCGAACAATATTGCTGACTTAGAAGATTTGTATAGAGCATTTCTGAACAGATGGGAGAAAAAGAAGGATCCTCTTCAGATCCTTTCAGAATTTGAAAAATTAAGAAGAAAACCAAACGAAACCGTACAAGATTACATGATAAGATTCAATGAATCATATAATGCAGTTCCTCAAAACCTAAGACCCCCACCTAACAATGTGTTGGTTAAATTTCCAGATGGTTTTGACTCCGATATAGCTTATTCCCTTAGGGAAAGAGCTCCTCAAACACTAGAGGAAATGCAAAGCATAGTGGTGAGTGTAGAAGCAAATCTGATAGAGAAACGTGCCAGAGCTAGGGCAGAGAGAAGAATGCCTATGAATGAAGAACCTTCAGCTTTTGAAAAGAAGCTGGATGTAATCATTAAAGGTATGGAAAGATTAGGGGACAGAGTGGAAACCATTGAAAGAAAGTCTTCTACTGATAATCAGAATGTTGCAAGAAACCCAAACTTTAGGAGAAATCTGAACCAAAATATTGGAAAGAATGTCCCTGATCAAAACATTAGGCCACCTTTCCAAGAAAACTTTGTTGAAGGTTCAACTTCTGAAGAACCTACAGAAGATGTAGAAATAAACAATGTCACTGATGACAAAAATGAACCAGAAGTCTTCCTATCCCAGGATGATCAAGAGAATCATATCCTTGAAACATTCCAAACTCATTCAGGAGAGACTTTTGATTTTAAGGAAGGCTATGACACATCAATCTATGAGGTCCATAAACAGTATAATTTGAGAAGTAGAAGGATTGATGTGCCAGAGAATAGCAAACAGAAAACCACAAAACAAAATGTCAAAGGTAAACCAAACATTCCCCCTGTAAAAAACAGTCCCCAAGTACAAATTTTGTCTAGGATAAATCCCAACCCTTCAAATCCAATAATTGAAGATGTCTCTGACAACCAACCAAACAATAAACAACAGTCTAATACTTTTCCTCTTGTGGAAAATGCAGAATACACAGTAGAAGTTAGTCCAGAAACGTCTTCAAAACAAAACTTTATTCATGAAAAAGAGAAAAATATTGAAGACCCAAAAAACAGAGAGAACCCAACTGTGCAAAACACCAAAACTCAAACGGAAAAACCTTTCAATCTAGAGGCTGAAATAGGCAAACTCAAGATAGCTGTTCCTTTATCAGAATTGGCCAAACATGATGTCTATAGGAGTCAGATAACCAAGTCCCTAAACATCAACATTACTGGATTGGATGATTCGGTAAACATTCTGGATGATCAACCCAAACTTCTTTTTGGCCCTGAGGTTAATGGCAAACCAGAAAGTGGAGGAACCCCTCCATTTTATGTAAGCCTGAATGTTCATGATAAGATACTCCATAATGCAATGCTAGATTCTGTAGCATCCCACAATTTGATGCCAAAAGCAGTAATGGAAAGATTGAATCTAGATATTACCAGACCGTACAAAGATTTGTTTTCATTTGATTCTAGTCAGGTAAAATGTTTAGGTTTGATTAAAGATCTATGTGTTACTTTGGTACAATACCCTGCTAAGTCTGTTTTAATGGACATAGTAGTTGCTGATATTCCACCTAAATATGGTATGTTATTGTCTAGATCTTGGGGTGCTAAAATTGGAGGATCTATTCAACTAGACATGTCATACGCAACTATTTCAGTATTTGGTCAACCTAAAAGATTATATAGAGAAACCTTGATGAAGTACTTAGTGAGTAGCCATGAGAAGCCTGAAAACTTCCCTGTTTACTCTGTACATTCTGATTTGGATTCTTTTATTTTATACAATGCTGAGATAGATCTCCCTACTGAAATAGAAGCTCCAGAATTGGAAATCATAAACAAAACCACTGTTAAAATTGAAGAAATCTCTGAAAACAAAGAAACACCAGATGATCAAGAAAAACCTGAAGAAACTAAACAGCTAGCTCTTGTCAAGAAACACTTTAAAACAATTGATGAAGATTATGAACATGAAATTCTATGGCATTTAGAGTTTGATGGCTCAGTAAACAGACTAGGGGCAGGGGCTGGGATTTGGTTACACAATGTTGAGAACAATTATGCAGAGGGTCATGCTTATAGGTTGAATTTCAAATGCACTAACAACATGGCAGAGTATGAAGCTCTTTTATTAGGGCTTAAACATGTCAAGAAGTTAGGGGGTATTAGGGTATCAATCATAGGAGACTCCGAACTAATTATCCAACAGATTAAAGGAGAATGTTCAACAAAAGACATGAGACTGAAACAATACCGAGAGACAGTTGTAGAGATTCTCAACACATTTTTACAAGCCCAACTTGCCAAGATTCCCAGGAAACAAAACTTGCATGCTCACAGCTTAGCAATGTTTGCTAGTACATGCAAGTTACCTTTCGACCCTAATCATCAGTTTTCAGCTGAAATTAGGCATAGGCCTGCTATACCAGATAATCTTTTGAATTGGCAAGTATTTGTGAATAACAATCAAATCAATAATTTTTTGACACTTCAAAATGAGTTTTCTAACTGTAATATAGATGAGGATATAGCTATTGATGAATCTGATCAAGGAAAAGAACAAAAAATAGAAATTTCAAGAGAAAATGCAATTCATATGCTACATCCGACCACATTCACTAAAAAGGACATGCAAAATTTGAAACAAATGGAATCTGATGAAATCACAGAAGATGAGACAGAAATCATCAATTTAAAAGATAATCATTTGCCCAAAGGATTAACTCCTTTGGAAGATCTGTTTGACTCAAATGATATTCCATTTAGACCTAAAATGGAACCTGTAAAGGCTGATATGGAAGAATGCAACTTAGGAACCCCAAAAAATCCCAAAATGGTCAAGTTGTCCAAGTCTCTTCCAAAAGATCAGAAGGTTAAATATGTTGAACTATTAAAAGAATTCCAGGATGTTTTTGCCTGGAGTTATGAAGACCTCAAATCTTATGATACATCTATCATTCAACACACTATACCTTTGAGACCTGATCAGAAACCTTTTAAACAAAAGCTTAGGAGAATAAATCCTGTTTTATTACCCTCAATTGAATAGGAAATAAAAAGGATGTTTGAAGCAGGGATTATAGCTCCTATCAGATTCTCAGAATGGGTTTCTAACCTGGTACCAACAAGAAAAAAGACAGGAGAAATTAGACTGTGTGTCGACTTAAGAAATTTAAATAAAGTTTCTTTAAAAGACAACTATCCTCTGCCGAAAATGGACCATATTCTGCAAAGGGTAGTAGGATCTTCGAGAATATCACTCCTGGATGGATTTTCAGGGTACAACCAGATTCTGGTTCATCCTGATGATTAGGATAAAACATCATTCACAACACCATGGGGTACGTTTAAATATGTCAAAATGCCATTTGGGCTCAAGAATGCAGGAGCTACATTTCAAAGAGCAATGGATATTGCTTTTGCTAAAGAGATACATGATTTTCTGGTTATTTACCTAGATGATTTGACTGTTTTTTCTAAAACAGATCAAGAACATTTAGATCACCTAAGGCAAGTATTTATAAAGTGCAGAAAATATGGAATTTCTTTGAATCCTAAGAAGTCATTGTTTGGTTTGGAAGAAGGAAAGCTTTTAGGACATATTATTTCTAAAGATGGCATTAGGATTGATCCAGAAAGAATTCAAGCAATTTTGCAAATACCCCACCCCAGAAACATAAAAGAATTGCAAGCATTCATAGGAAAAATAAATTTCTTGAGAATATTCATGTCTAGTCTAGCAGAGTTACTTGGATTACTAACTAACATGTTGAGGAAAGATTCAAGCATTGACTGGACTGTAGAAGCCAAACAATCATTCGAGGAAATTAAAATGGCTTTAACAAGAACACCAGTTCTGACCAGTCCTAAATTTTATAGAGACTTTATTATTTTTTCATTTGCTTCTGAACATACTGTTGCAGCTGTTTTACTTCAAAAAGATGACCAAGAGTGTGAAAAGCCAATAGCATTTTTTAGTAAAGCACTGAGGGATGCATCTCTAAAATACAATATTATGGAAAAACAGGCTTTTGCATTGGTAAAAGCAATCAAAGATTTCAGAGTTTACATATTATATTCTCATGTGATAGCATATGTGCCTAATGCAGTAGTTAAAGATATTTTGACTCAAGATGGCATTGAAGGTAAACGAGGTAAGTGGATAGCTACCATTTTGGAATATGATATTGAGATCAATCCAACAAAACTTATAAAGGGCCAAGGTTTAGCACAACTTATGACAGAAACCAATTGCCAAGCCTTAGACCTCAATGAACTGGATAACGAGCAGGAGATGGCGACTCCTCAGATCAGTCAAGCTTTCTTAGATTCACCCTGGTACACTGATATAATTCATGTTTTATTAAACCTGCAAGCTCCTCCAGGGTTGTCTAGAACCAAAAGAAGATTTTTAAAAATGACATCTTTGAAATATTGTATTTTAGATAGCACTCTATTTTGGAAAAATCATGAAGGAATTTTGTTGAATTGTCTCTTAAAAGATGAAGCTGATAAAGTGCTTAATGAATTTCATGCAGGGGATTGTGGAGGACATCTCTACTGGAAATCTACTGCAGACAAGATCTTAAGGGCTGGCTTTTACTGGCCAACTTTATTCTCCGATGTTAAGAAATTTGTAACAACTTGTCATAAATGTCAGATATTTGAGGGTAAAAGAAAGTTGTTACCTCTACCTTTAAAACCAATTTCCACAGAAAGACCTTTTCAACAATGGGGGTTAGATTTTATTGGAGAAATTCATCCCCCTTCTTCAGGGCAACATAGATGGATTTTAACTGCTACAGACTATTTCACTAAATGGATTGAAGCCATCCCATGTAGACAGTCCAATGATTCTGTGATTATTGGGTTTTTAGAAACCAACATACTTTCAAGATTTGGCTGTCCGGAAAAGATTATAACAGATAATGCTGCTGCATTTAAATCAAAGAAAATGATTAGTTTCTGCCATAAATATCATATTGCTCTAGGCCATTCAACAGCTTATTACCCCCAGGGTAATGGACTAGCAGAATCTTCTAATAAAAGTCTTATCAATATCATCAAAAAGTTATTGGAAGAAAACAAAAAGAATTGGCACAAAAAATTGATCAATGCGTTATGGGCAGACAGACTTACAACTAAGAAATCCATTGGGACTAGTCCATATGAATTAGTTTATGGCATTGAAGCAAGATTCCCATCATCTTTAGGAATTCCTGTTATGAAATTACTTCAGGAGGCTCAAGTGGAGCCAAATAACATTCAAAGAAGAATTAATCAAACAATCCACCTGCAACAAACCAGGGAAGAGGTATACCAAAGATCACAAGTCTTGCAGGAAAAGCTAAAGAAGATGTTTGATAAAAGAACTAAATCAGAAGATTTTCAACTAGGTGATAAAGTCCTGAGATGGGATTCTAGAAGAGAAGAAAAAGGGAAACATGGAAAGTTTGATTTCTTGTGGAAAGGGCCTTATATCATTCATGCCTTGCAGGGAAACAACACTTACTTTTTGAAAGAGTTGGACAATTTAGAAGTTGAAGAAGGACCAGTCAATGGTCGAATGCTCAAGCATTATTTTGATCCCATTTACTAGAGTGTTTTAATGTTTCTAACTTGTACATAATATATTGTTTTTTGTTTTGATTTTATTAATGCAGTTTGGATTGGACTTTCTTGAGCAAAGGTGTTCCATATTCTTAAAAAACCAAAAAATCAAAAAATTTAAAAAATGTAAAGAGGGTATACCCTAAAAGAAAGATCAAAGGGTAAAAAGAATAAAATGGTCAAAAAAAAGAGAAAGAAATGAACCCCAAGCAAAAATAGACCAAGGAAAGTGTGCAAATCCAAATGCCACTACTATTTCATTTTTTGTAATAAAGCAATTGTGTGCAGCTTGTCAAAACCTTTGCCACAATTCATGAATAAGTCAAACTGTTTAAACTTGACTTACTCATATTTCAATTTCATGTTATAGAATAGAGAATAAATATCTGACCAAACAGTTTAATCTTGGCAGATAAGTAGATAGGTAGAGTGAATAAAAGGTGCTCAACAGTTTAATCTGAGCCCTTGGATGTAATAAGGGTAGAATTAGATAGATTTGCCTTGTAAAAAGAAAAGATTGAAAAGGGTTTGCAAGTCTAAATGCACCCTAATAAAGAAGATAAAATGGTAGTGTTAAGTAGATAGGGTAGGTAGATGGTGCTGCAAAGTGTTATCTGATGAATGATGCTGCTACATGTTTTTGATCCTTTACTTTCATCACAAGTACTAAGGCAGGAAATATACTGGAAAATCACAGCAAGCAAAGTCAAACTCATTAACTTCCCTCATCACTTTCCCCTCAAAAGTTTTACTAATTTCCCCCAAAGTACTAAGGTATTTGGAGATCAAAAGGGCTCAAGGCATTTCCTTGACTTCTGGAGGGACCGGACCCTCGGCCTAATGATCAAAAAGACCTAAGTACTTGAGATAATTCATCATTATAATCATCTATCTTTAACCTTGTCCTAAGTAAGATCCTATTTTACTTAGGAAACTCATGCAAAATTCCATAAAAATCCCTCAAGATAACTTGCTATTCTAAGTTTAAGTGTTGAAGATAAGATATTGCAATTTACTTCAAAAGTTTTCACTTTCTTAGATGTGCAAAATGTTTTGAGTTTCCTTGACCTTTGCCATATTTACATTTAACTCTATTGTGCTAAATCCCTAATAAAATACCTTATCCTAAGTATATAACTCCCTTTTTATAAATATCCCAAAAACCCTTATATTATATAGTTTAACCAAAGTAATAATTTTCCCAAATATTCATTAAAAACCCCGCTTTACAAACCCTTTGGTTAAATATATCTTTATATTTTAAATCCCGCCCTTATGGTAATTAAATAATGTTGATTGGTTACCATATAATAAAAAATATATACAAAAAAGACTTTAAACATGCTATATGTATGTTTAAAACATAAAAATATAAATAAAGCTTCGGAAAAGTTTCGTGCCACCGTGGATTGTCCACCTGGCATTCCACTTGACCGAACCCCGCCGCAACCCTTTTTTTATGCATACGGGATTAATTAGTCATCAGGACTAATTAATAACCTTTTATCCGCCTATTAAATATTCCCCGGAGCGATTAAACAGCGTTAAAAAATGTTTAAAGCCCGACGGGCCCACCTCTGAAACCTCCGCCTATTCCCCCATCGCTTCGGCCGTCGGATCAACCCTCCGCAGATCAACGATCCACGTGAACCCCGCTACCCATCCTTTGTGAGAACGTTAACCAGCGGGGAACGAGCGGTATTTGAAAAGTCCACCATCCACGTGGCAAACGTTCTATGGAATCGCTCCCCCCGCGATCAAAACCACCCTCGACCAAAAGCGGTGCGGGAACTTACCGCTTACCACTTACCACCCGACTTTGCATACGTCACCCCGTACGTCGATGACGTCATTCCTCGGAAAAATAAAAAACTCTTTTAACTAGTAAATAAAGCCATTTTCCGTGTTTTTCGTGTTATTTTCGTTATTCTGAAAACGACAGTGCTCCCGCTGCGATTTTCAAATTTCCATTGCAATTGACTGATTCACTCCAAGTCTCCGCTGTGCCCGTGTTCCAGTACAGTCCTGCCATTGCCTGTTACCTACTAAAGAACCAACTTCCTTCTAAAACAGGTATTTATCCTTTTCCGCCCCGACTGCAAATAAAACTCAATGTTCTTTGTTTTTCACTAAAATACTGATTAAAAATCGTCACTGAGTTCTTCCCAGAGATTTTAAAACTGTGTAATTGTTCCCTGAACCAACGAATTGCGCCAATTTCCTTCATTCTATAAATTCCGCCCGGCCTATAAGGAAAACCAAAATCCTCCATTTTGAATCCACAAGAACCAAAATGGAGGTCCCGGCAGCTCTGAATATCACTCCACTGAATGCTCCTCACAGGGATTTGGATTATTTACCTTTGATAGATGAAGATTTTCAAATTAAAGACCTGCAATTTGATGAAAGTCCCCTATTGAGCTATTGTCGCTGCAGAGACGAATACTCAAAGGGGCAAGATCTTATAGGGTTGTGGAATCCAATCTCCCAAGGTATCTCATTCCTTCAGTCATTTATTTCCCAGAAATCATCCATTTTTGCCATTCAAACTATGATCCTGCACGGAGGGCTGTAATAGCTCCTGATCAAAGTGTTCTATTTCCCATCACTCCCCAGGCTATCAATGCCATGTTACACTTTGAACCAGACCAAGAATTAGCTCCATTGTCCATAGAAGGATTGATTGAGAAAACCAGACAATTAACCCCAGAAAAGCTAAAATCCATGTGTCAGCATTTCATGTTACCTGAACATCAGCCAAAAGGGTCTCCTCCCTATGGTTTTTACTTTTTCAATACATTGGGAAGGCTCATTGTAAATATTATATATTTTGTCTTAGGATTCAACACCAGTGAATATGTAAATGAGATAACCTTGGCTTTGCTATCCATTTTTACCCCTGGGCAACCTCCTAAGATTAAATATGATTTTACTTCCTTCATAGCCAACAAGATCCACGATCAATTCATAAGGCTGGACACTGAAAAGGTTTTTAAGTACTCCTCAGTTATCTATCATCTCATGATCTACTATCAGTCAGAAAGATTCTCTTTCCCTGTTCAAAAACTTGATGCCAAGGGAAATCCCAGGTCGGTCATATTTTGGTCCCCCATCATTCATTCTTCCTCCGATTCTCCCTACTCCTACTCTGAATTCATTGATCAGTTTGTCTATCCTGCAACAACATTGTTAACAAGAATTCCTCCCCCAAGACTCACTAATGAAATTAGAAAGACCTTGCAACTGTCAAAGAGTTATAAGGTTGGGGATTGGTATTTGTATCAAAACCATACAGTCATCAGGATTTATGGATGTGAATTACATCCATTCAAGTTACCCAGATGTGTACCAATGAGGATTTTTGCCTTGGAATACTTCAGGCAAATGAACAATTCAGATGTGATCCATTTTTGTAATGTAAAGAAGAAAGCTCAGTTAAGGATCAAAAGCCAATTAGGTCCTTTCATCTGCAATTCTAGGGAGGGTGAGAGAGAAGCTAAAATTCTATTAGAGAAAAAGTTCTAGACATCTTTCCGTTGGGTTCCTTATGACCCCTTTGGTTTTATTTGTGAAAAGAGATTAAAGAATAAATCATCTCCTTATATACACCACAAGATTCCTGATCTAGAACGGTATGCAAATCAAGATGAATGGGTTGAAGGAACACTTGTTGAGGAAGAAAGTGAAGCAGACAAAATGAATAAAATTATGAAAGATGTTGAGAAGAACTTTGACCTAGAAACGTGTGGTCAAATGCAGGTACCCTACATTGGCACTTCTTCAGCAACCACTCTACAGCACACATTACAGGAAAGCAGTTTATCAGTTGCAGCAGAATCAAAGGGCAAAGGAAAGGAACCTGCAATCCAGGTCATTGAAACTTTGGTCATGGCGGAGAAACCACAAACTTCCAAAGCACCTGAAAAATCACAGGTTTCTCCCACACAGGCAAAGCACACACAAGTTCCAGAGTTGCAAACTCCATTAAATGTGGAAATAGGAAAGAAGAGGCAGGTTCCAGATACCACACCTCCAAAAGGGCCCTCACAGGTACATCAATCCAAAAAACATAAATCAGATCCACTTCCAGATTTGGAAATCATAGATGAAGTATTTGATGATGGAAGGGAAGACAGTCAACTAACTGGCACAGTTAGTGAAACAAACACAGGACAAAAAGGAAAAGCTTTACAAAAGCAATTAAGTACTGAGGTATCCTCTTTCAGACCACCAAAGACAGATACAGGGGATATTAAGAGAACCTTCATTAATATTAAAGCAAAGAATGATCCATTAAAGATGAAGGTATATGATCAATATATGAAAATGGCTCCCCATAATCAAGAAAGGCTAATGTCAGCATTTGACATGTCACAAGGCAAAATGATAATGAGCCACTTCAAGTCAAAGGTGCCAAAACCCATTACTGCAGCTGACTACATCAGGACAAATTTTGAGGTTCTGGCAAAGGATATTCATCCTCTAGACCAGATAGAGCTACACAGACAAACTGGGGAAATGGTCTATTCCACTCTTACCAATAAGGCCATGGCAGCTATAACGCTGCAGGATTCTTTGAATAACACAACTGCACAATTGCAAATTGAGAAGGCCTCTTCACAGGCCAAAGATAACAGAATAAAGTCTTTAGAAGACATAATCATTGGTTTGGGGCATAACCCCAAAGATATTAAAAGCATTGAGGCATTAATAAAGAAGAAAGATGATGACATAGCTGCACTGAGAAAGCAGCTAAAATTTCCAGCCTCAAGGCACCCTCAGACCCAAGAAGTTCTAAAAGGGAATTCACAGGAAGAAATAATGGAGTTGCTCCTAAATATGACTGAGCGACTAAGTGAAACGGAGAAGGAATTGGGAAAAGCTTTGCAGGAACAGGAAACTATCAGGCAGACATCAACAACAGGTACCACAACAACAGGACAACAAATACAATCATCCCAGGTAAACACTTCTGGTTTGAATTCTGATGAATTAATAAAGCAGATGGAAAGTCTACAGCTAAGGGTCACAGAACTCCAAGAAACAAAATTGCAATTAGTAAAATTGGAGGAAAAATATGATACATCAAAAAAGACAGCTGCTGATAACACCAGAGAGATAAAAAGATTAGAAAAATTGGTTCAGGCTTTGGAAAAGGATCGTTCATTGGAAAAGCCTCTAAGGGAAATAAATGACATTCTTTGGGGTAACATCATTGAGTTAATAAAGGACATTTGGCCCTCTATTCAAGCTATCTTTGAACAAAATGAGCTAGTTAAAATAGCCCAAGAAGAAATAAACAGGACCAGAAATGAATTAAGAGGCAGGCCTGAGCAGGCCAATCATCTTATTCAATTTTTGAATTCCAGAACAAAGCAACAGCTTGCATTGTTAGGAATTGATGATAGGACAGGCACAGTTTTGGAAGTAAAGAGAGTTTTTACCAAGAGGACTTTCATGCAAAATTTAGAAAGGAAGTGCACAGACATTTTAGTTGATATCAACATTTTCAGAGAGAAATTTCAAGCTTTGTTGGATAGTGGGTTACCAAGTCCTATGCTCACAGAGGATCAAATAATAGACTTGGAAACCTATGTGAAGAGAATAAATGCTCATGCTAAAAATACAGCTGCTTGTTCTACTAGCTCATCAGAATCGACATTACCAACCGGGAGAAGTATCTATGATAAAGTGAGGAATTTATTTCATCTGGAACATGAAATAAAGTATCTATTTCCGAATGAGCCTACCTTTTATAAACTTACTGAAGCAGATGAAACTTTAAGAAAGCTCAGAAGAACTATGATACCAGATGATCAATGGTGGAAGGAAATGTTGGAAATTCTATAAAAGTTGTTTTCAGGATGAGAATTTATCTTTGCTATCAAGTAAATGGTAAAAAAGGCAAACAGATGAAAGAGTATCAGGAGAAAAGGTTAAAGAGTATACGTAGAAACAAAGAGTGTCCAACAAGCTCAAGAATTACTACAAGGGACAGCACCGAGCCCCATTTCAGCACTTACCTCCAGCACATCCACGAAGAAAGGAACAACACATCGGCAGTTATCTATTATTCTATCCACGAGACCATTTGTCTCTTGTTTGTTTGTAAATTATGCTTTAGTCAGCCTATATTATTGGCTAAGATAGTGTAAGATTGTTTTAGATTATTTTGTGTATAAATAAACCCTCAAAGAGAGTGTTGAGGGTGGATTCTATTACTCTGCTGTAACATTGAGATTTTTGGAATAAAAGCATTTTGGAGAAATTTTTCGTGGCTTACTGGATGACGATTTAAAGCACTGGACTTGTTGCAGGATTCATGTGTTGGACTACAGTTCAATAAGTCTTTCTACCCTTTGTCTGAAGTTTTATATTAGTTTATAATATCATTATGTCCATTTCTGAATAATTTACATAAAGGATTGAATCGGAATTTACTTAATTGTACTCTGATTTCAGATGTGATTGTTCTTAATGTTTTCCTCTAAATTAGTTATAAGCATGAATTCTTAAATGCTCCTGCTTTGCTAATTTAAACATTGTTGATTACTATAATAAAGAATTCTTCATTGCTCTTTGTTTGTAGTCATCTCATTTCTCTCTTTTGAACATGGTGAAAGATTCTTAGCTGCCTTTCATCCCTTCAAAATCATCCCATCCACTTTAAATTTTAATGATTGTTCTCTGTCTAGCTACCTTGCCCTGTAAAGCCATCTTGTGTGTAGAATAGAAATCCAGTAAAGCCATCCTTTGACTCCATAGCCCAATGGACTGAAAAATTTCAACCTTGCCCTTAGTTTGTGGATTCCACCATTTTTCAAACAAACTCTTGGATCTATAACTAGCCTAAAACCTTCTAAGAACAAAGATAAATCATAAAGAGAGAGCCCTCTCTGGATGCAGATTGGCTAGATTCTGCATCTGAAGGTTGGTTTGTGGTTACCTCGGGTATACTTTCCTCTTACACAACTTCTAGGAAAACCTGAGTGATAACACATCAACATTTTATTCTTTTGAAAAAAGAAAAAAAATAATCTAAAACTACCCTTATTTCTTCCGTGAGTTCATATTAAACTATTGAACTCATAAATTCTCTACCTAAGCTACTATCTTCTAGGATTAGACTGTCTGGAAAATTTTATTCTCTATATTCTAAAACAGAAATTTAAACAAAGTCAAATTAGTATTAGACTGTGTGATTTTCCATGGTGTCTATGGCTCTATGTACAAGTTGAAAATAGACTTTATTTGCAGAAATTTAAAACAAAACTGTGAAGGGCTTAAGATATGAAAAATATAAAGACATCCTTCATTTTTTTTTTTAGCTCTGCTTTTTATCTTTTTAGAGCTGTCTTCTTCTTTTCCTGGTTCATATTTTGAGCATATTTAGAACCAATTCTTCATCAAAATTACAGGTTCAGGATTTAGGCTTGTTTGAACCACTATATTTCTATCCTAATCTATTCTACTGATAAGCCAAGATTGAACAGTTTGGAAAATATTCTTCACTAATCTATTAGCAGAAAATTGAAATCTATCCTAGTCATGCTTAGGCTGTATGACTAAAATAGTAGTGTTGTTTTTGGTAGTGGCATTTAAGCTTGCACACTTTCATATTTTTCCTTTCTTTTTGGTATGGGGATGTACCTTTCTTCTTTTATGTCTTCCCTCTTTTCTCTTTTCTATTGTTTTTGTATTTTTGTATTTTTTCGAATTCAAAAGCAGTAAACAAACTAAATTCTCACAGGTTGAGCTTTATTGCTTTCCTATCTACCCCAATATAACTTGGGAATCTCTGCTGTTTTATATGGTACAATAGTGCCAATGTAGCCAGTTGAGCAGTGAAAAAAGGAATAGGAAATATGGCTGATTGTCAAGAGTAACCATAGTACATATTGAATATTGATCTTTAAAATCAAGGCTATCATAGGAGGTGACAAAGTTTTATGTCTTTAGCTCTTGTGAAGGATCCATGCTTGAGAATTTGAGCCAATTGGGACCTCCACACACTCTTCCATAGGATCAAAAAAGAAAAGATGAGAACTCTCTTCTCTTTGGCCTCTATGATTGATAGATTACATGCCTCTGAGACATCAACTTTGGGGAGAACATCTTCAATATGCTCCTTGGAAGCATCATCATCCTTCACCTGTAAATCACCAAGCAGTGAAATTTCTTCTTTCTCTAAATCTATGCTTGCTTCTGATGTAAATTTAGGTTCTTTGGATGAAAGATTGATATCAGTAATGGGAGAAGGTTTCTCTTGAAAATATGATATGTCCTTAGCAGGACAATCTTCTATTTGTTTTTCTTCCCCAAAGACTTGCTAGTACTTTCCATTGTTTGGGACAGCTGGTCTGAATTTTTCTTGAATTGTATATTGTTTTCTTTCACAAGGTAACAGACATGTACTAGCAACAAGGGCTAATCCATTAGCAAAAATATTTTGGTCTTTAGGAACAATGGTAAGTTGGAATTCTTCAAATGATTTTAACAAGTCCAAAAAAATGCGATATCACTTGCTGCCCGACACGTGTCCCTCCCAAAAACACCTTCATCGTGTAAGTTTGAAGCATTAACCTTCGGGCACAGGAAAAATGTGATATGCACCTCCGCCATTGGATGTGGGACCGAGAGATCCGACGGTGCAATATGGAGCAGGATACGGGGAGATGCACGGTTGGTAAGGTGGGGCAGGTCAACAGTGGTTTAATATAGGTCATCAGATCAGCATGATGGATGGTTAGGATCCATGGTAAAAGCGCTAATGTTTCAAAGGGAAATATATCATAATAGATGGGTAGGACGAATCCTGACTGTTGGATCCATGGTGATAGACGGCGGATATTTAAAGATGAGGTGGAGGAAATAGGGCTAGATGAAATGGGCGGGAGAAAGGAGAGCCGTTGGATCTATCAGATTGAATGGCTAAGATTCAATCACAATCGAAGAAGGCAGGGGCCAAAAGCTTCGAAGTTTAATGTTGCGATTAAGCATGGAATGTCGGATCAAGGTGGAGATCGAAAATGGAGATTGATCGAGGGGGAGAAATGGGGGGCACAGGAGGCAGAGAGTGATCAAATCTTGGCAATTGGTTCTTGTGGATTCAACGGCCAGGATTGCATCGGAGGATCGCTAGTAGGGGAGAAATAAAATTGGAGTCATTGGATCGGTGCGATGTGATTTTGCACTAGCTGTTGGATCGCGAAAGTGATCAACGGTCAATGTTTAATCGGGGGGCTGATGAAAGATGTTATGGGCGTTGCATGAGATCAGCGCTGGCCGTTGGATCATTGAGGGATCAACAGTGGAGGTCGCGGTGGAGAGGTAATGGAAAAAGGCTGACGTGCGCGGTGAGATTAGCGCGGACCGTTAGATCTTTGCAGATTGACGGTGGATATTGCATCCGCGACCAATAGAACAAAAGACAATCGCATCGGGGATTTACAATTAACAAAGGAAAAACGCTCACCACCAACTCCCGATTGTGATTAGGGCCCTGGGGTTTAACGCTTGGTCCTAGCGCCAGGCGTCATGCGAAAAGGGGCTAAGGGTCAGGCCGAAAGGGGCTTAGGCCTGATATATGGTAAAAAGTGGGTTTTTGGCCAAAAAACATAGTTTTCAAGGCTTAAAAAGGGGTTTCGGTAGGGGAACAAAGGGATTTTTTCACTAAATGAAGGGATCCACAAGGTTTTAAAAGGGGAATTTGGTGATTTGGATGACTTAGGAAGGGATTTTTGGGGGTTTTTAGGGAGATTTTGAGAAGGGAAAAAGGGGTTAAAATGGGGAATTTGTGGGGATAACATGGAGCAAAAGAAGGCTTTCTTGAGCACAATTTTTCACAAACAGTGGGGCTTATTTTAGTGGAAATAGCAGTGAAGATCTCTTCAAAGGCAAAGACACATAGAGGCTTCAATAATGATATGTTTTCAGAGGAAATGTATTTCTTGAAGAATCAGAAAAATATTTAGCCACCTGTTTTCTTGACAAAAATTTATAGGTGACTAACAGTGGCTCCACATGGGGATGGAATCTTCTTGAAGGTGTCAAGAATCTTAGAAAATAATCTTTGGAGTAGGCCATATGCCTGATACTTGACACATATTTTCTTTCTTTGATCTACTTCCACAACTCATGAAGACATCATATCAGCAGAAAACATTCTCCCAAACAATCTACCTACCCCTCCTACAGTCCTAACATTTTTTCTTCAAGGAGCATTTTAATTTGCAGACCTTCTTCATCATTTTTTATTGAAAGCGGAAAAAAAACTAATATAATTCTACCCTTATTCCTCCATGAGACCAGATTAAACAATTAGCCTCATAGCTTCTCTACCTAAACTAATATCTGCTAGGATTAAACTGTCTAGCAGATTTCTTTCTCTACATTCTACGACACAAATTTAAAGACAGCCAAACCAGGATTATACGGTCTAGTTTGTTGTGGGTCCATGGCATAAAGACAGCTGCACATGAACTAAAATTTGTAAGAACTTCAGAACAAAATGTGAAGGCTTGAAATTGTGAAACTTTGAAGCATCCTTCTTTTCCCTGTGACTCAGGTTTTGAGCTTATTAGAGTCAATTTTTCTTCTTCATCTCAGCTCTGGTTTTGGGATTGTTAGAGCTGAGTTTTCTTTCTTCTCTTTTCTGGTTCAGATTTTGATCATATTAGAACCAGACTCTCACTTTCCTTGGCTCAGGTTTTGATCATGTTAGAGCCAATCTTTTGCACTTTAGAGGTTCAAGTTTTGAGCATGTCTGAACGTCTCTTTCTGTTCTTTTTTGAAACATTTTTTTCTTTCTCTTTAAAACAAAACACTGCAATGGTATTTACAATGGAAATGAAAACTTTATACTGGAAATCAATAGTGGTAATGCTTGAGCATCCTGCCATTGACAGGACCCCCAAACAGATCTGTACCATCTAGCTCTTGTAGAAAAAAGGCATTTGGACCAATGGTGGATTGGATGATGTAAGGAACCTGCCACAAATTGTCAAATTTGCCATGCTTTCCTTTTTCCTCTCTCCTAGAGTCCCACTTAAGTACCTTATCTCCAATTTTTAAGTCACAAGCTTTTGTTCTCTTATCAAATAACTTCTTTATGTTTTCTTGCACCTTCAAAGCTCTGTTGTAGAATTCTTCTCTTGTCTGTTGGAGATGTATTGTTTGATTTATCCTCCTTACCATGCTGTCCTTTTCTGTCTGTATTTCTTGGACTAGTTTAATCACTAGTACCCCTAGGTTGGTAGGAAACACTGCCTCTGTTCCATAAACAAGCTGATATGGAGACATACCAATGGATTTATTTGTAGTCAACCTGTCAGCCCATAAAGCATGCATTAACTTGTTATGCCATGATTTTTTTGTTCTCTTCAAGCAGCTTCTTGATGATGGTCACCAAGATTTTGTTTGATGATTCAGCTAGCCCATTTCCCTATGGGTAATAAGCAGTAGAATGACCAAGTGCGATCTAGTACCTGTGACAAAAATGAATCATCTTCTTGGATCCAAAAGCAACAGCATTATCAGTGATTATCTTCCTAGGGCAGCCAAATCTAGAGAGGATGTGGTCTTCAAGGAATTTAATGATAACAGAATTTGTGGCATTTCTGGAAGGGATGGTCTCTATCCATTTTGTCAAATATTCTGTGGCTGTGAGAATCCATTTGTGTTGAGCTGATGAAGCAGGATGGATTGCTCCTATGAAATCTAGGCCCCACTGTTGAAAGGGAGCCTCAACAGTGATAGGTTGTAATGGTAAAGGGAGGAGCTTTCTTTTTCCCTAAAAAATCTGGCACTTATGGCAGGAAACTATCATTTTGTAGATGTCATTGAAAAGCGCAGGCCAGTGATAGCTAGCTCTGAGTATTTTGTTGGCAGTGGCCTTCCAGTTTATATGGCCTCCGCACTCTCCTGCATGGAACTCATGTTTAACCCTCTCTGCTTCAGTTTAAGGAAAATATTTAAGCAGCAAACCATTTGAATTTTTCCAGTATAAACATTCATTTAAAATGCAATAGTTCCTAGCTTTTAATTTCAGAAACCTGGCCTTAGTCTTTGTTAATTCAGGAGGAGCATTAAGATTTGTAAGCACATACAGGATGTGAGAATACCAAGGAGAGTTTTGAAATTTTTCTTCAACAGTAGGATCAGGTTCATGTTCATCCAAGGCATCTACCATGTTTATGTCAAGGGCTTGCAAGTTAGATTCAGCCATAAGTTGAGCTAAGCCTTGACCTTTGATAAGTTTTGTGGGTTTTATTTCCAGGTCATACTCTAATATTATAGCAATCCATTTTCCCCTCTTTCCATCTGGATCTTGGGACAAAATATCTTTTACCACTATGTTAGGCACGTAGGAAATGATGTGAGAATGTAGAATATACACCCTGAAGTATTTCAAGGCCTTTACCAAGGCATGGGCCTATTTTTCCATTATGTTATATTTCAACGGTACATCCATCAGCGCTTTGCTAAAAAAAGCAATAGGCTGCTCCTGTCCCTTTGGATTTTTCTGTAGCAATACTGTAGCCACAGTATGCTCAGAGGCAAAGGAGAATATCAGGAAATATTTTGAAAAGTCCGGGCTGATTAAGACTGGTGCTCAGGTAAGTGCAAGTTTACTAATTCGAAATATTTTCTGCCCTCTAGAGTCCACTTAACTCCTACCTCTTTTTTCAGCATGTTTGTCATATCTCTGAGGAGCTCAGCTAAGTTTGGAATAAACCTCCTCAAGAAGTTAATTTTCCCAATAAAGGATAGTAATTCGTTTATGTTTCTCAGGTGACTAATCTATAGTATTCCCTCAACTCTTTTTGGGTTGATTTTAATCCCTTTCTCTGATATAACATAGCCAAGAAGCTTACCTTCTTGAAGCCCGAATACCATCTTCTTGGGATTCAAAGATAGACCGAACCTTTTACATTTCTCAAATACTCTTCTCAGATGTTTAAGGTTCTCCTCATCAGTCTTGGAATAGACTGTTATGTAATCAAGATAAATGACAATGAAGTGCCCTATTTCCTCTAAAAAGGCTATGTCCATAGCTCTTTGGAAGGTTGCACTAGCGTTCATTAGTCCAAAGGAAATTTTCATGTACATGAACATGCCCCATGGAGTGGTTAAAGCTGTCTTGAGCTGATCTTCTAGGAGTACTAAAACTTGGTTATAGCCTGAAAATCCATCTAACAGGGAGATCCGTTTTTAGCCAACTACCCTTTGTAGGATGTGTTCCATCTTTGGTAAGGGGTAATTATCTTTAAGTGAAGCTCTGTTAAGGTTTCTAAAATCGATGCATAGTCTAATCTCACCTATCTTTTTCCTCACAACTACAAGGTTGAGACCCAATTGGAAAACCTCACAGGCACTATGATTCCTGCCTCATACATTTTCTTGATTTCGTTTTCAACTAGAGGCAGTTGTACCGGGTTAAGTCTGTGAAGTTTCTGCTTGAAGGGTTTTTGGTTTTCTTTCAGTGGGATCTTGTGCTGGATCATTTTTGTATCATAAGTCTTCAAGTCTTCGTAGCTCCAGGAAAACACATCAAAAAATTCTTTAAATAGATCAATGTATTTCTTCTTCATGTCTGTCGGCAAGGACTTAGCCAATTTAATCATCTTAGGCTTATCCTCAGTGCCTATGTTGCATTCCTCAACGTTATAATATGAGTGTTCTATAGTGGGTTTCTTCGCTACGTCGTTAAAATAAAAAAGCTCCTCTAAAGGTGCTAGTCATCTAGGTATGTTCCTGTCTTTTGACTGCAGCACCTCAATGTCTTCTTTTTCTGCGTTCTTGTACTCTTCCGTTTGAGTTCCAAGTTCTTTAGTTAAAATGTTTATTTCTACATTATGGGGTGATTTTCCTTCATCACGGGGCTCTTCACTCAGGTAGTTTTCATCGGATTTAGAGTCTGAATCAGAGAATTCAAACTCATTCCTACCAATCAGGAAATCCTCTATCTGCTTGTTGCCCTCAAAGACCTGCCAATATTTCTCATTATCTGGCACTGCAGGCCTATATTTTGTTTGAATGATGATTTGTTTGTCACTAGGTTATTTGTGATATGAACTAGCAATGCAGGCTAATTCATTCGCAACGATGTTCTGACTCCTAGGAACAAACACAAGTTCGTATTCTACAAAGGTTTTCAGTAAATCCATAGCATCATTTCTGTATGCTTTCAATCTAGGATGCTTTGTAGTGTACTCTCCGTTCACTTGTTTGATGACTAATTCATAGTCTCCATGTATAGCTATCCTTCGGGCTCCTAGTTTTTTCAATAAATTCAATCCTAGGATGAGAGCCTCATACTCTGCAATATTGTTAGTGCACTTAAAATCAAGCTTGAAGGCATGAATCTCAGTGTAGTTACTCTCAGTATTGTGTAACCACACTCTCACTCTTCCATTCTTTCTAGTGCAAGACCCATCAAAGTCCATCCTCCATAAGGGATTGTTTTCAAGTTTATCATCATTTTCATCCCTAATACTGATTTCACCATTATGTTGTATTATGGGGTCTGCACTAGGCTGTGCAGTGTTTTGTTCTTCATGATGTGCATGGAGTTCAGAGTGGTGAGAAATCTGTAGTTTGCAGTCTTGGTTTTTTTCACTCTGAGTTTTTGATTCAGTGTACTATCCTAACGTTTATCTCTCATTTCCCTTTGCATCTAGAGTGGCCATTATGTTAATATCTGTGGGCTCTACTCTATTGTTTGCATCTCTGTCTTCTAGCTCTGGCTCATCTATGGATTCATCATTGAAAAGGATAAAAGAGTCCAGATCTGTATGAACAGAGTACAGAGGTGAATTTTCAGGTTTTTGAGGGCTGCTAACCATAAAATTCATTTGTGCCTCTCTATATAGTCTCCTAAGTTGGCTAAAGATAGGGATTGTGGCATATGACCCATCCATATGCATTGTACCTTGCAGCTTGGCACCCCATGACCTTGACAAAAACATGCCATACTTAGGTGGCACATCTGCCACTACAACATCCATAACCATGCATTTGGCTGGGATTTGAGTTACATTCACACATAGATCTTTGATTAGGCCAAGGCACTTCACTCTGCTAGAGTCAAATGAATATAAATCCTTGTAAGGTCGAGTTATCTCTAGGCCTAACTTCTCCATAATTACCTTAGGCATTAGATTGTGTGGTGCCCCAGATTCATGCATAGCATTATGAAGGATCTTGTCATGGATATTGAGGTTGATATAAAAAGGAGGTACTACCCCTTCCTAAAACTTCCCTTCTATCTTCAAACCAAACAGAAGGGCCGGTTGATCATCACTTAAATTGAAAGTGTCATTGTTTTCTCCTAGATTTAGAGCTTTTAAAATTTGGCTTTTATATACATCCTGAGTGGCCAGCTCAGAGAGTGGGACAGAAATTTTAATTTTACCAACCTCACTCTCCAAGTTGAAAGGAGATTGACTCTTTGTAAGACTCAACTCTATTTTATTAGCCACTATTTTAGTGGCAAAATCAGATTGCTGATTCTCACTATGTACAATGTTTGAAGCTGTTTTATCCAGAGCATTAGCTGCAATGCTAGTGATGTTAATTTCTTGACTTTCTTTATTAGTAATTTGGCTATCCTTTTCTTTGTTCTTCCCATAACTCTCAGCTGCTTATTTTTTACTTTCAGAAGCCACCTTAGGAGTTTTCTCAGGCCTTTTTTTAAGGGTAATCTCAGAGGCTTTTGGTTTGGAAGTGTCTAAGATCTTTTTTCTCTTGAGTTCATACTGTTCCCTGACTTGCATGATGGCATTTTCAAATCCCAACCTATAATCCTCAGATTCTAACCCTTGCTCATTCCAATGGGAGTATGAGGTCTAATTATCTTCTGTGGAACATGTGTGAGTCTGGTTGTCTAATTCCATCATGTTTATTGTGGTTCCCTCAGACTCTTCTATTAGCCCCTCATCTTCATCAAGGAAATTATCTTGAAATGGGGGTATGACTTGCTGATTCGAGTCTCTCTATCTGTTTGGGGGAATGTTTATCCTATAGTCCTGGTTCTGGTTTTGATTTTTGTTTCTGTTCTGATTACTGACTGTGACAACCATTTTCTCCATCATTTTCTCTAGCCTTTCCACGTTTTTGGCTAGAATGTCATATTTGGGATCAGATGTGGAAGCTGATGTGTCATCCCTAAAGGTTAAATTTTTCTCAGACCTCATTCTAGCTCTTTTTTCAATCAGGTTCGCTTCTACACTCACTGATCCTTTTTGCATATCTTCCAATGTATTGTAATCCCTCTCCCTCAACTGATAGGCCATGTCAGCATCAAATATTTCAGGGTATTTCACCAAGGCCATTCCTTGGGGAGGTTTCATATGTGGTTGAAGGGAATTGTAAACATTGTTAAACCTTGTAGAATAGTCATGGACACTCTATCCTATATTTCTTTTGAGATTCTTGTATTCTGCTAGTATTTGGAGAGGGTTGGTCTTGAATTCCCATTTGATTGTAAAGGTTTGATGTAATGAGGTAAGATCATGGATGGTATTTGGAGGTAAAACTTTAAACCACTTCTTCACCTCTCCTCCTAAGCTCTGGGCAAAGATCCTCATTTTAATGGTTTCATCTTCAATTTCCATGTAGTCAAAGGCATCTTCCATTCTCTCCACATGATGTTGAGCAGTGGTAGACTATTTTCCAGTGAAGTGAGGGATTTTTGATTGATAATCATTTGGTAGTGGAGCTAAAGGCTGTGGTAACACTAGAGGTGCGTACCAGGCTGCCATGATGATGTTCTGTGTAGGTAAAGGATTGGTTTGAGCGGCAGGTATATGCATGATAGAAATGCTAAGACCAGCAACACACTGCTGAGCTAATTTAGGGTGATAGAGGCCTAAGTTTCAAATGAAATGAGTATCAGGAGGTGTATATGGAGGGGTCTCTCTATCCCTATTATGTTGACCACTATGAGATGGTGAATTTGGAGGCTCAGAGTCTGACTGATCTAAAGCACTGACTGACTTAGTTCTTGGTAGAGTGTTTGGTAAGTCTAAGACACCCTGAGTGTCCGATAGAGCAATAAATTTTTCTGGGGTTGAATTTTCTCTATGAATGGGTCTAATAATAGTTGAATTTCTAGGGGTGGGAGATTTCCTAAGAATTTTCTCTGGATTTTCAACTATTTCAGGTGGGTTTGGATTAGGATAAGCTCTAGTATGGATGGTTCTTGAAGCCAGTACGTCAGTTTGTCACCAAAGGAGCTTAATCCTGAGTGTTATCTTTAATATGGATGATGTTGTAATGCAAACTGGTCTCCCAATGGAGGCTTGTGAAAACCAAGATGATCAACAGGCCTACTGATCACCAGTGGAGTCTTTTAATCATTAAGGAACTGTGGAGTCGCCAAATGGAGGGTTTAGAATATTCCAAGGAGTTTTATTGTCCACCATAGTGATTAAATACCAAAATCAGGCTGATTGGTCTTCTTTGAGTTCCTAGAAGTGTTTAAAGGAGTGTTTTACTCAAAGTTCCCCAGCGGAGTCGCCATTATGTTGGGGTTCCTGTGTTTTGGCAAGTTTAGAAATACCAAAAGACAAGACAACATCAAAACCACTTTGGGACCTTAGGATATAGGCCTCCTGGGTCTAGAGAGGAATCTCTCTATAAAAGCAAAGATATATATGTCTTTGAAGTTCATTTTTAAGGTGTTAGGCTAGTTATGGGCACAAGGGTTGTTGTTTTGTTTTTTTGGTTGTTGGGAAACATGAAAGAAGGGTTAAATATAAGAAAAAGTGTGAGCAAAGAAGATTTTTAGGCAATGAGGAGATAATTCAAGGAACACTCGAGACCATTGGGCAATGGAGTCACAAAAGGGTTTACTTGCTATTCAATATCCAAGGCTTTCAAATGGGCTAGTCATCTAAAACATAGGATCTTTTGAAGATGATAGTATGGGATGGAATGATAAGGAATGAAGGTGAATGACAAGGAAACCTCCCAGGTGAACACTTAAGAAGAAAATCTAGGGATAGGGCGACCAACTTGTACATTTTCTTCACACGAACCCCAATCTGCTTCATCTGTCTAGTGGCTATGTGTCTCAGGAATACTTTCCCTTTGTTGAAGGGCAATATAGAAAATTTTTCATTGGTTGGAAAGGGCAAGAAGGGAAAATGGAAGAAATCTCAAACCAAACCAGAATCCATAAGAGAGACTTGTCCAAAATAAAATTCTTCCTTGTCATGAATTCTCACTATGCTATAAAGTGTCCACACAAAAATTTGAGCACGAAGAACTTGGGAGGAGCGGCAGGTGAATATTTGGCTTCACAATTTGAGCTTGACTTCACCCTTATCGCATGCATGGTCAACACTATGATGGGGAGTGTGTGGTACTTGGACTCAGGTACCTCGCTCCACATGACAAGATGTAGAGATTTTTTTCAGTGCCCTGGAGGAGAAAGATATTCAGATGCATATTGAGATTGGGGGCGACGGAAGGTACAATGCTACTGGGATTGGTAAAGTAACCTTTAAGAAAGAGAATGGATCCCCTCTTCGCCTCAAAGATTTCATGTTTTTTCGAGGCCTAAAAAATAAGCTCATATTTGTATCATTTTTGGAAGATCATGGTTATGATGTGATCTTCAACAAAGGGAAAGTATTCCTGAGACACATAGCCACTAGACAGAAGAAGCAGATTGGGGTTCGTGTGAAGAAAATGTACAAGTTGGATAATAGGGTGAACACCTATTATCAAACTCCTAAGAAGGCTAGCTCTTCAGATAATAAGAAACACTTAAGATTTAACACAAAGGTGAAGCCTGAGATCAGAGAAAGACTTTGAACTTTCAATGCTTTGACATTCAACTTAAGGGAACGTAGAAAATCTTAACTGTTAGAAAAGGAAACTAGTGAGATAGAATCAGTTCTAATCTCCCAGTATCCCAATTCTTTCAGCTAAACTAGAAAAGAACATCTAAGAACAGACTCTTAAATTCACACATCAGTAAGCAGTGATAACCAACTACTATAATGATTAAATTATCTTGAACTAGTTCTCATATTGCACAATTAGTAGAAAAAATCAAAGATAAGAAGAGTAGGAAGCATTAGGGTACCATGCAAGGGTACATCCTAAGCTAGATTATTGATTTCTTATCATAGAAATGAAATATGATGAATTACAGAAGGGAAACAAAGATAAAGATAGAACACATCACCGCCGCCTTAAATCAGGATCCAATGAAAAATGCTTTTCATGTTAAAGAGCAACACCGGTCATATACAACATTGTCCAACAACTTGATATTCAATCTAAAATAATCTCTTCAACCTATTTTTCAACTAAAAAACACAGAACTCTATCTCAAAGGAACAGCTTACAATCCACAGTTATCCGATCAAAAACCTTTACAATGTATTTTTCATGAGTTTTATAGCTAGAAGAGATGCAGAGGAGGTAGGTAGAGTTTTAAATGAAACATTAAAAAAAAGGAAGGAGAGAGCTTCAGGCCCATTCTGTCTTAATATTCTTGCATTGATTTCTCGGTACTCTTTGGATGAAAGAGTGGTCTTCGACAGGCTGATCATAACTCTGGGAGTATGTTCTTTGAGGTACTTTTCGGCTGTGTGTACTCTGTAGTACTCTGGGACAAGTAAGGTTGTTAAATGACTTTTAGGCCTACCATACTATGTAACAAATGCTCTGGTAGTTTTAGGACTACTGTCAGGGTGGTGATATTTCTCAGGAACGTTGATGCAAAATAAAATATTATGAGAACTCGTCCTTTCTTGGGAAAGAACCTTCTGCTGATGTGAAACACTGATAAGGTCTGTTTTTGTGCTTTAGGCCTCATTAGGCCTTCTGTGTCATTCATAAAGTCTTCAATCTATACGTTCGCCCTTTAAACACTGAATTAAAGCTTTAAATCTTCAATAATGGGCTTTTAGTCTCTTTAATCTTCCACTGATACTCTTTGCTGCTTCTGTTGATTACCTCTGTCTGTGGATATGGAATTTTAATGGTGCTAGAGATTTGACAGAGTTAAACACTAGTCTTTTAATGAAATATTTCGTTCAAAACCTTCCCAGGCATTTTCTCTGCAATTTCTGGCTCGAAATAAGCTTTCTTTGCGCTCTATGTCACTATGACAGTGACTGTGAGAAATAACGGTTTTAACCATCTGTAACCCTGCAAAAAGACAATAAACATGTTAAGAAAAATCCATGGGAGTGGAGGTGGATGCTGTGGAGGCCTGTGGAGATGGTAGTGCAGCAATGAAAACAGTGGCTGTAGTGAAGAAAATGGTGAAAAATTGCGAAAGAATGGTGAAACAATGATTTGATGGAGGTCTGGTGAAAAGATGGTTTTGGACCGTTGGATTAGATCTGATGGTGGTTACCAACGACCATGATTTACTGGTGGATATGCTTTAGAGGAGTTAGGTAGAAGAAATAAACTTTAATGTAAAACATAAAAGTTTGGACTTTGGGCGAATTACAAAGGAAAATGCGTGAAATCAAATGAAATCGGGATTTGAATGGTGGGACCGAAGGGCAGAGGGTAGTTCGAGTGTGAACCGTTAGATCTCAGGAGAAGATCAATGGTTGAGATGCTTCAATGAGGTCCTTTGGAGGTCCGATGAACATAATATGAATGGAAACACGATGGAATAAGGGTCATAGATCTATACAGATCAATGGTCGGGATCTTTGGGAAGAGCTTTTGAAGGCAAAGGAGGGGAAGTGGTTTTTAGGAGAAAAAAACTGTTTTCGAGCTGCAATAGAGTGGTTTTGAAATTTTCCCAAAAAAACACAATATCGATTACCGCCCGACACGTGTCCCTCCCAAAACCAGCTTCATCGCGTAAGTTTGAAGCATTAACCTTCGGGCACAGGAAAAATGTGATATGTACCTTCGTCGTTGGATGTGCGGCCGAGAGATCCAATGGTACAGGATGGACCATGATACGGGGAGATGAATGGTTGGTAAGGTGGGGCAAGTCAAAAATGGTTTAATATAGGCCATCAGATCAGCATGATGGATGGTCAAGATCCACGGTAAAAGCGCTAATGTTTAAAAGGGAAATATATCATAATATATGGGTGGGACGAATCTTGACTATTGGATCCATGGGGATAGACGACGGAGATTTAAAGATGAGGCGAAGGAAATAGGGCCAGATAAAATGGGCGGGAGAAAGGAGAGTCGTTGGATCTATCAGATTGAACAGCTGAGATTCAATCACAATCGGAGAAAGCAGGGGCCAAAAAATTCGAAGTTTGATGTTGCGATTGCGCGTGGAATGTCGGATCAAGGTAGAGATCCACGGTGGAGATTGATCGAGGGGGAGCAATGGGGGGCACAGGAGGCAGAGAGTGATCAAATCCTGGTCGTTGGTTCTTGTGGATTCAACGGCCAGGATTGCATCGGAGGATCGCCAATCGGGGAGAAAGAAAAGTGGAGTCATTGGATCGATGCGATGTGATTTTGTGCCAGCCGTTGGATCACGAAAGGGATCAACGGTCAATGTTCAATTGGGGGGCTGATGAAAGATGTTATGGGCGCAGCGTGAGATCAGTTCTAGCCATTGGATCATTGAGGGATTAATGGTGGAGGTCGCGACGGAGAGGTAATGGAAAAAGGCTAACGGGCGCGGTGAGATTAGCGCAGACCGTTAGATCTTTACAGATCGATGGTGGATGTTGCATCCGCGGCCAATAGAACAAAAGACAATCACATCGGGGATTTAAAATTAACAAAGGAAAAACGCTCACCACCAACTCCCTATTATGATTAGTGCCCTGGGGTTTAACACATGGTCCTAGTGCCGTGTTTCATGTGGAAAGGGGCTAAGGGTCAAGCCGAAAGGGGCTTAGGCCTGATATATGGTAAAAAGTGGGTTTTTGGCCAAAAAACAGAGTTTTCAAGGCTTAAAAAGGGGTTCCGGTAGGGGAAAAAAGGGATTTTTTCACCAAATGAAGGGATCCACAAAGTTTTAAAAGGGAAATTTGGCAATTTGGATGACTTGGGAAGGGATTTTTGGGGGTTTTCATGGAGATTTTGAGAAGGGAAAAAGGTGTTAAAATGGGGAATTTGCAGGGATAACAGGGAGAAAAAGAAGGATTTCTTAAGCACAATGTTTCACAAACAGTGGGGCTTATTTCAGTGGAAACAAAAGTGAAGATCTCTTCAAAGGAAAAGACACATAGAGGCTTCAAGAATGATATGTTTTCAGAGGAAATGTATTTCTTGAAGACTCAGAAAAATATTTAGCCACCTGTTTGCTTGACAAAAATTTATAGATGGCTAACACATTAAATTTAATCACCTTCACTCACTTTTGTTGACTTTGGGGGCTTTTGGTACGCTGGTAGTTAATTCTGAGCTATCTTTAGAAATATCTCTAATTGTGTAATTAATTTGTAGTCTTTTGAGGGAAATAAAACTGTAGGTGGCATTATGAGGAGTCATAGCCTCAACGATGTGGCATTTGGAGGCCTTTTTCGTTGATTTATCTATCTTGGTGGCTTTAAACACTGTTTAGGCCCTAATTCTTGCTTTAAGGCCTTTAAAATCACTTTCAGAGTCTTTAAAACTTATATGATAGCTGTGTTTATTGATTTGGCTTTGTCATCTGCCTTTTACCTTTTCCTACCTGTATCTAGCTCAAAACTGTGTTTTAATACTAAAACTGGAGGATTAAAACTTTTAATCCTCTCAGCCTTATAGATTCAATCCTTGTCTTTGTGCTTAACTAATCTTTGGCCCTCTACCGACTGTTTTTACTTTTAAAATCATCCCTTTTCTTTGTTTCTTGGCCTTATTCGAGGGGTTGTGCTCTTTACCCTCCAATATTTATGCAATAACCCCTTTCTATGGACAGGTGGCTCTGGTGCACTGCGGTTTTGATTTATATAACCGATAATTGATTGAAAACCCAGGTTTATGTCCAAAGGACTCCTTTTCTATGTTGTTTGGGCTTCGGATGGGGAAATCCACGGCACTATCCCTTTGTTGATTGTATGAGGGATTCCACCTTTAAAACTACCATAAAAACCTGCAAAAAACCACAAAGTACGTTATAAAAACCTGCGAGGTTGGAAAAAATGCTTGCAGAGAGAGGCAGAGGTGGAGGAGAAGCACAGAGGAGTTTTATGGAAAAACCCGCCAAAACCCGGTTTAAAATTGTAAATGGCGCGAAATTAGGGCTCGGCGGTTTCATAAATACCGCGAATGGTTTTCATGTTCAATTCAAGTGGTAAATGGTTTTTGATGAATCGAACGCGATCCAATTAAATCGCGTCGCGTGGCCTTTTCAATACCACATATTTCATGCGATGTTTGGTTGCTAAACCTCAGACGCGAAAGTTGTGCGATATGCAATATCAACCATTGGATCAAGTGGGGCAGATCCAACGGTGGAGGGATGAATGCAATGGAGAAAACAAGCACGGGCGGAGAAATTATTGGAAGCCAAGTGTCGGCGAATGATTGGGTAAGTGGCTGGGTAATCGATGGTGGGTCCAGAGGGAGGTTGGGTGCCGGGATGAATGACGACCATCAAATCTAATAAACCAACGGTGGAGATTGCCTTTATAAGGTGAATGGACTGGATTTCACGAGGGCCATCGATTTACATGGATTGACGATGAAGATTCGATGCCGAGGGTGAAAAGAAGAAATGGGTCAGGCGATTGGGGGATGCAGCGGGCAAGTGATGACCGTTAGATCGATAAGATCGATGGTCAAGATCGCTTGGGAGGTATTTATAGTGCAAGGAGATTTATAAAGGAGAAATAAATTTTTTAAAGGCCGTGATGGTATAAAGGGATAAGGGATGGGGCTTAAGGAGAAAGTGCTGGGGCGCGGTTCTGTGGAGGAGAAGCAACCAAGGCTAAAGAGACAGGGGCCTATCGCATCGGAGGAAGAATTTTGCAAAGGAAACACGGGTTTATTAAGCGCTTGGTTATAGCGCTTGGTTTTGTGACGAAAGGGCAGAAAAACTTAAGCCCTCAGGGGCGTAAAGACTTAAAAAGGGTGGAAAAGGGTTTTATGCATTTTTTGTGGGTTTTCATGGCTTTTTGAAGTCCTGATAGCTAAAAGGAAGGGTTTTAAACCATAACAAAGGGTTTTATAACCATAAGAAGGGATTTTTTATGAAACGAAAGGTAATTTTGAAGGTTTTTTAGGATGATGAAAGGAAAATGAAAGAGAGAAAAGGAGCTTCTTTTCAGAGGAAAATGGAGCATGAAAAAGGGCCACAATGAGTGAATGAAATGATTAAAATTGGGCTATTTAGGAAACAGTTTTGAAGGGAACAATAGATTTCTTGGTGGATTTTAAAGAGGACAACAGGCTTTGGAAGGTTTTGAAGTGAAAATACTAAGGACATGGACCTTTTGAGACAAGGATCACAAAGAGGCTTCAGGAAGTCACAAATTTTGCATGAAATCTATTTCTTGAAGACTAAAGACTTGTTTTATCCATCATTTGTTGAAACAAATTTATTGATGGCTAACAGTGGCTCCACTTGGGGATGGTAGCTTCTTGGAGGTGTCAAGAATTTTATATTTTATCTCTAGGATGCAGACTTGTGCCTCGATCCATTGACGAACTTCTTCTTCTATCATGCTGCTTAGAAAAGATGATCAATATCTGATGTCAACAAACAAATTTCTCCCAAACATTCTACCTACACAACCTACTTCCTGTCATTTTTTCTTCATAAGGTGCACTTGGACTTGCAAACCTTTAAACATCAACATTTTATTCATTTGAAAATAGAAAAAACTAATCTAAAACTACCCTTATTTCTTCCATGAGCTCATGTTAAACTGTTGAACTCATAAATTCTCTACCTAAGCTACTATCTGCCAGCATTAGACTGTCTGGAAAATTTTATTCTCTATCTTCTAAAACAGAAATTTAAACACAGTCAAATTAGGATTAGACTATGTGATTTGCCATGGTGTCTATGGCTTTATGTACAAGCTGCACATAGAATTTATTTGCGGAAATTTAAAACAAAACTGTGAAGGGCTTAATATCTGAAAAATATAAAGAAATCCTTCATTTTTTTTTCTTTTTAGCTCTGCCTTTGATCTTTTTAGAGTTGTCTTCTTATTTTCCTGGTTCATATTTTGAGCATATTTAGAACCAATTCTTCATCAAACTTACAGGTTCAGGATTTAGGCTTGTTTGAACCACTATATTTCTATCCTAATCTATTCTACTGATAAGCCAAGATTGAACAGTTTTGAAAATCTTCTTCACTAATCTATTAGCAGAAAATTGAAATCTATCCTAGTCATGGTTAGGCTGTATGACTAAAATAGCAATGTTGTTTTTGGTTGTGGCATTTAAGCTTGCACACTTTCAGATTTTTCCTTTCTTTTTGGTATGGGGCTGTACCTTTCTTCTTTTATGTCTGCCCTATTTTCTCTTTTCTATTGTTTTTGTATTTTTTCTTTTTTTGAATTCAAAAGCAGTAAACAAACTAAATGCTCACAGGCTGAGCTTTATTGCTTTCCTATCTAACCTAATCTAACTTGGAAATCTCTGCTCTTTTATATGGTACAATAGTGCCAATGTAGCTAGTTGAGCAGTGACAAAAAGGAATAGGAAATATGGCTGATTGTCAGGAGTAACCATAGTACATATTGAATATTAATCTTTAAAATCAAGGCTATCATAGGAGGTGACAACGTTTTATGTCTTTGGCTCTTGCGAAGGATCCATGCTTGAGAATTTGAGCTAATTGGGACCTCCACACACTCTTCCATAGGATCAACAAAGAAAATATGAGAACTCTCCTCTCTTTGGCTTTCTATGATTGATAGATTACATGGATCTGAGACATCAACTTTGAGGACAACATCTTCAGTATGTTCATTGGAAGCATCATCATCCTTCACCTGTAAATCACCAAGCAGTGAAATTTCTTCTTTCTCTAAATCTATGCTTGCTTCTGATGTAAATTCAGGTTCTTTAGATGATAGATTGATATCAGTAATGGGAGAAGGTTTCTCTTGAAAATATGATATGTCCTCAGTAGGACAGTCTTCTATTTGTTTTTCTTCCCCAAATACTTGCCAATACTTTTCATTGTTTGGGACAGCTGGTCTGAATTTTTCTTGAATTGTGTATTATTTGCTTTCACAAGGTCTCAGACATGTACTAGCAACAAGGGCTAAGCCATTAGCAAAAATATTTTGGTCTTTAGGAACAAGGGTAAGTTGTAATTCTTCAAATTATTTTAACAAGTCCAAAAAAACGCGATATCGCTTGCTTCCCGAGACATGTCCCTCCCAAAAACACCTTCATCTTGTAAGTTTGAAGCATTAACCTTCGGGCATAGGAAAAACATGATATGCACCTCCGCCATTGGATGTGGGATCGAGAGATCCGACGGTGCAGGATGGAGCACGATACGGAGAGATGCACAGTTGGTAAGGTGGGGCAGGTCAACAGTGGTTTAATATAGGCGATTAGATCAGCATGATGGATGGTCAGGATCCACGGTAAAAGAGCTAATGTTTCAAAGGGAAATATATCATAATAGATGGGTGGGACGAATCCTGACTCTTGGATCCATGGGGATAGACAGTGGAGATTTAAAGATGAGGCGGAGGCAATAAGGCTAGATGAAATGGGCGGGAGAAAGGAGAGCCGTTGGATCTATCAGATTGAATGGTTGAGATTCAATCGTAATTGGAGAAGGCAAGGGCCAAAAACTCCTAAGTTTGATGTTGCGATTGCACGTGGACTGTCGGATCAAGGTGGAGATCAATGGTGGATATTGATCGAGGGGGAGCAATGGGGGGCACAGGAGGTGGAGAGCGATTAAATCCTGGCCATTGGTTCTTGTGGATTCAACGGCCATGATTGCATCGGAGGATCGCTAGTAGGGGAGAAAGAAAAGTGGAGTCATTGGATGGATGCAACGTGATTTTGCACTAGCTGTTGGATCACGAAAGTGATCAACGGTCAATGTTCAATCGGGGGGATGATGAAAGATGTTATGGGCCTGGTGTGAGATCAGCACTGGCCATTGGATCATTGAGGGATCAAGGTGGAGGTTGTGGTGGAGACGTAATGGAAAAAGGCTGACGGGCGTGGTGAGATTAGTGCGGACCGTTAGATCTTTACAGATCGACGGTGGATATTGCATCCGCGACCAATAGAACAAAAGACAATCGCATCCGGGATTTACAATTAACAAAGGAAAAACGCTCACAACCAACTCTCGATTGCGATTAGGGCCTTGGGGTTTAACACCTGGTCCTGGCGCCAGGTTTCATTCGGAAAGGGGCTAAGGGTCAGGCCGAAAGGGGGTTAGGCCTGATATATGGTAAAAAGTGGGTTTTTGGCCAAAAAGCGGAACAATGTTTTAAAAGCGGAATTTGGTGATTTGGATGACTTAGGATGGGATTTTTGGGGGTTTTCAGGGAGATTTTGAGAAGGGAAAAAGGGGTTAAAATGGGGAATTTGTGGGGATAACAGGGAGCAAACGAAGGCTTTCTTGAGCACAATTTTTCACAAATAGTGGGGCTTATTTGAGTGGAAATAGCAGTGAAGATCTCTTCAAAGGAAAAGACACATAGAGGCTTCAATAATGATATTTTTTCAGAGGAAATGTATTTCTTGAAGACTTAGAAAAATATTTAGCCACCTGTTTGCTTGAAAATTTTTTATAGGTGGCTAACATTGGCTCCACACGGGGATAGCATATTCTTGAAGGTGTCAAGAATCTTAGAAAATAATCTTTGGAGTAGGCCAGATGCCTAATACTTGACACATCTTTTGTTTCTTTGATCTGCTGCCACAACTCATGAAGACATCATATCAACAAAAAACATTCTCCCAAACAATCTACCTACCAATCCTACAGTCCTAACATTTTTTCTTCAAGGTGCATTTTAATTTTCAAACCTTCTTCATCATTTTTTATTGAAAGAGGAAAACAAACTCCTAGGATGAGAGCCCCATACTCTGAAATATTGTTAGTGCACTTAAAATCAAGCTTGAAGGCATGAATCTTAGCGTAGTTACTCTTAGTATTGTGTAACCGCACTCTCGCTCTTGCATTATTTCTAGTGCAAGACCCATCAAATTCCATCCTCCATAAGGGATTGTTTTCAAGTTTATCATCATTTTCATCCCTAATACTGAGTTCGCCATTATGTTGTATTATGGGGTCTGGACTAGGTTGTGTAGTGTTTTTTTCTTCATGATGTGCATGGATTTGAGAGTGGTGAGAAATCTGTAGTTTGCAGTCTTGGTTTTGTTCACTCTAAGTTTCTGATTCAGTGTACTGTCCTAATGTTTCTCTCTCGTTTCCCTTTGCATCTAGAGTGGCCATTATGTTAAGATATGTGGGCTCTAATATATTGTTTGCATCTCTGTCTTCTAGCTCTGGCTCATCTATGAATTCATCATTGAAAAGGATAAAAGAGTCCAGATCTATATGAACAGAGTACAGAGGTGAATTTTCAAGTTTTTCAGGGCTGCTACCCATATAATTCATTTTTGCCTCTCTATATAGTCTCCTAAGCTGGCTAAAGACAGGGATTGTGGCATATGACCCATCCATCTGCATTGCACCTTGCAGCTTGGTACCCCATGACCTTGACAACAACATGCCATACTTAGGTGGCACATCTGCCACTACAACATCCATAACCATGCATTTGGCTCGGATTTGAGTTAGATTCACACATAGATCTTTGATTAGGCCAAGGCACTTCACTCTGCTAGATTCAAATGAATATAAATCCTTGTAAGGTTGAGTTATCTCTAGGCCTAACTTTTCCATAATTACCTTAGGCATTAGATTGTGTGGTGCCCCAGATTCATGCATAGCATTATGAAGGATCTTGTCATGGATATTGAGGTTGATATAAAAAGGAGGTACTACCCCTTCCTGAAACTTCCCTTCTATCTTCAAACCAAACAGAAGGGTTGGTTGATCATCACTTAAATTGATAGTGTCACTATTTTATCCTAGATTTAGAGCTTTCAAAATTTGGCCTTTATATACATCCTGAGTGGCCAGCTCAGAGAGTGGGACAAAAATTTTAATTTTAGCAATCTCACTCTCCAAGTTGAAAGGAGATTGACTCTTTGTAAGACTCAACTCTGTTTTATTAGCCACTATTTTAGTGGCAGAATAAGATTGCTGATTCTCACTATGTACAATGTTTGAAGCTATTTTATCTGGAGCATTAGCTGCAATGCTAGTGCTGCTAATTTCTTGACTTTGTTTAACAGTAATTTGGCTGTTCTTTTCTTTGTTCTTCCCAGAACTCTCAGCTGCTGATTTTTTACTCTCAGCAGCCACCTTAGGAGTTTTCTCAGGCCTTTTCTTAAGGGTAATCTCATAGGCTTTTGGTTTGGAAGTGTCTAAGCTCTTTTTGCTCCTGAGTTCATACTGTTCCCTGACCTGCATGATGGAATTTTCAAATCCCAACCTATAATCCTCAGATTCTAACCCTTCCTCATTCCAATGGGAGTATGAGGTCTAATTATCTTTTGTGGAACAGGTGTGAGTCTGGTTGTCTACTTCCATCATGTTTATTGTGGTTCCCTCGGACTCTTCTATTATTCCCTCATCTTCATCAAGGAAATTATCTTGAAATGGGGGTATGACTTGCTGATCCGAGTCTCTCTATCTGTTTGGGGGAATGTTTCTCCTATAGTTCTGGTTCTGGTTTTGATTTTTGTTTCTGTTCTGATTACTGACTGTGACAACCATTTTCTCCATCATTTTCTTTATCCTTTCCATGTTTTTGGCTAGACTGTCATATTTGGGATCAGATGTGGAAGCTGATGTGTCATCCCTATAGGTTACCTTTTTCTTAGACCTCATTCTAGCTCTTTTTTCAATCAGGTTTGCTTCTACACTCACTGCTCCTTTTTGCATATCTTCTAATGTATTGTAATCCCTCTCCCTCAACTGATAGGCCATGTCAGCATCAAATCCTTCAGGGTATTTCACCAAGGCCATTCCTTGGGGAGGTTTCATATGTGGTGGAAGGGCATTTTAAACACTGCTAAACCTTGTAGAATAGTCATGGACACTCTCTCCTATATTTCTTTTGAGATTCTTGTATAATGCTAGTATTTGGAGAGGGTTGGTCTTGACTTACCATTTGTTTGTAAAGGTTTGATGTAATGAGGGAAGATCATGGATGGTATTTGGAGGTAAACCTTTAAACCACTTCTTCACCTTTCCTCCTAAGCTCTGGGCAAAGATCCTCATATTAATGGTTTCATCTTCAATTTCCATGTAGTCAAAGGCATCTTCCATCCTGTCCACATGATGTTGAGCAGTGGTAGACTCTTTTCCAGTGAAGTGAGGGATTTTTGATTGATAATCATTTGGTAGTGGAGCTAAAGGCTGTGGTAACACTAGAGGTGCGTACCAGGCTACCATGATGATGTTCTGTGTAGGTAAAGGATTGGTTTGAGCAACAGGTATATGGATGACAGAAATGCTAGGACCAACAACACACTACTGAGCTGATTTAGGGTGATAGAGGCTTAAGTTTTGAATGAAATGAGTATCAGGAGGTGTAGATGGAGGGGTCTCTCTATCCCTGTTATGTTGACCACTATGAGATGGTGAATTTGGAGGCTCAAAGTCTGACTGATCTAAAGCACAGACTGACTTAGTTCTTAGTAGAGTGTTTGGTAAGTCTAAGACAACCTGAGTGTCTGATAGAGCAGTAAATTTTTCTAGGGCTGAATTTTCTCTATGAATGGGTATGATAATAGTTGACTTTCTAGGGGTGGGAGATTTCCTAAGAATGTTCTCTGGATTGTCAACTATTTCAGGTGGGTTTGGATTAGGATAAGCTCTAGTATGGATGGTTCTTGAAGCCAGTACGTCAGTTTGTCACCAAAGGAGATTAATCCTGAGTGTTATATTTAATATGGCTGATGTTGTAATGCAAACTGGTCTCCCAGTGGAGTCTTGTGAAAACCAAGATGATCAGCAGGCCTACTGATCACCAGTGGAGTCTTTTAATCATTAAGGAACTGTGGAGTTGCTAGGTGGAGGGTTTAGAATATTCCAATGAGTTTTACTGTCCACCACAGTGATTAACTACCAAACTCAAGCTGATTGGTCTTCTTTGAGTTCCTAGAAGTGTTTAAAGGAGTGTTTTACTCAAAGTTCCCCAGCGGAGTCGCCATTATGTTGGGGTTCCTGTGTTTTGGCAAGTTTGGAAATACAAAAAGACAAGACAACATCAAACCACTTTGGGACCTCAAGATATAGCCCTCCTGGGTCCAGAGAGGGATCTCTCTATAAAGGCAAAGATATATATGTCTTTGAATTTCAGTTTTAAGGTATTATGCTAGTTATGGGCACAAGGGTTGTTGTTTTGTTTGTTTTGTTTGTTTGGTTGTTGGGAAACATGAAAGAAAGGTTCAATATAAGACAAAGTGTGAGCAAAGAAGATTTTTAGGCAATGAGGAGATAATTCAAGGAACACTCGAGACCATTGGGAAATGGAGTCACAAAAGGGTTTACTTGCTATTCAATATCCAAGGCTTTCAAATGGGCTAGTCATCTAAAGCAGAGGATCTTTTAAAGATGATAGTATGGGATGGAAAGAGAAGGAATGAAGGTGAATGACAAGGAAACCTCAAAGGTGACCACTTAGAAATATTCAATAATGGGCTTTTAGTCTCTTTAATCTTCCACTGAAACTCTTTTCCGCTTCTGTTGACTGCCTCTGTCTGTGGATATGGAATTTTAATGGCGCTGGAGATTTGATAGAGTTAAACACTATTCTTTTAGTGAAATATTTCATTCAAAACCTTCCCAGGTGTTTTCTCTGCAATCTCTGGCTCGAAATAACCTTTCTTTGCGCTCTGTGTCACTATTACAGTGACTGTGAGCAATAATGGTTTTCACCGTCTGTAACTCTGCAAAAAGAAAATAAACATGTTAAGAAAAATCCATGGGAGTGGAGGTGGATGCTGTGGAGGCCTGTGGAGATGGTAGCACAGTAGTGAAAACAATGGTTGTAGCGAAGAAAACAGTGAAAAATTGCGAAAGAACGGTGAATCAATGATCTGATGGAGGTCTGGTGAAAATATGGTTTAGGACCATTGGATTAGATCTGATGGTGGTTACCAATAGCCAGGATTTACTGGTGGAGATGCTATAGAGGAGTTAGGCGGAAGAAATAAAATTTAATGTAAAACATAAAAATTTAGACTTTGGGCAAATTACAAAGGAAAATGCGTGAAATCAAATGAAATCGGGCTTTGAATTGTGGGACCAGAGGGCAGAGGGCGGTTCGAGTGTGGACTGTTAGATCTTGAAGTTCTTTGGAGGTCCGATGAACATAATATGAATGGAAACACGATGGAATAAGGGCCGTAGAACTATACAGATCAATGGTCAGGATCTTTGGGAAGAGCTTTCAGAGGCAAAGGAGGGGAAGTGGTTTTTAGGAGAAAACAACTGTTTTCGCGCTGCAATAGAGTGGTTTTGAAATTTGCCCAAAAAAACGCGATATCGCTTGCCGCCCGACACGTGTCCCTCCCAAAACCACCTTCATCACGTAAGTTTTAAGAATTAACCTTTGGGAACAGGAAAAACGTGATATGTACCTCTACCGTTGGATGTGCGACTGGGAGATCCGACGGTGTAGGATGGAGCGTGATACGAGGAGATGCACGGTTGGTAAGGTGGGGCAGGTCAACAATGGTTTAATATAGGCTGTCGGATCAGCATGATGGATGGTCAAGATCCACGGTAAAAGCGCTAATGTTTCAAAGGGAAATATATCATAATAGATGGGCGGGACAAATCCTGACTGTTGGATCCATGGGGATAGACGACAGAGATTTAAAGATGAGGCAGAGGAAATAGGGCTAGATAAAATGGGCAGGAGAAAGGATAGTCATTGGATCTATCAGATTGAATGGCTGATATTCAATCACAATCGGAGAATGCACTAGGGGCCAAAAACTCCAAAGTTTGATGTTGCAATTGCGCGTGGACCATCGGATCAAGGTGGAGATCGACGGTGGAGATTGATCAAGGGGGAGCAATGGGGGGCACAGGAGGCGGAGAGCGATCAAATCCTGGTCATTGGTTCTTTTGGATTCAATGGCCAGGATTGCATCGAAGGATCGCCAATTGGGGAGAAAGAAAAGTGGAGTCATTGGATCGACGCGATGTGATTTTGCGCCGGCCGTTGGATCACGAAAGGGATCAATGATCAATGTTCAATTGGGGGGCTGATGAAAGATGTTATGGGCGCAGCGTGAGATCAGCGTTGGCCATTGGATCATTGAGGGATTAATGGTGGAGGTCAAGATTTAGAGGTAATGGAAAAATGCTAACGGGCGTGGTGAGATTAGCGCGGACCGTTAGATATTTACAGATCGACTGTGGATATTGCATCCGTGGCCAATAGAAAAAAAGACAATCGCATCGGGGATTTACAATTAACAAAGGAAAAATTCTCACCACCAACTCCCGATTGCAATTAGCACCCTGGGGTTTAATGCCTGGTCCTAGTGTCGGGTTTCATGCGGAAAGGGGCTAAGGGTCAGGCCGAAAGGGGCTTAGACCTGATATATGGTAAAAAGTGGTTTTTGGCCAAAAAACAGAGTTTTCAAGGCTTAAAAAGAGGTTCTGGTAGGGGAACAAAGGGATTTTTTCACCAAATGAAGGGATCCACAAGGTTTTAAAAGGGAAATTTGGCGATTTGGATGACTTAGGAAGGGATTTTTGGGGGTTTTCAGGGATATTTTGAGAAGGGAAAAAGGGGTTAAGATGGGGAATTTGCAGGGATAACAGGGAGAAAAAGAAGGCTTTCTTGAGCACAATGTTTCACAAACAGTGGGTCTTATTTTAGTGGAAACGGCAGTGAAGATCTCTTCAAAGGCAAAGACACAGAGGCTTCAAGAATGATATGTTTTCAGAGGAAATGTATTTCTTGAAGACTCAGAAAAAATTTTAGCCACCTATTTGCTTGACAAAAATTTATAGATGGCTAACACATTAAACTTCATCACCTTTAGTCACTTTTGTTGACTTTGGGGGCTTTTGGTAGGCTGGTAGTTAACTTTGAGCTGTCTTTAGAAATATCTCTAATTGTGCAATTAATTTGATGTCTTTTGAGGGAAATAAAACTATAGGTGGAATTCTGAGGAGTCATAGCCTCAACGATGTGGCATTTGGAGGCCTTCTTCGTTGATTTATCTATACTTGTGGCTTTAAACACTGTTTAGGCCCTAATTATTGATTTAAGGCCTTTAAAATCACTTTCGGAGTCTTTAAAACTTATATGCTAACTGTGTTTACTGATTTGGCTTTGTCATCTGCCTTTTACCTTTTCCCGCAGGATTAAACCTTTTAGTCCTCTCGGCCTTACGGATTCAATCCTTGTCTTTGTGCTTAACTTGTCTTTGGCCCTCTACTGACTATTTTTACTTTTAAAATCATCCCTTTTCTTTGTTTCTCAGCCTTATTCGAGTGGTTGTGCTCTTTACCCTCCAATATTTATGCAATAACCATTTTCTATGGACAGGTGGCTCTGGCGCACTGGGGTTTTGATTTATATAACCAATAATTGGTTGAAAACCCTGGTTTATGTCCAAAGGACTCCTTTTCTGTGTTGTTTGGGCTTTGGATGGGGCAATCCTTGACCCTGTCTCTTTGTTGACTATATGAGGGATTCCACCTTTAAAACCACCATAAAAACCTGCAAAAAAACACAAATTACGTTATAAAAACCTGCGAGGTCAGAAAAACTGCTTGCAGAGAGAGGCAGAGGCAGAGGAGAAGCACAGAGGATTTTTATGGGGAAAACCTGACAAAACAAGGTTTAAAATTGTAAATGGCACGAAATTAGGGCTCGACGGTTTCATAAATACCGCGAATGGTTTTCGTGTTCAATTCAAGTGGTAAATGGTTTTTGATGAATTAAACACGATCCAATTAAATCGCGTCACGTGGCCTTTTCAATACCACCTATTTCATGCGATGTTTGGTTGTTAAACCTTAGATGTGAAAGTTGCGCAATATGCAATATCAACCATTGGATAAAGCGGGGTAGATCCAACGGTGGAGGGATGAATGCGATGGGGAAAACAAGCACGGGCAGAGAAATTATTGGAAGCCAGGTGTCGATGAATGATTGGGTAAGTGGCTGGGTAATGGATGGTGGGTCCAGATGGAGGTTGGGTGCTGGGACGAATGACGACCATTAGATCTAATAAACCAACGGTGGAGATTGACTTTATAAGGTGACTGGACTGGATTTCATGAGGGTTGTCGGTTTACATGGATTGACGATGAAGATTCGATGCCGAGGGTGAAAAGAAGAAATGGGTCAGGCGATTAGGGGATGCAGCGAGAAAGCGATGACTGTCAGATCAATACGATCGATGGTCAAGATCATTTGGGAGGTATGTATAGTGCAAGGAGATTTATAAAGGAGAAATGAATTTTTTAAAGGGTGCGATGGTATAAAGGGATAAGGGAAGGGGCTTAAGGAGAAAGTGCTGGGGCATGGTTCTGTGGAGGAGAAGTGACCAAAGCGAAAGAGATAGGGGCCTATCGCATCGGAGGAAGAATTTTGCAAAGGAAACACACGTTTATTAAGCGCTTGGTTTTGTGACAAAAGGGCAGAAAAGCTTAAGCCCTTAGGGGCCTAAAGACTTAAAAGGGGTGGAAAAGGGTTTTATGCATTTTTTGTGGGTTTTCATGGCTTTTTGAAGTCCTGATAGCTAAAAGGAAGGGTTTTAAACCATAACAAAGGGTTTTATAGCCATAAGAGGGGATTTTTTTTGAAACGAAAGGTAATTTTAAAGGTTTTTTAGGATGATGAAAGGAAAATGAAAGAGAGAAAAGGAGCTTCTTTTCAGAGGAAAATGGAGGATGAAAAAGGGCCACAATGAGTGAATGAAATGATGAAAATGGGGTTGTTTAGGAAACAATTTTTAAGGGAACAATAGATTTCTTGGTGGATTTTTAAAGAGGACAACAGGCTTTGGAAGGTTTTGAAGTGAAAATACTAAGGAAATTGACCTTTTGAGACAAGGATCACAAAGAGGCATCAAGAAGTCACAAATTTTGCATGAAATCTATTTCTTGAAGACTAAAGACTTGTTTTATCCATCATTTGTTGAAAAACATTTACTGATGGCTAACAGTGGCTCCACTTGGGGATGGTAGCTTCTTGGAGGTGTCAAGAATTTCAGATTTTATCTCTAGGATGAAGACTTGTGCCTCAATCCATTGACGAACTTTTTCTTCTATCATGCTGCTTAGAAAATATGATCAATATCTGATGTCAGCAAACAAATTTCTCCCAAACATTCTACCTACACAGCCTACTTCTTGTCATTTTTTCTTCATAAGGTGCACTTGGACTTGCAAAACTTTAAACATCAGCATTTTATTCTTTTGAAAACAGAAAAAAATAATCTAAAAATACCCTTATTTCTTCCATGAGTTCATATTAAACTATTGAACTCATAAATTTTCTACCTAAGCTACTATCTGCCAGGATTAGACTATCTGGAAAATTTTATTCTCTATCTTCTAAAACAGAAATTTAAACACAATCAAATTAGGATTAGACTGTGTGATTTGCCATGGTGTCTATGGCTCTATGTACAAGTTGCACATAGAATTTATTTGCGGAAATTTAAAACAAAACTGTGAAGGGCTTAAGATCTGAAAAAATATAAAGACATCCTTCATTTTTTTTTTTTTAGCTATGCTTTTGATCTTTTTAGAGTTGTCTTCTTCTTTTCCTGGTTCAGATTTTGAACATATTTAGAACCAATTCTTCATCAAACTTACAGGTTCAGGATTTAGGCATGTTTGAACCACTATATTTCTATCCTAATCTAGTCTACTAATAAGCAAAGATTGAACAGTTTGGAAAATCTTCTTCACTAATATATTAGCAGAAAATTGAAATCTATTTTAGTCATGCTTAGGCTGTATGACTAAAATAGCAGTGTTGTTTTTGGTAGTGGCATTTAAGCTTGAAAAATTTCATATTTTTCCTTTATTTTTGGTATGGGGTTGTACCTTTCTTCTTTTATGTCTGCCCTCTTTTCTCTTTTCTATTGTTTTTGCATTTTTTCTTTTTTCGAATTCAAAAGCAGTAAACAAACTAAATGCTCATAGGATGAGCTTTATTGCTTTCCTATCTACCCTAATCTAACTTGGAAATCTCTGTTGTTTTATATGGTACAATAGTGCCATTGTAGCCAGTTGAGCAGTGAAAAAAAGGAATAGGAAATATGGATGATTATCAAGAGTAACCATAGTACATATTGAATATTAATCTTTAAAATCAAGGCTATCACAGGAGGTGAAAATGTTTTATGTCTTTGGCTCTTACGAAGGATCCATGCCTGAGAATTTGAGCCAATTGGGACCTCCACACACTCTTCCATAGGATCAACAAATAAAAGATGAGAACTCTCTTCTCTTTGGCCTTCTATGATTGATAGATTACATGCCTCTGAGACATCAACTTTGGGGACAACATCTTCAGTATGTTCCTTGGAAGCATCATCATCCTTCACTTGTAAATCACCAAGAAGTGAAATTTCTTCTTTCTCGAAATCTATGCTTGCTTCTGATGTAAATTTAGGTTCTTTGGATGCCAAATTGATATCAGTAATGGGAGAAGGTTTCTCTTGAAAATATGATATTTCCTCAGCAGGACAATCTTCTATTTGTTTTTCTTCCCCAAAGACTTGTTAGTAATTTTCATTTTTTGGGACAGCTGGTCTGAATGTTTCTTGAATTGTGTATTGTTTTCTTTCACAAGGTCTCAGACATGTACTAGCAACAAGAGCTAATCCATTGGCAAAAATATTTTGGTCTTTAGGAACAAGGGTAAGTTTGAATTATTCAAATGATTTTAACAAGTCCAAAAAAACGCGATATCGCTTGCCGCCCGACATGTGTCCCTCCCAAAAACACCTTCATCACGTAAGTTTGAAGCATTAACCTTCAGGCATAGGAAAAACATGATATGCACCTCCGCCGTTGGATGTGGGATCGAGATATCCGACGGTGCAGGATGGAGTGTGATACAGGGAGATGCACGGTTGGTAAGGTGAGGCAAGTCAACAGTGGTTTAATATAGGCCGTCAGATCAGCATGATGGATGGTCAGGATCCACGATAAAAGCGCTAATGTTTCAAAGGGAAATATATCATAATATATGGGCGGGACGAATGGTGACTTTTGGATCCATGGGGATAGACGACGGAGATTTAAAGATGAGGCGGAGGCAATAGGGCTAGATTAAATGGGCGGGAGAAAGGAGAGCCGTTGGATCTATCAGATTGAATGGCTGAGATTCAATCGCAATCAAATAAGGCAGGGGCCAAAAAATCCAAAGTTTGATGTTACGATTGCGTGGGGATTGTCGGATCAAGGTGGAGATCGATGGTGGAGATTGATCGAGGTGGAACAATGTGGGGCATAGGAGGCAGAGAGCGATCAAATCTTGGCCATTGATTCTTGTGGATTCAACGGCTAGGATTGCGTCGTAGGATCGCTAGTAGGGAAGAAAGAAAAGTGGAGTGATTGGATCGGCGCGATGTGATTTCGCACTAGCTGTTGGATCACGAAAGTGATCAACGGTCAATGTTCAATCGGGGGGCTGATGAAAGATTTTATGGGCGTGCCATGAGATCAACGCTGGCCATTGGATCATTGAGGGATCAACGGTGGAGGTCGTGGTGGAGAGGTAATGGAAAATGGCTGACGGGCGCGGTGAGATTAGCGTGGACCATTAGATCTTTACAGATCGACGGTGGATATTGCATCCGTCGCCAATAGAACAAAAGACAATCGCATCAGGGATTTATAATTAACAAAGGAAAAACACTCACCACCAACTCCCTATTGCGATTAGGGCCCTGGGTTTAATGCTTGGTCATGGTGCCAGGTTTCATGTGGAAAGGGGCTAAGGGTCAGGCCGAAAGGGGCTTAGGCTTGATATATGGTAAAAAGTGGGTTTTTGGCAAAAAAACAGAGTTTACAAGGCTTAAAAAGGGGTTTCGGTAGGGGAACAAAGCGATTTTTTCACCAAATGAAGGGATCCACAAGGTTTTAAAAGGGAAATTTGGTGATTTGGATGACTTAGGAAGGGATTTTTGGGGGTTTTTAGGGAGATTTTGAGAAGGGAAAAAGGGGTTAAAATGGGGAATTTGTGGGGATAACAGGGAGCAAAAGAAGGTTTTCTTGAGCACAATTTTTCACAAATAGTGGGGCTTATTTTAGTGGAAATAGCAGTGAAGATCTCTTCAAAGGAAAAGACACATAGAGGCTTCAATAATGATATGTTTTCAGAGGAAATGTATTTCTTGAAGACTCAGAAAAATATTTAGCCACTTGTTTTCTTGAAAAAAATTTATAGGTGGTTAACAGTGGCTCCACATGGGGATGACATCTTCTTGAAGGTGTCAAGAATCTTAGAAAATAATCTTTGGAGTAGGCCAGATGCCTGATACTTGACACATATTTTGTTTCTTTGATCTGCTGCCATAACTCATGAAGACATCATATCAGCAGAAAACATTCTCCCAAACAATCTACCTACCCATCCTATAGTCCTAACATTTTTTCTTCAAGGTGCATTTTAATTTGCAGACCTTCTTCATCATTTTTTATTGAAAGCGGAAAACAAACTAATCTAATTCTACCCTTTTTCCTCCATGAGACTAGATTAAACAGTTGGCCTCATAGCTTCTCTACCTAAACTAATATCTGCTAGGATTAAACTGTCTAGTAGATTTTTCTCTCTACATTCTGAAACATATTTTAAAGACAACCAAACTAGGATTAGATAGTCTAGTTTGCTGTGGGTCTATGGCATAAAGACAGCTACACATGAACTGAACTTTGCAGGAACTTGAGAACAAAATGTGAAGGCTTGAAATTGTGAAACTTTGAAGCATTCTTTTTTTCCCTGTGACTCAGGTTTTGAGCTTATTAGAGTCACTTTTTCTTCTTCATCTCAGCTCTGGTTTTGGGCTTGTTAGAGCTAAGTCTTATTTCTTCTCTTTGCTAGTTCAGATTTTGAGAATATTAAAACCAGACTCTCACTTTCCTTGGCTCAGGTTTTGATCATGTTAGAGCCAATATTTTTCACTTCATAGGTTCAAGTTTTGAGCATGTCTGAACCTCTCTTTATGTTCTTTTTTGAAACATTTTTTTTCTTTCTCTTTAAAACAAAACACTGCAATGGTATTTACAATGGAAATGAAAACTTTAAACTGAAAATCAATAGTGGTAATGCTTGGGCATCCTACCATTGACAGGACCCCCAAACAGATCTGTACCATCTAGCTCTTGCAGAAAAAATGCATTTGGACCAATGGTGGATTGGATGATGTAAGGACCCTGCCACAAACTATCAAATTTGCCATGCTTTCCTTTTTCCTCTCTCCTAGAGTCCTACTTAAGTACCTTATCTGCAATTTTTAAGTCACAAGATTTTGTTCTCTTATCAAATAACTTCTTTATGTTTTCTTGCACTTTCAGAGCTCTGCTGTAGAATTCCTCTCTTGTCTGTTGGAGACGTATTGTTTGATTTATCCTCCTTACCATGTTGTCCTCTTCTGTCTGTATTTCTTGGACTATTTTAATCACTGGTACCCCTAGGCTGGTAGGAAACACTGCCTCTGTTCCATAAAAAAGCTGATATGGAGACATACCAATGGATTTCTTTGTAGTCAACTTGTCAGCCCATAAATCATGCACTAACTTGTTATGCCATGGTTTTTTGTTCTCTTCAAGTAGCTTCTTGATGATGGTCACAAAGCTTTTGTTTGATGATTTAGCTAGCCCATTGCTGAGTGGGTAATAAGCATTAGAATGACCAAGTGCGATATGGTACCTGTGACAAAAATAAATCATCTTCTTGGATCCAAAAGCAACAGCATTATCAGTGATTATCTTCCTAGGGCAGCCAAATCTAGAGAGGATGTGGTCTTCAAGGAATTTTTTTATAGCATCATTTTTCACCTTCATATGATTCATGATTGCTTTTATGGCTTTGGGCACCCATTCCTACAAACTTGAACAAAATTCACTAAAAAACAGTGTTAAAACTCCCATACGCGGTTATGCCCAGACTTTTCCGCGTGTATACGCAAGTCCATATGTACTTTTCTGCGTATGCCATTAAAATCATTAAAAAATATACAAAAATCCCTATTTTCGGGCTGGGTTGATGATTACTCCGGTAGTTTAACCACCCCAGCACGTGGCCAACTATTTCCAACTGATTGAAACTACTTTGAGGGAGTATAAAAGCCCCTCATGTGCATGGCCTAAGGGAGAGAGAAATTTTACAGACATTATACTCTGTTGGAATCCCAGTTCAAGTCTGAATCCCCGTGCCTCCTGCACTTTCCCGGATTTATAACAGGAAACCCTTGTTTCCTGGAGATGTTCATCCATTTATATGCCATCTCGAGTGCACAAGTCTAGAAAGGATCTTAGCGAGGCAAGGGCGGGACGAATCCGGACGACGGTCTACTCGAAGATCATGGAAGGATTCAGGTTGATCTCTCCAGTCTTTACTTATGTACATGCTGTTTGTAATAATGAAGAACCATCTTGTTCCTAAACCTACGTGTTGATATCTATTTGTATATGTGAAAATATTATCATTTAAACATTTATTATGGTTTATATAATGTTTCACATGGATTACACTAATGTTTAGAAGAAGTATATGTTGTACAACTAGGTTTCCGTGCACGTTCTTTCTTGTTTTCTAGGTTGAAGGAGGAAGAAGGGTTGCTGGGGGTTTGGACCCCGCGGGATCTACATCGAACGTAGGACTATGGGTGAGTTCTGCTATCGTTGTTATCTAGTTTTTTTCATTCAAGTATGGTTGTGTGTGAGTCCTTATGAATAGCATGCCCTGATCTGTGGAGGTTTCGACCCAACAAACCTCTAGGGTGATTTTCCCCGAAACAGAACTGGCAACTCCACTGGAGAGCACATTTTTGTGATTCCCTTGTTGGGTGGTTTCAGCTGTTTGATAGGTTTCCAACACTTTTAACTTTTATTTCCAGTCCAGTTAACTATTTCTCAGTCAGACTGAAGTCCTGGTTCCTTATCCAGGCTTGATCTTTTTTAATTTTCATTATTTACCTTTGTATACGCAGGTTTTTCTGCACACAGACACGTATACACGCATTTTTGGTTAAAGGTAGTCGCGTATACGCGAGTTTCCTTTAACACAGTCGCGTATGCACGCTTGTTTCATAAATCTCAAGTCGCGTATATCTGGGTCAATTTTGAAATTTTAGGTTTCTTGGCTTTTTGGTCTTGTCTGCCTTTGGAGGCCTGTTCCTACAGTGTCTTTGTATCCTCTGGATTGTGTAGAAAGTGGTCTTTGGTCTTTTCTCTCTCTTTTTTGGTTGAAAACTAGCTTATTTGGAAAATCTTGTTTATTGTGCTTGCATTTCTGGGTCGAGTACCAAGATCTCTTTCTGGGGATTCTTGGTTGTTCTGCTTCATCAGAACAGAGAGCTTCTGCTCATTTACTCTTTCCTACCTTTGTGTCTTGCTTTTCACTTCAATTTTTTCCCATTTCTTGGTTGGTTTTCTTGAGTTCAGTTGACTAGGTCTTGTTGCAATTTTTAAAGAGTCTTTCTTGGTTCTTTGAAGTTTTTGTTTGATGCAAGGTTGTACTATTCTTCTAGGCTGAGTGTTTGAGATTCTTGTCTTCTTTTTCTCATATAAATCTTGCTACTAGCTAGCCCTATAAGGTTTAGAGCATTTTTGAAGTTTTTGCTGGAAATTCAGAGTTGTTTGGCTTGGGATTTGATAGTTTTTCTTGGTCTTTTCAAGCTCTTTCCTTTTTATAAAACTCAAAAGCTCAAAAAAAATTTTGTTTTGTCATTTGCTTTTGTTTTTCATTTTTGTTTTTGTTATATCTGTTGAAGCTTTGTTGAGGTTTCTTGCTTTTGGTTTTTGACTTGATTTTGGAAAGGAATTGTTATTGGTTTCTTCCTCTTGTTTCAAGCGTTTTTGGTGTCTTTATATTAAGATTTCCTGATTTTGGGAACTAGCTTTCTGGACAACCAAAAAGATAAAACTTAAGGATCTTTGGGAACTTTCTCTCTGCTTTAGTCGATTTTGCATCTTAGAATTTGCATGCTCTTAGTGATTTGCATTAGGTGCACTTAAGAATTTAGTCATTTTCATAATTTTTGTGAGTGTGAAGTTTTTTATCTGAAAAGAAAAATAAAATTTTTTAATCTTGTAGAACCTGTGTAGAAGTTGCTTTTCATCGAAAGACAATAACTGCATTCGCATGTAGTTTGGTTTTTATTAATTTATTTTCTACGTCAAAACACCACAAGTTTCATTTCCGTATCCCTTTGACTTAACATAACGGCCAATTAAAATAAGCGATATAATTTAAAAGCAACTAGCAAGTTTTTTAAGTGTCATACACCAACTAGCTAGGTTATAGGGCCTTGGATTAGGTGAGTGGAGAGTTAAATCTCCAAGGTCACTCAAACAAAACATAGAAGTTGATTAATTGAGCGAAATCCAACTCCGTTAGGTGGACCAGGAAAGCTCTCCTCTAGAGAGTCAAGCGTGAGGGGAAGTGAAGGCTGAGAAGAGAGATACCCCCTCTCTGATTTGCTGGATCTGACCTCAAGACTGTTCCGCCTGGCTTCTGACAAGGACTGGTGCCCATAGTTTCCACTCCTAGGTTCCACATAGGTGACTGCGAGGGGGAATACCCGTGGTACCTGAGGCAGACGTCGTATCACTTTCAACAGTAATTCTGGGGGGTGCCCTTGCGAAGCTTGGGTACTTGTGTCGGAAAAGGCTGTCGTTAGGAGGTCAACGTAACTGTTTCTATTACCTTCGCTAGTAGGCCTGGGCCGTAATTATCCCAGACTACTTTCGGGAGGTCCTATATTTCACTTTCTTGTATTTTGGTGTCCGGTCCTAATCACCCGGAGTGGAAATACCTGAAGGCTGTTTGCTTGATTATATCTCAGGGATTTATTTTTAGTGAGTGCTCTTTGCTCCTACCTTGCCTAGATTTATATTTTTTGAGTCTAATTAAAATTTGTTAAAGTGGCTGATCAAGCGCCTCGTCGATCGAGGAGAATCCGGGGGTTATCTCCTGAGAGTTCAGAGCCTTCTTCAAGAAGGCGTGGGAGTAGTTTAGCAGGTGAGTATCACCCTGTGATGTCTGACGCAGTGGAGAGAGATCCTCCACAAGGGTCTGAAGGTTTTGTAGCTGATTCTGGTGTTGGTTCCGAGAGGAGCGCTCCGCTCACCTCGCGAGTTTTATTTCCACAGGAAGAAGAAGTTCAAATAGAGGAAGTACCAGAGCCCTCTGTGTCACTTCCATCTCCTCTTCCTCCTGATTATCCATTCATTGTTGAATACATCGGACCTGAGTCAGAGAGACCGGAAGATCCTCCGTATTATACATACCTTTCGATGGCCACGACTGGGAACGCGGCTTCTGCTGTGAGTGCTGCAGGCATTCAGACTCCTGCTTCTGTTGAAGGAGGGGGCACTATTGTTATATCTTCGATTGCTTCTAGTGCTGCTGTGTTTGGCTCTGGTTTCACCCAAGCACATGCTTCTCAATATGGCCCCTTCAATTTTGGAATGCCCACTAGTGGGATTCCTTATTTTTCCTTTTCCGCTGTGGCAGCTGGATCTACACCCATGTCTTCCATGGCTAGTGGATCAACTTCTTTTCAGAGGTTCCCCTTTGGAACTGGGCACATTCCTAGTTCCAATCCTTCTTTAGGGTCCTTTCCGTTTACTTCTTAGACCCAGAGTTTCAACCCTTGGTATGGAGGTCAGAATTCGACTACTTTTACAGGTTGGAACCCTGTATTCACTACAGCGGGGGCAGGGAATCAGTTTTACGCTGGTCACCAAGGGAATGCTTCTTTCCCTTCGTCGAGTGCTTATCAGACCTTTTCCCCTATTTCTAATGCCTGGAACCCCTATTAGGGGCTTTCCTCTTCATTCCATACTTTAGCAGGGGGAACTGGACTGGGATTTGGTAACTCTGCGTTGGGAGGAGGTTCTTCTCCTTTCTCTACGAGTTCTTTCTGGAAACTTGGTGCCTCATCAAATCCAGGATATTCTTTTCAGAATGTTGGGAATTCATCCTATCAAGGATGGAATCCTCAGGCTCCGCCTCGTTTACCTTTTCTGGCAATGTTAAACTTGCCAGATCTGTCGAAATCGACTAATGATCCGATCCGTTATAGTCCGGGGTGGCCTCCGGTCTCGACCAAACTTCCTTCAGACATTCCAAAATTTGAAGGCAAGAATGGCGAGGATCCTGCTGATCACATCACCACCTTCCATTTATGGTGTTCTTCGAACTCCCTGATTCGATGATTCAACCACCCTAACTGGAAACGCTGCCAAATGGTATATTGAGCTAACTGGGGGCAGTTTTGCTACATTTGGAGAACTGGCTGTTACATTTCTAAACCATTTCCAGTTTCCAGTCCGTTATGATGCCGAGACTGAACTCCTAGCTAATTTTAAACAGGACGACGCAACCCACATTTCTGACCATATTCAAGAATGGAGGAGAAGGAAGAGGCTTATTAAAGCTCATATTCCAGGAGAATTCCTTTTGGAATGGTTTTTGAAATCTCTGCAATTAGATATTTTGAAAGATGTATCCCTCTCCGGGGTATTTTCCAAGGAGCAAGCCATTTTTAGGGCCCAGCAGTTGGAACTGATATATTCTCAGTCTGGGGTCCTTCATAAGTATTTGCCCAATGCTCCTCGCTCCAAATTAGATTTATCCAAAACTAAGCTTGGTCCTCATGGTGATGGACTGATTGGATCGATCAATAGTGGTGCAGCCAGGCTAATTACTCAATTGCAGCAGTTGTCTTTACAATATGCTCCTTTTGGTCAGGCTGTGCCTGCTGAGTCATCGCCTTCCCAATCTTTGTCGATAAATGATGTCCAAACTTCCGATCCCAAAGGAAATCAACAATCCGAAGGGAAGAAGAAGGGACGAAATAATAAGAAAAATGGAAAGAATGGGAAGGGTAATGCGAATAAAACCAACGAGCATGTTGGCGAGGGGCCAAAGGATAAAAATAAAGTGAAGTTTCCATGCAAGCTCTGTGCTGGAGACCATCTTGCGCACCTTTGCCCTAAAATTCAGGATGCGTAGCGCTTGTTAGCTTAACAGGGTTCTTCTAGTTCCCAGGCTATGTTAACAAACCCTTTTCCCCAAGGGTAACAACTAGTTGTTGGCGCGAACAAAAATCCTGGGGCTTCCTCTTGGGGCACCCAGGAAGGGGAAATTCCATCGAAAATATTCATGATGAGTGCTCACGTGGATGTCGCTACGAGATCCCGTGATTATGGCGGAGAAGAGTCTTCGAAAGCTAAGGATGCTCCTGATGCTACTTAGCCGCTTCACATTACAAGGCCTACTGTTGAGCCTATGCCTCGGATGCCCAAAGCATCCACTAAGCGTTCAAAAATTAATCCAAATGGTAGGGCTGCCCAGAACTACTCTATTGTGGAAGATCTGGCGCAGAGTCCTTGTGCTATGTCAGCTTTAGAGGTGCTCCAGTCTTGTCCAGCTCAGCGCAGTGCTTTGCTCACTGCCATTGGGGCTATTGATCCAAAAAATTCTCTTCTGATTACATTTGATATGACTAATTTTAAGAAGAGACTCCCCCATTATATGGCTTTTCATATTAAATCATCATACCGGAAGTGCAATATCTTTCGAATGGTTGTTGATGAGGGTGCTTCCACATGCGTGATGTCTCTCACATGTTGGAAGACGATTGGATCTCCCAAAGCTGTTCCATCTACCACTCTTCTGACTGTGTTTGATGGTCATTCTCACAGACTGCATGGTATTGTCCCAGCTTTGCCTATCTATGTTGGGGGAAAAATTGTGAATATAGAGGTTGAGGTAGTTGATGCAAGCTTGGACTACAACCTTCTGTTGGAGAGAAACTAGATTTATGAGATGGATGCTATTGCATCCTCATTATTTCGAATTATTTGTTTTCCCCGAAACAAATTTAATGATAACAGAATTTGTGCCATTCTTGGAAGGGATGGCCTCTATCCATTTTGTGAAATAGTTTGTGGCTGTGAGAATCTATTTGTGTTGGGCTGATGAAGCAGGATGGATTTATCCTATGAAATCTAGGCCCCACTGTTGAAAGGGAGCCTCAACAATGATAGGTTGTAATGATAAAGGGAGGAGCTTTCTTTTGCCCTAAGAAATCTGGCACTTATGGCATGAAACTATCATTTTGTGGATGTCATTGAAAAGGGTAGGCCAGTGATAGCCAGCTCTAAGTATTTTGTTGGCAGTGGCCTTCCAGTTTAGATGGCCTCCGCACTTTCCTGCATGGAACTCATGTTTAACCCTCTCTGCTTCAGTTTCAGGCAGACATTTAAGCAGCAAAGCATTTGCATTTTTCCAGTATAAACATTCATTTAAAATGCAATAGTTCCTAGCTTTTAACTTCAGAAACCTGGATTTTAGTCTTTGTTAATTCAGGAGCAGCATTAAGATTTGTAAGCACATACACGATGTCAGAATACCAAGGAGAGTTTTGAAATTTTTCTTCAACAGTAGGATCAGGCAATCCTTTATGTTCATCCAAGGCATCTACCATGTTTATGTCAAGGGCTTGCAAGTTAGATTCAGCCATAAGTTGAGCTAAGCCCTGACCTTTGATAAGTTTTGTGGGTTTTATTTCCAGGTCATACTCTAATATTACAGCAATCCATTTTCCCCTCTTTCCATCTGGATCTTGGGACAAAATATCTTTTACCACTATGTTAGGCACGTAGGCAATGATGTGAGAATGTAGAATATACACCCTAAAGTATTTCAAGGCCTTTACCAAGGCATAGGCCTATTTTTCCATTATGTTATATTTCAAGGGTGCATCCCTCAGCGCTTTGTTGACAAAAGAAATAGGATGCTCCTGTCCCTCTGGATTTTTCTGCAGCAAGACTGCAGCCATAGTATGCTTAGAGGCAAAGAAGAATATCAGGAAATCTTTTGAAAAGTCAGGGCTAATTAAGACTGGTGCTCGGGTAAGTGCAAGTTTAACTAATTCAAAATATTTTTTGGCCTCTAGAGTTCACTTGACTCCTACCACTTTTTTCAACATGTTTGTCATATCTCTAAGGAGCTCAGCTAAGTTGGGAATAAACCTCCTCAAGAAGTTAATTTTCCCAATAAAGGACTGCAATTCCTTTATGTTTCTCAGGTGACTAATCTATAGTATTCCCTCAACTCTTTTCGGGTCGATTTTAATTCCTTTCTCTGATATAATATGGCCGAGAAGCTTACCTTCTTGAAGCTCGAATACCGTCTTCTTGGGATTCAAAGATAGACCGAACCTTCTACATTTCTCAAATACTCTTCTCAGATGTTTAAGGTGCTCCTCATCAGTCTTGGAATAGATTGTTATGTCATCAAGATAAATGACAATGAAGTGCCCTATTTCCTTTGAAAAGGCTATGTCCATAGCTCTTTGGAAGGTTGCACCAGTGCTCATTAGTCCAAAAGGCATTTTCACGTACATGAATGTGCCCCATGGAGTGGTCAAAGCTATCTTGAGCTGATCTTCTAGGAGTACTAAAACTTGGTTATAGCCTGAAAAGCCATCTAATAGGGAGATCCTTTTTGAGCCAACTAACCTTTGTAGGATGTGTTCCATATTTGGTAAGGGGTAATTATATTTAAGTGAAGCTCTGTTAAGCTTTCTAAAATCGATGCATAGTCTGATCTCACCTGTCTTTTTCCTCACAGCTACAAGGTTGAGACCCAATCGGAAAACCTCACAGGCATTATGATTCCTACCTCATACATTTTCTTGATTTCATTTTCAACTAGAGGCAGTTGTACCAGGTTAATTCTGTGAAGTTTCTGCCTGAAGGGTTTTTTGTTTTCTTCCAGTGGGATCTTGTACTGGATCATTTTTGTATCATAAGTCTTCAAGTCTTTGTAGCTCCAGGCAAACACATCAAAAAATTCTTTAAATAGGTCAATGTATTTCTTCTTTATGTCTATCGGCAAGGACTTAGCCAATTTAATCATCTTAGGCTTATCCTCAATGCCTATGTTGCATTCCTCAACGTTATAATCTGAGTGTTCTATAGTGGGTTTCTTCGCTACATCGTTAAAATAAAAAAGGTCCTCTAAAGGTGCTAGTCCTCTAGGTATGTTCCTATCTTTTGACTGCAGCACCTCAATGTCTTCTGTTTCTGCGTTCTTGTACTCTTCCGTTTGAGTTCCAAGTTCTTTAGTTAACATGTTTATTTCTACATTATGGGGTGATTTTCCTTCATCAGGGGGCTCTTCACTCAGGCAATTTTCATCAGATTTAGAGTCTGAATCACAGAATTCAAACTCATTCCTACCAATCAGGAAATCCTCTTTTTGCTTGTTGCCCTGAAAGACCTGCCAATATTTCTCATTATCTAGAACTACAGGCCTATATTTTGTTTGAATGATGATTTGTTTGTCACTAGGTGATTTGTGATATGAACTAGCAATGTAGGCTAATCCATTCGAAATGATGTTCTGAATCCTAGGAACAAACACAAGTTCGTATTCTACAAAGGTTTACGGTAAATCCATAGCATCATTTTTGTATGCTCTCAATCTAGGATGCTTTGTAGTGTACTCTCCGTTCACTTTTTTGATGACTAATTTAGAGTCTCCATGTACAGCTATCCTTTGGGTTTCTAGTTTCTTCAATAGATTCAATCCTAGGATGAGAGCCTCATACTCTGCAATATTGTTAGTGCACTTAAAATCAAGCTTGAAGGCATGAATCTCAACGTAGTTACTCTCAGTATTGTGTAACCACACTCTCGCTCTTGCATTCTTTCTAGTGCAAGACCCATCAAAGTCCATCCTCCATAAGGGATTGTTTTCAAGTTTATCATCATTTTCAACCCTAATGCTGAGTTCACCATTATGTTGTATTATAGGGTTTGCACTAGGTTGTGCAGTGTTTTGTTCTTCATGATGTACATGGAGTTCGGAGTGGTGAGAAATCTGCAGTTTGCAATCTTGGTTTTGTTCAATCTAAGTTTCTGATTCAGTGTACTGTCCTAACGTTTCTCTCTCGTTTCCCTCTGCATCTAGAGTGGCCATTATGTTAAGATCTGTGGGCTCTACTCTATTGTTTGCATCTCTGTCTTCTAGCTCTGGCTCATCTATGGATTCATCATTGAAAAGGATAAAAGAGTCTAGATCTGTATGAACAATGTACAGAGGTGAATTTTCAGGTTTTTCAAGGCTTCTAACCATAAAATTCATTTGTGCCTCTCTATATAGTCTCCTAAGCTGGCTAAAGACAGGGATTGTGGAATATGAACCATCCATCTACATTGTACCTTGCAGCTTGGCACCCCATGACCTTGACAACAACATGTCATACTTAGGTGGCACATCTGCCACTACAACATCCATAACCATGCATTTGGTTGGGATTTGAGTCAGATTCACACATAGATATTTGATTAGGCCAAGGCACTTCACTCTGTTGGAGTCAAATGAATATAAATCCTTGTAAGGTCGAGTTATCCCTAGGCCTAACTTCTCCATAATTACCTTATTCATTAGATTGTGTGGTGCCACAGATTCATGCATAGCATTATGAAGGATCTTGTCATGGATATTGAGGTTGATATAAAAAGGAGGTACTACCCCTTCTTGAAACTTCCCTTCTATCTTCAAACCAAACAGAAGGGCTGGTTGATCATCACTTAAATTGACAGTGTCACTTTTTTCTCCTAGATTTAGAGCTTTCAAAATTTGGCCTTTATATACATCCTAAGTGGCCAGCTCAGAGAGGGACAAAAATTTTAATTTTAGCAATCTCACTCTCCAATTTGAAAGGATATTGACTCTTTTTAAGACTCAAATCTGCTTTATTAACCACTATTTTAGTGGCAGAATAAGATTGCTGATTCTCACTATGTACAATGTTTGAAGTTGTTTTATCTGGAGCATTAGCTGCAATGCTAGTGCTGCTAATTTCTTGACTTTGTTTATCAGTAATTTGACTGTCCTTTTCTTTGTTCTTCCTAGAACTCTCAGCTGCTGATATTTTACTTTCAACAGCCACCTTAGGAGTTTTCTCAGGCCTTTTGTTAAGGGTAATCTCAGAGGCTTTTGGTTTGGAAGTGTGTAAGCTCTTTTTTCTCCTGAGTTCATACTGTTCCCTGACCTGCATGATGAGAATTTCAAATCCTAACCTATAATCCTCAAATTCTAACCCTTCCTCATTCCAATGGGAGTATGAGGTCTAATTATCTTCTGTGGAACAGGTGTGAGTCTGGTTGTATACTTCCATCATGTTTATTGTGGTTCCCTCAGACTCTTCTATTATCCCCTCATCTTCATCAAGGAAATTCTCTTGAAATGGGAGTATGAATTGCTGATCTGAGTCTCTCTATCTGTTTGGGGGAATGTTTCTCCTATAGTTCTGGTTCTGGTTTTGATTTTTGTTTCTGTTATGATTACTGACTGCGACAACCATTTTCTCCATCATTTTCTTTAGACTTTCCACGTTTTTGGCTAGACTGTCATATTTGGGATCAGATGTGGAAGCTGATGTGTCATCCCTATAGGTTACCTTTTTATCAAACCTCATTCTAGTTCTTTTTTCAATCAAGTTCGCTTCTACACTCACTGTTCCTTTTTTCATATCTTCTAATGTATTGTAATCCCTCTCCCTCCACTGATAGGCCATGTCAGCATCAAATCCTTCAGGGTATTTCACCAAGGCCATTCCTTGGGGAGGTTTCATATGTGGTGGAAGGGTGTTTTAAACACGGTTAAACCTTGTAGAATAGTCATGGACACTCTCTCCTATATTTCTTTTAAGATTCTTGTATTCTACTAGTATTTGGAGAGGGTTGGTCTTGACTTCCCATTTGTTTGTAAAGTTTTGATGTAATGAGGGAAGATCATGGATGGTATTTGGAGGTAAACCTTTAAATCACTTCTTCACCTCTCCTCCTAAGCTCTGGGCAAAGATCCTCGTCTTAATGGTTTCATCTTCAATTTCCATGTAGTCAAAGGCATCTTCCATCCTGTCCACATGATCTTGAGAAGTGGTAGACTCTTTTCCAGTGAAGTGAGGGATTTTTGATTGATAATCATTTGTAGTGGAGCTAAAGGCTGTGGTAACACTAGAGGTGCGTACCAGGCTGCCATGATGATGTTCTGTGTAGGTAAAGGATTGGTTTGAGCAGTAGGTATATGGATGACAGAAATGCTAGGATCAACAACACACTGCTGAGCTGATTTAGGGTGATAGAGGCCTAAGTTTTGAATGAAATGAGTATCAGGAGTTGTAGATGGAGGGGTCTCATGTTGACCACTATGAGAAGGTGAATTTGGAGGCTCAGAGTCTGACTAATCGAAAGAACTAATTGAATTAGTTCTTGGTAGAGTGTTTGGTAAGTCCAAGTCACCCTGAGTGTCCGATAGAGCAGTAAATTTTTCTGGGGCTGAATTTTCTCTATGAATGGGTCTGATAATAGTTGAATTTCTAGGGGTGGGAGATTTCCTAAGAATTTTCTCTGGATTGTCAACTATTTCAGGTGGGTTTGGATTAGGATAAGCTCTAGTATGGCTGGTTCTTGAAGCCAATACGTCAGTTTGTCACCAAAGGAGCTTAATCCTGAGTGTTATCTTTAATATGGCTGATGTTGCAATGCAAATTTTTCTCCCAGTGGAGCCTTGTGAAAACCCAGATGATCAGCAGGCCTATTGATCACAAGTGGAGTCTTTTAATCATTAAGGAACTGTGGAGTCGCCAGGTGCAGGGTTTAGAATATTCCATGGAGTTTTACTATCCACCACAGTGATTAACTACCAAAATCAGGCTGATTGCTCTTCTTTGAGTTCATAGAAGTGTTTAAAGGAGTGTTTTACTAAAAGTTCCCCAGCGGAGTCGCCATTATGTTGGGGTTCCTGTGTTTTGGAAAGATTGGAAATACCAAAAGAAAAGACAACATCAAACCACTTTGGGACCTCAAGATCTAGCCCTCCTGGGTCCAGGGAGGGATCTCTCTATAAAGGCAAAGATATATATGTCTTTGAAGTTCAGTTTTAAGGTATTAGGCTAGTTATGGGCACAAGGGTTGTTGTTTTGTTTCTTTTGTTTGTTTGGTTGTTGGGAAACATGAAAGAAGGGTTCAATATAAGACAAAGTGTGAGCAAAGAAGATTTTTAGGCAATGAGGAGATAATTCAAGGAACACTCGAGACCATTGGGAAATGGAGTAACAAAAGGGTTTACTTTCTATTCAATATCCAAGGCTTTCAAATGGGCTAGTCATCTAAAACAAAGGATCTTTTAAAGATGATAATATGGTATGGAATGATAAGGAATGAAGGTGAATGACAAGGAAACCTCCAATGTGACCACTTAGGAAGAAAATCTAGGGACAGGGCATGCCTTAAACACCTATGATCAAACTCCTAAGAAGGCTAGCTCTTCAGATAATAAGAAACACTTAATATTTAACACAAAGGTGAAGCCTAAGATCAGAGAAATACTTTGAACTTTCAATGCTTTGAAATTCAACTTAAGGGAACTTAGAAAAGCTTAACTGTTAGAAAAGGAAACTAGTGAGATAGAATCAGTTCTAATCTCCCAGTATCCCAATTCTTTCAGCTAAACCAGACAAGAAAATCTAAGAACAGACTCTTAAATTCACACATCAGTAAGCAGTGATAACCAACTACTATACTGGTTAAATTATCTTGAACTAGTTCTCAGATTGCACAATTAGTAGAAAACATCAAAGATAAGAAGAGCAGGAAGCATTAGGGTACCATGCAAGGGTATATCTTAAGCCAGATTACTGATTTCTTATCAGAGAAATGAAATATGATGAATTACAGAAGGGAAACAGAGACAAAGATAGAAAACATCACCGCTGCCTTAAATCAAGATCCAATGAAAAATGCTTGTCATGTTAAAGAGAAAAACCAGTCATATACAAAATTGTCCAACAACTTGATATTCAGTCTAAAATCATCTCCTCAACCTATTTTTCAACTAATAAACACAGAACTCTATCTCAAAGGAACAACTTACAATCCACAGTTATCTGATCAACAACCTTTACAATGTATTTTTCATGAGTTTTATAGCTGGAAGAGATGTAGAGGAGGTAGATAGAGATTTAAATGAAACATTAAAACAGAGGAAGGAGAGAGCTCGAGGCCCATTCTGTCTTAATATTCCTGCATTGATTTATTGGTACTCTTTGGATGAAAGAGTGGTCTTCGACAGGCTGATCATAACTCCAGGAGTATGTTCTTTGAGGTAATTTTCAAGAAAAAATTTGTATCTGGGATGGCAATGCGAATTGACTTTTAGGGTCGGTGAAGCTTTAGGACTACTTTTAGGGTGGTGATCTTTCTCAGGAATGTTGATGCAAAATAAAATATTATGAGAACTCGTCCTTTCTTGGAAGAAAACCTTCTCCTGATGTGAAACACTGATAAGGTCTTTTTTTGTGCTTTAGGGCTCACTAGGCCTTCTGTGTCATTCATAATGTCTTCAATCTATACGTTCGCCCTTTAAACACTAAATTAAAGCTTTAAATATTCAATAATGGGCTTTTAATCTCTTTAATCTTCCACTGATACTCTTTGCCACTTCTGTTGACTGCCTTTGTCTATGGATATGGAATTTTAATGGCGTTGGAGATTTGACAGAGTTAAAAACTGGTCTTTTAATGAAATATTTCGTTCAAAACCTTCCCAGGCATTTTCTCTGCAATCTCTGGCTTGAAATAAGCTTTCTTTTCCCTTTGTGTCACTATGACAATGACTGTAAGCAATAACAGTTTTCACCGTCTGTAACCCTGCAAAAAGACAATAAAAATGTTAAGAAAAATCCATGGGAGTGGAGGTGGATGCTGTGAAGGCCTGTGGAGATGGTAGCGCAACAGTGAAAACAGTTGATGTAGCGAAGAAAACGGTGAAAAATTGCGAAAGAATGGTGAAACAATGATCTGATGGAGGTCTGGTGAAAAGATGGTTTTGGACCGTTGGATTAGATCTGATGGTGGTTACCAACAGCCAGGATTTACTGGTGGAGATGCTTTAGAGGAGTTAGGTGGAAGAAATAAACTTTAATGTAAAACATAAAAGTTTAGACTTTGGGCAAATTACAAAGGAAAATGCGTGAAATCAAATGAAATCGGGCTTTGAATGGTGGGTCTGGAGGGAAGAGGGCGGTTCGAGTGTGGACCATTAGATCTCAGGAGGAGATCAACGGTTGAGATGCTTCGATGAAGTCCTTTGGAGGTCCGATGAACATAATATGAATGGAAACACGATGGAATAAGGGCCGTAGATCTATACAGATCAACGGTCGGGATCTTTGGGAAGAGATTTTGGAGGAAAAGGAGGGGAAGTGGTTTTTAGGAGAAAACAACTGTTTTCACGCTGCAATAGGGTGGTTTTGAAATTTTCCCAAAAAAACGCAATATCGCTTGCCGCCCGACACATGTCCCTCCCAAAACCACCTTCATCACGTAAGTTTGAAGCATTAACCTTCGGGCACAGGAAAAACGCGATATGTACCTCCGCCGTTGGATGTGCGACCGGGAGATCCAATGGTGCAGGATGGAGCGTGATACAGGGAGATGCACGGTTGGTAAGGTGGGGCAGGTCAAAAATGGTTTAATATAGGCTGTTGGATCAGCATGATGGATGGTCAAGATCCACGGTAAAAGAAGTAATGTTTCAAAGGGAAATATATCATAATAGATGGGCAGGACGAATCCTAACTGTTGGATCTATGGGGATAGACGGCAGAGATTTAAAGATGAGGCAGACGAAGTAGGGCCAGATAAAATGGGCGGGAGAAAGGAGAGCCGTTGGACCTATCAGATTGAACAGATAAGATTCAATCGCAATTGGAGAAAGCAGGGGCCAAAAACTCTGAAGATTGATGTTGCGTTTGCACGTGGACCGTCAGATCAAGGTGGAGATTAACGGTGGAGATTTATCAAGGGGGAGCAATGGGGGGCATAGGAGGCGGAGAGGGATCAAATCCTGACCATTGGTTCTTGTGGATTCAACGGCTAGGATTGCATCGGAGGATCGCCAATCGAGGAGAAAGAAAAGTGGAGTCATTGGATCGACGCGATGCGATTTTGCGCCAGTTGTTGGATCACGAAAGGGATCAACAGTCAATGTTCAATTGGGGGGCTGATGAAAGATTTTATGGGCGCGACGTGAGATTAGCGCTGGCCATTGGATCATTGAGGGACCAACGGTGAAGGTTGCGGCAGAGAGGTAATGGAAAAAGGCTGATGGGCACAGTGAGATTAGCGCGGACCGCTAGATCTTTACAGATCGACAGTGGATATTGCATCTGCGACCAATAGAAAAAAAGACAATTGCATCAGGGATTTACAATTAACAAAGGAAAAACGCTCACCACCAACTCCCGATTGCGATTAGCGCCCTGGGGTTTAACGCCTGGTCCTAGTGTCGGGTTTCATGCGGAAAGGGGCTAAGGGTTAGGCCGAAAGGGGCTTAGGCCTGATATATGGTAAAAAGTGGGTTTTTGGCCAAAAAACAGAGTTTTCAAGGCTTAAAAAGGGGTTCCGGTAAGGGACCAAAGGGATTTTTTCACCAAACGAAGGGATCCACAAGGTTTTAAAAGGGAAAGTTGGTCATTTGGATGACTTAGGAAGGGATTTTTGGGGGTTTTCAAGGAGATTTTGAGAAGGGAAAAAGGGGTTAAAATGGGGAATTTGCAGGGATAACAGGGAGCAAAAGAAGGCTTTCTTGAGCACAATGTTTCACAAACAATAGGGCTTATTTTAGTGGAAACAACAGTGAATATCTCTTCAAAGGCAAAGACACATAGATGCTTCAAGAATGATATGTTTTCAGAGGAAATGTATTTCTTGAAGACTCAGAAAAATATTTAGCCACCTGTTTGCTTGACAAAAATTTATAGATGGCTAGCACATTAAATTTCATCACCTTCAGTCACTTGTGTTCACTTTGGCGGCTTTTGGTAGGCTGGTAGTTAATTCTGAGTTGTCTTTAGAAATATCTCTAACTGTGCAATTAATTTGTAGTCTTTTGAGGGAAATAAAACTGCACGTGGCATTCTGAGGAGTCATACGCTCAACGATGCGGCATTTGGAGGCCTTCTTCATTGATTTATCTGTCCTGGTGGCTTTAAAAACTGTTTAGGCCCTAATTCTTGCTTTAAGGCCTTTAAAATCACTTTCGAAGTCTTTAAAAATTATATGCTAACTGTGTTTACTGATTTGGCTTTGTCATCTGCCTTTTACCTTCTCCTGCCTATATCTGGCTTAAAACTGTGTTTTAATACTAAAACTTTAGGATTAAACCTTTTAATCCTCTCAGCCTTACGGATTCAATCCTTGTCTTTGTGCTTAACTCATCTTTGGCCCTCTACTGACTGTTTTTACTCTTAAAATCATCCCTTTTCTTTGTTTCTCGGCCTTATTTGAGGGGTTGTGCTCTTTACCCTCCAATATTTATGCAATAACCCTTTTCTATGGACAGGTGGCTCTAGTGCACTGGGGTTTTGATTTATATAACCGATAATTGATTGAAAACCCATGTGTATGTCCAAAGGAATCCTTTTCTGTGTTTTTTGGGCTTCGGATGGGGTAATCCTTGGCCCTGTCCCTTTGTTGACTGTATGAGGGATTCCACCTTTAAAACCACCATAAAAACCTGCAGAAAACCACAAAGTACATTATAAAAACCTGCGAGGTCAGAAAAACTGCTTGCAGAGAGAGGCGGAGGCAGAGGAGAAGCGTAGAGGAGTTTTATGGAAAAAACCCACCAAAACCAGGTTTAAAATTGTAAATGGAAAAAATTAGGGCTTGGCGGTTTCAGAAATACCGCGAATGGTTTTCATGTTCAATTCAAGTGGTAAATGGTTTTTGATGAATCGAAAGCGATCCAATTAAATCGCGTCACGTGGCCTTTTCAATACCACCTATTTCGTGCGATGTTTGGTTGTTAAACCTCAAACGCGAAAGTTGCGGGATATGCAATATCAACCATTGGATCAAGAGGGGCAGATCCAACGGTGGAGGGATGAATGCGATGGGGAAAAAAAGCACGAGCGGAGAAATTATTGGAAGCCAGGTGTCGGCGAATGATTGGGTAAGTGGTTGGGTAATGGATGGTGGGTCCAGAGGGAGGTTGGATGCCAGGAAGAATGACGACCGTCAGATCTAATAAACCAACGGTGGAGATTGCCTTTATAAGGTGAATGGACTGGATTTCACGAGGGCCGTCGGTTTACATAGATCGAAGATGAAGATTCGATGCCGAGGGTGAAAAGAAGAAATGGGTCGAGTGATTGGGGGATGTAGCGGGCAAGCGATGACCGTCAGATGGATAAGATCGATGGTCAAGATCGCTTGGGAGGTATGTATAGTGCAAGGAGATTTATAAAGGAGAAATGAATTTTTTAAAGGGTGCGATGGTATAAAGGGATAAGGGAAGGGGCTTAAGGAGAAAGTGCTGGGGCACAGTTCTATGGAGGAGAAGCGACCAAGGCTAAAGAGACAGGGGCATATCGCATCAGAGGAAGAATTTTGCAAAAGAAACGTGGGTTTATTAAGCGCTTGGTTATAGCGCTTGGTTTTGTGACAAGACGGCAGAAAAACTTAAGCCCTCAGGTGCCTAAAGACTTAAAAGGGGTGGAAAAGGGTTTTATGCAGTTTTTGTGGGTTTTCATGGCTTTTTGAAGTCCTGATAGCTAAAAGGAAGGGTTTTAAACCATAACAAAGGGTTTTATAGCCATAAGAGGGGATTTTTTATGAAATGAAAGGTAATTTTGAAGGTTTTTTAGGATGATGAAAGGAAAATGAAAGAGATAAAAGGAGATTCTTTTCAGAGGAAAATGGAGGATGAAAAAGGGCCACAATGAGTGAATGAAATGATGAAAATGGGGATATTTAGGAAACAGTTTTTAAGGGAACAATAGATTTCTTGGTGGATTTTTAAAGAGGACAATAGGCTTTGGAAGGTTTTTGAAGTGAAAATACTAAGGACATGGAAATTTTGAGACAAGGATCACAAAGAGGCTTCAAGAAGTCACAAATTTGGCATGAAATCTATTTCTTGAAGACTAAAGACTTGTTTTATCCATCATTTGCTGAATTTTTTTTTACTGATGGCTAACACTGGCTCCACTTGGGGATGGTAGTTCCTTGGAGGTGTCAAGAATTTCAGATTTTATCTCTAGGATACAGACTTGTGCCTCGATCCATTGACGAACTTCTTCTTCTATCATGATACTTAGAAAATATGATCAATATCTGATGTCATCAAACAAATTCCTCCCAAACATTCTACCTACATAGCCTACTTCCTGTCATTTTTTCTTCATAAGGTGCACTTGGACTTGAAAACCTTTAAACATCAGCATTTTATTCTTTTGAAAACAGAAAAAACTAATCTAAAACTACCCTTATTTCTTCCATGAGTTCGTATTAAACTGTTGAACTCATAAATTCTCTACCTAAGCTACTATCTGCTAGGAATAGACTATCTAGAAATTTTTATTCTCTATCTTCTAAAACAGAAATTTAAACACAGTCAAATTAGGATTAGACTGTGTGATTTGCCATGGTGTCTATGGCTCTATGTACAAGCTGCACATAGACTTTATTTGCGGAAATTTAAAACAAAACTGTGAAGGGCTTAAGATCTAAAAAATATAAAGACATCCTTCATTTTTTTTTTTTTTAAGCTCTGCTTTTGATCTTTTTAGAGTTGCTGCTTCTTTTCCTGGTTCATATTTTGAGCATATTTAGAACCAATTCTTCATCAAACTTACAGGTTTAGGATTTAGGCTTGTTTGAACCACTATATTTCTATCCTAATCTATTCTACTGATAAGCCAAGATTGAACAGTTTGGAAAATCTTCTTCACTAATCTATTAGCAGAAAATTGAAATCTATCGTAGTCATGCTTAGGTTGTATGACTAAAATAGCAATGTTGTTTTTGGTAGTGGCATTTAAGCTTGCACACTTTCATATTTTTCCTTTATTTTTGGTATGGGGCTGTACCTTTCTTCTTTTATGTCTGCCCTCTTTTCTCTTTTCTATTGTTTTTGCATTTTTTCTTTTTTCAAATTCAAAAGTAGTAAACAAACTAATTGCTCACAGGCTGAGCTTTATTGCTTTCCTATCTACCCTAATCTAACTTAGAAATCTCTGATGTTTTATATGGTACAATAGTGCCAATGTAGCCAGTTGAGCAGTGACGAAAAGGAATAGGAAATATGGCCGATTGTCAAGAGTAACCATAGTACATATTGAATATTAATGTTTAAAATCAAGGCTATCACAGGAGGTGACAACGTTTTATGTCTTTGGCTCTTGCGAAGGATCCATGCTTGAGAATTTGAGCCAATTGGGACCTCCACACACTCTTCCATAGGATCAACAAAGAAAAGATGAGAACTCTCTTATCTTTGGCCTTCTATGATTGATAGATTACATGCCTCTGAGACATCAAATTTGGGGACAACATCTTCAGTATGTTCCTTGGAAGCATCATCATCCTTCACCTGTAAATCACCAAGCAGTGAAATTTCTTCTTTCTCTAAATCTATGCTTGCTTCTGATGTAAATTCAGGTTCTTTGGCTGACAGATTGATATCAGTAATGGGAGAAGGTTTCTCTTGAAAATATGATATGTCCTCAGCAGGACAGTCTTCTATTTGTTTTTCTTCCCCAAAGACTTGCTAATACTTTTCATTGTTTGGGACAACTAGTCTAATTTTTTCTTGAATTGTGTATTGTTTTCTTTCACAAGGTCTCAGGCATGTACTAGCAACAAGGGCTAATCCATTGGCAAGAATATTTTGGTCTTTAGGAGCAAGGGTAAGTTGGAATTCTTCAAATGATTTTAACAAGTCCATGGCATCATCCGTATAGGCTCTAAGTTTGGGATGTTTAACCATGTATCCCTCATTCACTTGCCTAATTACCAATTCTGCATTCCCATGAACTATTATTCTCTGGGCTCCTAATTTCTTCAATAAGTGCAGCCCTAAAATAAGTGCCTCATACCCTACTATGTTACCCGTGCAATGAAAATTAAATTGAAAGGAATGTCCCTCAACATGACTGTTTTCAGTGTTGTGTATCCATATGCCTGCTCTTGCATCATTTTTAGTGCAAGGCCCATCAAAATTCATGCTCCAAAGAGGACTGTTTTTAGATTTGTGATTTACTTCATTGTTGTCCTCTCTGTCTTCTTCATAATTCTGTTCCATACAAGGGTCTGCACTAGGTTTTTCTGTGTTTTTCTCCTCAAGGTTTTTAATGTTTTTAGGTTTTACTCCTTGATTTTCATGATCTTTGTTATTTTTATGACTGTTTTGCACCTTAAGAACTTCAATATGTTTGTTGTAAATTTCTGAATCAACAAACTGCCTTTTAGTTTTCTCCTTAAATTCCTCTTCATCATTTGCTACCACTATGTTTGGAAGTGTAGTGACCACTATATTGGATGATGTTTCATTGACTAACTCTTGCTCATTAGGAATATCATCATTGTAAAGGATGAAAGAGTCAAGGTTAGTGTGAATGGAATAGAGAGGAGAATTCTCTGGTCTTTCTTGGTTACTTACCATGTATTTCATGTGTGTTTCCCTATAGCGTCTTCTAGGTTGACTGAAGACAAGGATGGTGGTATAAGTCATATCCATCTGCATAGTACCTTGTACCTTAGCACCCCATGACCTTGAAAGGAGCATGCCATATTTGGGGGGTATATTAGCCACTACAATGTCCATCACTAGGCTCTTGGCTAGTATTTGGGCTAAGTTAACACACAGATCCTTTATTAGGCCTAGGCATCTCACCCTACTTGAATTAAAGGAATATAGATCTTTGTAGGGTCTAGCCACCTCTAAGCCTAATATTTCCATTATTACCTTGGGCATGAGGTTGTGTGATGCTCCTGAGTCAAGCATGGAATTGTGTAAAATATTATCATGTATGTTCAAACTGATGTAAAATGGAGGGGTGGTTACTTCTTGAAATTTTCCTTCAATTTTTGGTCCAGAAATGAGCTATGGGGTATCATCATTTAAGTTAACTGTGTCATGAACATCTTCTATGTTCAAAGCTTTCAAAATTTGACCCCTATATACATTTTGAGTGACTAACTCAATAAGTGGGATAGAGATTTTAATTTTTGAGATTTCATTCTCTAGGCTAAAAGGAATTTGATTTTTTAAAATATTTTATTTAGCCTTGTTAATCACTCCCTCTTCAGCAAAATCAGCTTGCTGATTTTTAGTATTTACAGTAGTTAAAATAGTTTTTTCAGGAGCATTAGCTGAGATGCTAGTGCTGCTGGGGTTAACACTATTTTTCATTGGCTTGGGTGTTTTTCCCTTTGTTTGGATCAGAATTTACAACCACTGTTTTATGAATTTCTGTTGTCCTTTTGGAAACATTTTCAGGGTTGTTTTTGGCAGATTTGTCCGAGTTTTTGTTCCTGGGAGTTTCTTAACTCTTTTTAATTCTTAGGTCATATTTTTTAGGTGATCCTATGATGGAATTTTCAGAGTATTGTTCATAATAATCATTTTCTGGTCTTCTGTCATCATAAGGTGTATATAGACATTGTTTTCTTTCATGGAGGAAATCAAAATATTCATTGCTTACTCCCAACATGTTTATATTGTCATCCTATGTTTGTTCATTGGTTTCTTCATCCTCATTCACATAGTTTTCTTGGAAAGGAGGTTTGATCTGTTGATCATCCTCTCTTTTTCTGTTTTGAGGTTGATTTCTCCTAAAGTTTTGATTTTGATTTTGAGATTGATTTCTGTTCTGGGGAGCTGATTGCTTTTCTCTAGATTGTGCTCTCTCAAGTATGCTCATCTTCTTCATCATTTTCTCCATCATTCTCTCCATTTTTGAGGTAGATGTGGAAGGTGTAGTTTCCTCCCTAAATGATACTTTCTTTTCATTCCTCATCCAAGATATTTTCTCAATCAGATTAACTTCCATAGCAAGAGATCCCTTCCGCATGTGTTCCAAAATCAAGGGATCTCTTTCTCTTAGATGATATGCCATTTTAGGATCAAATCCTTCAGGAAATTTGGCTAAAGATGAGTCTTGTGGAGGTTTCAAATCTGGGGGTAGTGCATTATAAAAACTATTGAATCCAGTGCAATAATTTTTAACACTTTCCCCAGTGTTTCTTTTGAGGTTGTTTTAATCTGACAGTATTTGGAGAGGGTTTTTTCTGACTTCCCATTTATTTAGGAATGATTGATGGAGATCTTGGAGGTCATTAATACTATGAGGGGTTAAGCATTTGAACCAATTTCTTGCTTATCCCCCTAATATTTGACCAAAAAATATTATTTTGACAGTTTCATCATCAATCTCATTTCTATCACAATAGTCATTCATCTTGTCCACATGTAATGTTCCAAAAATGGATTTCTCAGATGTGAGCTTCATATATCAAAAAAAATGTTTAGAAACACTCATAAATGAATTAAAAATGCCACAGAAACCTTTACTCATATTTTATGGGCAGAAAGGTGGGGAAAAGTGAGGATTTTGGCCCTAAAATGAGTATAATCAGAACTCTGTGTAACAATAATGTTCATGGCTCTGGGATATGTTATATTAGCTCAAGAGGGATCTACATGTTGAATTTTAGCAAAAAAAAATGCGTTTTTCTAAGTTTAAAAGTTCCTCCTTCCCAACTAGTCAAGAAAAACCCTTATTTCCCATGACTTGGAAGATGCAAAAATTTACTGAAGCAAGTGCAGCATATTTTCTGAAGGTATAAGATGTAAAATAGTATGAAAAATCATATAATTAGTTTAGTGACATGGCATAGGCATTAAGCAAGGTTAAACAATAGGTTTACATAGAAAATCCCTCAAGATTGAGGTGTTGCAACACAAGAGAATGACCCAGAAACCCTTCAGCGTTATTTACAGGAGGCTAAAGCTTATTTTTATTATATTAAAGATCTGTAACTGATAAATACATGAAAAAAAATATCTATAATTAATCAAAATTCCTAAAGGGCTCTTTATTACATTCCCCTTGGGGATTTCAACAATACATGAAAATGCCAGCGCAGATTTGAGTTTTAATGCAGTAGATCTGTAGAATGATTCAGAATTTCTGAAGAAAAAAATTTAGTGAATGTATCAGATCAGAAATATACTTGGATTGGTTGGCCCATCAAAGGATCATTCTTGATGCAAGGAGGCTTCCTTCACATCAGAGATCTAGCTCCAAAATGATGCCAAAAACCCTGCAATGCTACTCCTTCAGCAATAACGCAGATCTGGGGAAGGAACTGCGCATTATACCATGTAGAACACTTTTTCCTAATACCAAGATTTGAAATGAATCTCAAATAATTCAATACAACTCTCCAATAGATTAGAAACCCTCCTCCACTGAAAAGAAGTACTGAAATGCTTTATATCTAAAAAGATCTAAATCCCACTTGCTGCAACTTACAAAGGCAATCAAACCCTCAATAGGATCTATATTGCAGTTGGAAGTAAAATCTTGGCCAAATGCTGGATAGTGGATCAATGCAACACATCCTCCTCCAAAGAGCTACTCCATGGAAATAGAGAGGATTCCTAAACAGGAAACCCTCTTCCCTTTGGCTAACCAGCCAAGAGAACTCGATTTTCTCAAGAAACCACAAATCATCAACAACCTCCCCTTGAGTCCTCTCCTTCCCTTTTATAAAATGAAAAACCCTAAACCACTTCACTTGAATTAGCCCCTTTTCTCATTTAGAAGATCCTTCTAGAACTGCGTAGATCACTTAGGAGGTTCAATGCACCTGGACTGTCTTCTGATTTGGTCCTATTGACCCAGTCAAATAACTCAGCCCTGTTCATACACAAGTGATTTTTATGCAACCATCTCATATTTAATCCTGTTCACATTGAGCATGTATTTATTTTTAGATCTAAGGAGTGTTGCATGTCCTCCATTAGTCTATTATTCATAAACATGAAAAATAAAACAAAATTCTAATGTTCCAGTTAGCTTAGCTAATTTAGGAAAATTACAGTCCTCCGCTCCCAAATGTTGCTTGTCCTTAAGCAACTGCAAGGATAGAACTGAAAAAATGTCTCCTCCTCCTACTGTAGCATCCCCATATGATGAACTCCTCCAAATAATGAGATGATGTGTCAATAATGAATCTCCATATTGCCCTTCCCAAGCATGCAAGTTAGCTGAATAGCTATCAACATGAAATAGTCAAATACTCAAGAAGGAAATAAGGTGCTACCTAGAGGCTCCCTTGAGGCATGGAATCTGAAATGTATTGGGAAATATCATCCCCCATGTGAGTTCTCCACCATCAAGCAATCATCCATAAAAAATGAGTCACCTCATGACATGGCAACTCTATGAAAATGTTCCTCCACCTTGAGCTCCTGCAAAATAGGTGGGATGAAATTATGCACATGATAGATAATATAGCCTACCCCACGATATTCTCCTCTCCACTTAAGATAAGTGTAGAGTGCAAATTGATCTTGGCTGCAAGGTCATTGCCCTCAAGTGGCATCATGAGGATTAGTTCTACAAAGTTCCTCCCTCCAATGCCGTAAAACCAATCAGCCCAAAATGTCCCATATGTGATGGATAGGAGAGTATCACCATGAGGTACTCCATCACACACATGGCTCACCTCCCAGAGAAACAAGTGTCTGGCTATGGTGGCCATAATTTTCCCCATGTCCCATTAGAACATGTGCTATAGAAGATGTGGGAATCTCCTTCCCCAAAGGACACACTCATCTCATGTGTTTCTTTCTCAATCATGCTCTCAAAAGACATAATGGAAATATCAGCAAAGAAAACATGATCATCATCATAATGAGGGAAATACAAAAGGTTCTATGTGATGCAAGATATTACCAACAGTCCCCCAAATCCTCACAGTGCAGTCTTCTCAATTGCTGCTTAAGAAGAGTATATGGAAAATTTCCTCCTGTGACATGGTTAATCATATGAATTAAGAATCCACATGTAAGGAAAACATATTTTCCCAAGGCCACATAATATATGGCTTCTCCATCATGCAATTTGGCCCATTGAAGTTCATGGAGCTCAATAAATAGCTTTCCCTCTTGTGGAGCAATGCACTGCCAAGAGATGGTAAGAGGATACAAGCAAAAGCTCTCACCATATGTTGGAAGAAAGAAGATACATGGATTCATGAATGAATCCTCAATAGTAGTTTGGCACACTCCCATGAAGGGGAATGAACCAAGTGCTGCATGAAAGTCCTTCTCCTCCTGCTTGGAAACCCAAGTCAAGAAAATCACACCAAAGTAATAGATGTATCCATCTACCACTTCATCTTATTCACCTCCTCTCTGCTCACCAAGTGCATCGAATGAGAAGTGATCCTGGGAATAATCCATCAATAAATCCCAGCTCCACAGTGACAGCATTGTTGGCCTATGTAAATAGGCTCCCATCAACAGACAACTCCAATATTTGACATGCAGAATGTCAAAGGCATCTCCCATAATGATGCTACAAATGGGAAGTCCTCCCCATGAAGAAATTCCTTCTTAAAAATCTAAGACCAAGGAGTGACCCCCCCCCCCCTTGCACCATGATAGTGCCATATTCTACTCCTGCAACATTATGAAGACTGTGAGAGAAAATCTTCCCTTTCTCTCTCAAGAACATCCCAAGAAACAAAATCCTTTGTTGATTTCTGATACTTTCATCATCCTATCCATGTAGTGACAACATGGTGCTTGACATGAAAAATGTTATGCCAACACAATGTGCCCATACTCTTTGATGCTCCATGATGCAAGTATCCTGCCACATACCCTTAGAAAGAGTGTGATGATCAAACTCTTCCAAGAGAAGCCAGTGCAGCCAAGCCTCCTGCTGCCTGGTATCAAAATTCTGCCAGTGGCTTCCTAGCCTCTTGCTCTCCATCCTCATCTTGGTACACCTCCCATGAGGGCTACCATCATCCCAAATCAGATTTCTGCATTTCATGGGATCTTGAAATTCAATCTTCCTAAGGATCAATTTGACCCTATGACTATCCAAATAGGTGGTAGGAAAAAACCTGATGTGCATGGCTCAAGAAATTTCCAACACAGTCATGAGATATGTTATCCATACGAAGATGTCCCCCATCTACTATATGCTCCTGTGAGAAGGGAAGATCCTCCTCAAAATGTTGAAGAACTTTTCACTCCATGATGTGCTGAAGTGCACCACCAATGAATTCTTCTCATGAGGTCTCTACCTCATGCATGACCTTCCAAAACCAAAGGGCCTTGGATTTGCTACAAGAAGAAGTTTCTCTTTGAGAAAGGGTGTGCTCATTGAGAGAGAGTCATCTAGAAGGGAGAAAGGGTTTCTCACTCCAAGATGTATACCATCCATCATTCCATCCTTTATTACTTCATGAATGAAGCTTCTATGTGAATTCTCTAATGAGGAATGGTTCCTATCTTCTTCCTCACTGCTTTGGCACAGCGCAGTGCAACTTGTTGCTCTAAATCAGCAACATGCAAAGATGTAGATCTTCTTCATACAATGTGCTGAAATGACAATAGATGAATCTTTAATCATACCTTGGTGAGATGTAGAAGCAAGAGCTTCTTCTGCAACTATGTAGTCTTCCTTCATTATTGAACATGAAGGCTGCTCTTCCAAGGTTGTGCCAGCGCTGGTACAAGTCTCCACCTTCTCAATCTCCTTGAGATCTTTCTCAATACCCTTTAGGGCCTAGAAAATGAGCAAGGAGATCTCCTCTTATGTCATTCTTCCAAGTGGTGGAGACATGATCTGGTTTTTCTCTACATAGCTCTCTTTCTTTGTGAGGACAGGAAGTGCATGGATCTTCCTCTCCTTCTTGAAACCTTCTGCAGGTTTCACTGTAACTTTCCACTTCTTGAAACCCTCTAGGAGTTTCATTTTCTTCATCCTTTCTTCGGTCTAAAATATTTGGAGAGGCTCTTCATGGATCTGAAATATGATGAAGAGTGTTGTCCTTGATGGCAACCCATTGAATGAAGATGAAGACATGATAATGTTGACATGTGTTGTTCTTGATGGCAAACCACCTGATGAAGTTATTATTAACCTGATGGACTTGGTAAATGATGTAAATCTGATATGAAATGATGTTTTTTAGCAATATGATGCTGAGTGTTGTCCTTGAATGGAAACTTACTTGATGAACTTGTGCTTGATAGAATATGTCTTGATGAACTAAATCTGATGTATCTTCAGTGGGTACAGAATGTAATAATGGAAGATGGTCAGTATGTGTCAAAGCATGATGAAAAAGAGTATGTCTCTAGGCATACGTAGATTTGCCTAAGGGAAGTCGCGTATGCACGCGGGAAAGAACGTGCCAAGTCGCGTATGGGCAAAAGCGCTCAAAAAGTGCAAAACCAGGGGTAACCACCATGGTATTGACCCATTGTATTGGGTTATGATTCGTCTAAATGACCCCGTCTAGGAATACCATCGGAAGTAATGTAGTTTTGGGCTCATGGTATTGTTTTGGCTCATGGTATTGAAAAAGGGGCTCATGGTATTGAAAAAGGGAGAACCTATATAAAGAGAAGAAATTCATTGTGAAAATCATGAGTGTGGGAGCAAGATGTCTGAGCTTGAATGAATACTTCTCTGTGAAGTATATCTATATGGAAAGGGTAAAGGTTTGATGATAGATCTGAATCTATGATGCACTTATGAAGAAATGATGAAGCGGGATCTCTAGATCTGAAATGTACTTGTATTTGCTAGATCTGTTTATGGAAGGCCTAGATCTGTGATGAGGCGAACATCTAGGCGAACATCTGTCTGAAGTAAAGGGTTGAATCTGAGCTGAATGTCTGATCTAATGAAGTATGCTGCTCTGTAATGATTGAAGATCTATACGCTACTTTGCCGCGGAGGAAGCGCGTATACACGCGGCTTCTATGAAGTAAAAGCGCGTATGCGCAATAAAATATACACTGAGGTATACACTGGTTTGTATGGACGGAAGCGCGTATATATGCGACATCAGTGAAGGGAAAGCGCGTATGCAAACTAGGGTTTGCTGAAGCAAGGGGTATGAAGTATCTGATCTGTTCTGCTGTGTTTCTGCTATCTGATCTGTGTTGATAAGTATCTGTTGGTGATGTATGTTTGTGCTTAAAAGTATGGAAAGGGTCCAGTGTGAAAATATGATGAAATGTGGCCTGCAAGTTGTGTTCTATTGAAGCTGTTGGATCCAGTGTGAAAATTGATGAAACGTGGTCCATAGAGGTGCTGAGGGTTGTAGCCTTCAGTCAGGGGGTTGTAGCTCCCTTCCAGGTGAGGCTGGTAAACGAGATCAGGGGGTCGTAGCTCCCTTCCAGGAGAGGCTGGTAAACGAGTCAGGGGGTTGGAGCTCCCTTCCAAGAGAGGCTAGTAAACGAGCGCAGGTGGGTGCCTGCGTGCTGGTAGGAGTCTGCACCAGCACATATGTTGTAAGATGTTTTTGTTGGGTATGGAGCCTGATTATCTTCTTTACTTTGTATCACAACTTTGGACCCCTGTACCTTAAAATGGGCGGCAACGTCGCCCGAAATTTAATCGCTGCCCTTTTCGGAGCCCCCCCCTGAAGCTAAAAACAGATGTAAAATTGCCTTGTAAAAGTATAGTAATTTCTAGTCAATCTGGGCCGTTCATTAGGCAAATGATCTGACGGTAGAAGTTATGTTTAGATTAGGGTTTTTTTCCCTAGAAGGCAACCCCCTTGTATATATGGGGGCATTGTATTACGGCTGTGTATCATGAGTGTATTCTCGGAGCGAGAAACAGAGAGGGAGACTGTGAGAGAGAACAGAGGATATTATAGCGGATCTGCTGTAGGTTTTGTCTCTTCATTTTGTTGGATAATATAAAGGAAGGACTGGCTGTTCGGGGTGGACATAGCCCAAACTGGGTGAACCACGTATATCTGTGTCTCTCTGGTTTTATGTGTTTTGTGTGCTTGTATTTTCCGCATATTTTATGTGTTTCATTGCTCTGTAATATTTAATTTTCCAACAGCTTTTCTCTATAATAAAATATTGAAGGCTGAGCAACTGCAGCGGTGGTTTTCTCCCGACTTGGGTTTCCACCTAAAAATCCTGGTGTTCACATGTGATGCTTTGTGTGATGGTTATTCTGTTGTTACTACACATGTTCACTATTAACTTAACATCATATGAATGAATATTGCAAATAACTAAGTCAATAATTATCTACAAATTTAGATCTCTGATAATACGCTAGTTGTGTGAAGGATATCCGCGTGTATACGCGAGTTTACTAAAGGAAAGTAGCGTATGGGTTTTAAAGAGTGAAAAAGTAAAAGTTTTGAATATGCAGTAAATACTGATTCACCCCCCCCCCCTCTCAGTATTTTTCCCAACAATTGGTATCAGAGTAGGTTCTTCTACAGAAGCTTGATTGCTTGAAGGAGATCCGTCACAATGGGAAAGAAGCAAAAGAAAAAATAAGTTACTCAAGGAAAGAAGATGCCTCGTAAATCATGTATAGCAGAAATCAAGGAGATGAAACAGCATGATCGTTGTTCTTGTATTTCCACTTCAATTGTGATATAAAAGAAGAGAAAGTTATTAGGTGAAAGTGACAAGATGATCTAGAAGAAGCCGTCAAGATTAAAGATGAATCAGATAGTGATTGGGGACCTAATAATCTTCTTTGTGCAAACAATGGTGAAGATAGTGGAAATTATGCTATGGACCTAGAAAAAGTTATCAAAGATCAACAAAGAATATTTAATGAGAAGGAATCTGCCTCCAAAAATTTAATCTTTAGACTGAAAAGGATGTTCGATGATGTATCCAATTGAAGTAAAGGTCTTGAAGCTGGAATCATCTCTCTACAAGCAGATCTTGAAGAATCAAATAAGAAGAATGAAGAACTTGAAGCAGAAATCATTTCCCTCAAAGCAGATCTCGAAAAATCAAACAAGAAGAATGCAAGATTTGAAGAAGAAATCGTCTCCCTCAAAGAAGATCTGGAAGATTCAAACAAGAAGAATGAAAGACTTGAAACTGAAGTCATCTCTCTCAAAGAAGACCCGGAAATATCCAACAACAAGAATGAAGAACTTGAAGCAGAAGTCATCTCTCTGAAAGTAGATCTCGAAGCATCAAACAAGAAGAATGAAGAACTCTTACAAACTTTTGAAGAACAAGAAAAAGGGTTGAAAGAAGAGATTCTAAATCTGAAGGATCAAGTAGAAGATGGAAGAAGGAAAGAAGAAAGCTTGACGAAGCAATGTCAAGCCTTGGAGGTTGAGGTAAACATTCTCAAAGGTAAATTAGAAGAAAAGGTTAAACTTTTGAGGTTTCAAGATAGTACTAATATTTTGGACAATATTCTGAGTAATCAAAGGTCTCATGCTATCAAACTTGGTCTTGGTTTCCATGAAACTGTTAAAGGAGAATCTAGCTCACAAGGAAGTGCTAAAAATTCAGAGGATGTCAATGCAAAACCTAAAGTGTTGAAAGAAACAAAAGGTCAACCAACAATGATGAAATCTCAAAGGAAATCAGTCAATAAAGTTGAATGCTTTAAATATCATAATTATGGGCATGTTGCAGCAAATTGCAGGAGCAGATCATCTCAGCCTCAATCAAACAGTTCCTACATAGAAAGGTACTCTGGTTTCTTCAAGGGATATTGTTTTTCATGTAACAAGTATGGACATAAAGCAGCTGATTGTAAAGGAGGAAGATTAGAAATACTCATTATGATTCTTATGCTTATTTCTCTGGACACATGAGATGTTATTCTTGTAACAAGTATGGACATGTAGAAAAGGAATGCATGTTGAACAGATCTGAGAAAGTGGACAATTTTCAGCACACAGTTAGGAAGTTCAAGAAAATTTGGAAAAAGAAGGAGGACCAATCAGAAACGTAGGGAATTCTGACCCTACTGCAGTCATCCGCTTCTGAGGCTTACTTCGATTATTGGCTTGTGTTGGTTGCTTTAATTGTTTTCACAATTCAAGCTCCACATAAATTGTCAACCGAAGTACGATTTATTCAAAGATAATCACGCGGATATGCTCAATTTCAAAAGCAAAAACAATGTTGTAGTAAAAAATCCACACAATTATTAATCATACAAATCCATTATTCTGTTTAATCGAGCGAGTACTAGCAAGTTATAGCAGTAATTCCTATATTGCAATTTAGAATCCAAATAAAGGGAAATCAATGCGAGGAAAAGGAAACCAATCAACCATAACGAGCAGGACCTAGTTCGGAAACTTCTAGGAACTTTAGCACCTCTTTGCGACACTAATCACTCTTTGTAGAAAGAATAACTTAAGAAACGGACCCTATTCCCATGAGCAACGAAAGTTATGGCTTTATATATACTGTTTTATCTGCCTGAAAAGAAAAGTAATTAATGGAAACAGGACCCTATTCCTTTATACAGGAACCTTCAGCACCTGCTTCCCAACATTATACATTCAAACAAATAACAGAAACAGATCTCTCGACTTCTTAAGAATGAATGTACTGAACTCATGCAGTGTTAAGGAAACATAATACTCAATAAACTACAGAACTGTGTAACTGGTGTCTCAGCAACAGAATTAAAGTAAAGTGCAAACAACATAAAGAAATTAAACAAACTACAGGGACAATCGGGTGAATCTTGTGAGGAAGGCGGGCCCTTTCCTTCTCACAAGATTCCCCAGGAAAGGATTAAATTGGAGTGCTCAAAAGGAAATTTTATTCATCTGTCAAAAGAAATGATACATTACAAATGGAGTCTAGCTCCAGTCTCTCAAACACAATGTTCTCCTGTAGCTTTCAAACTCGAACTCTAATCCCCCTCTAATGATGATGTCTCCTCTTTTTAAAGAGGAGACATCTCTTACAATTACATGAGAGCAAATCTACATTTATCCCGAATCTGTTCTTCTTTCTTAAAACAGGCTATTCTGTTCTTCCATAAAAAGATATTGTTACAATAGATACCAAAAGAATGCTATCTTCAGAATAATCCGTGTAACCACGTCTTCATGTTGTTGCCATTGTTCCACAAAATTCTCTTCCAGAATCGCAAATTACGAATAGTGGCGGAATTTGCGTGCCTGCTGGCTGTTTCAGCAACAGAGTCGACTGTTTCAGCAACGGAGTCGACTGTTTCAGCAACAAGGTTTGACTGTTTCAACAACGGCTGATTGTTCCAGCACAACATATAACTTATCTGCGATATTTTAGACTTATGTTAGCAACAATCTACTTCGATTAATGATAAAATATAAGAGTAATATGGAATTATATGTAAACAGATAAAACATATAATAAAGAAGAGGATTTTATATACCTTGGGATAAAGTAAATGAAACTGATGATGGAATCCTTTTTAAACATGGTTATAAAAGGTAAGGTGGTGTCAAAATATATAGTAAAAATGATACATAGTGAGGTCCTAACATCCCCCTCAGCTAAAAATGTTGCATGTCCTCAGGCAACTCCTAGTCTGAGTCAGAGTCTGAGTACTGACTCTGTGCATGCAAGTTGCTCAAGCAGTAGCTGGAGAAGGTGGCTTCTGTCGGAGCTCGGAATCCTCTATTGTTCTACAATTGCTGCCATGCTACAGCTTCATCTTTGCCAGCCAATTGGTAGTGACACTGATATTTCTCTAAACGCAGCCATAGAATTGGAAAATGAAAACGGTAGCCAATCCAGTTTTCTCCACAATGTCGAATGCATCTGATGTAATTAGGTACCCTGGAAAGTGCAGCTTGAAGATTATCAGGGCTAAAAGGGTGATAGTCTTGTCTTTCTTTACATGACTGCTGCCAAAACATAGTGTTGGCCTTCAATGCAGCAGCCTCCTTTACTCTGATTTGTTGTTGACACTTCAAAAGTGTTGAAGCCTGTAGTTGTTGCATGTACCTATGCATTCCTGGCTTCTGTAAGAATTGGTGATATTGTGCTATAAACATGGCCGGACTTAAAGGTTCTGGTCTAATCCAAAGGAGCCTATTCTCCTCATTATGACTACTTGCAATAAACGCAGTTTTCCAGGTGAGCTGATTGGCCAAAAATGAAACAAATGCCCTTATTTGTACATCACCTGCAATTGGAGTAAGATTGACTCTTCTATTCTCAGGTATGGCCTCGTTATGGAGATAAAGTTCGCACAGCAAATTTTGGTCACTTTCAGGGGCCTCAGCAAAAGTCTTAACAAATTGTTCTACAGTAAGCAATTCATGAGGTCTGCCATCCTTTATTGCCTTCAATTGAAAATAAACCAAACGTTCAGAAAGGAAGAGAGAGTAATTTACAGAGGGTTTTCGGGTGACCATCAACTTTTGCACTAATGAAAACATCAAAACCATCTTTTCCTTTGATTCCTTGACTTCCTTCTTGGAATCCCTGAGCTGTTGCAATGTCTGTTCCCAACTATCCCAGTTGGCATACATGTGATTCTGCCATGCTAACTTATGCTGCTGTAATATTGTATCTTGTTCTTCAGCATATTGTTTCTTCCATTTTTTCATAAGTTCTAATTGGTTCCATGGCAGGATCTGTGTCCCGACATTAGAATTACTAGGTTGGGACATTGTCTGAGTGGCTGAACTGACTAACTCAGGGCTAGATATCTGTAGTTGAGGCATTGTTTGAGTGGCTGAGCTAACTAACACAGGGCGAGATATCTGTGGTTTAGTTTCTTTTTCCAAACTTTTTGAGAACCCTACTGGTTCTTGTGGGGCAGTAGGGCATTCTTCTTTAATTTCAGCTGATGTAGATGCCTCAGATACCTGAATTTTGACTACTTTGTAGCCTGCCTACTGGTAAATATTACCACACTCATGGCACATGTATTCCCTGCATGGCTCCCTATTTTGTGCTGATGCTGTGTGTGCTAGCATATAGAGATTAAATTCTCTATCAAAGGCTTCTCGTGCCATGATTAATTCATTCTTATAGGCTTCTAGCTCAGACTTCAAAAACTCATTTTCCTCCAATAAAGATGCCATAGTGTGTGAACCCTGTGTGCTGGTTGATTCTACTGGAGTTGTCTGCTGATCCACAGCTGTAGCTGGTTCTTGTGGAGCAGCTACAACTGGTTTCGCTGTATTATCATGCTTGGTGTATGATTCTTGTACCACATTGGCTGGTTCTTGTGTTTCAGCCTCTGGGTAAGTGACTGGTTCTTGTGTGACAGTCACTGTTTGAGCCATAAACGATGTCGTATTATCCCGGGGCACTGGTTCTTGTGTGGCAGTGCCACCGGACGAGACGGGTTGGGGGATTTGAAATGGGGGTGAAGATTGAAGTTTCAACAGAATAGTGGCAGGGTCAGGGGAAATGGGAGTAACTCCTGTTTCAACAGTCATCTTCATTTTCCTTTTTGGTAGGAAAGCAGAGAAGTCACTATCTTTCCTTTTCTGTGTAGGGGAAGGTTCTTTTCTGGGGGAAGGGCTTTCGGAAGAAGTGTAAATTTGGAATTTGGCCCTTGTTCGTCATTTTGAGACAGAGACTGTTGGGGTTCTTTTCTTCCTTTTATGAGTAGGCGGGGATGGGGGTGTTAGAGAGTCATCGCTAGGGATAGAAATAGTGGGAATGGTTGACTCTACTAAGTGGGATGAACTTGGGGTTGGGTCAACTGGCTCTGAGGATGGAATTACTGGGGAGTCTGGGATATCTTCCAGTTGCCCTTCATAAGGAATCTCAGGAGTTTCTTGGGAACTTTCGGCTTGTTGGGGGATTTGGGCCTGCTGAGGAATTTCAGCCTGCTGGGGAATAAGGAGTGGATTATTCAGAGGGGGGTTTTGCTGAGCAAAACCCCTCTGAATTAATAATTGGCATAAACGGTGATGGGTGAGGGATAACAATGGGAATTTAGCCCGTCTGTAATAATAGGACATGTTTTTGATACAACCAAGCAGATAATAGGGAATATTAACTAATCGACCATTCCTTAAATGATTCATCAAAACGAAGTCGTGTTGGTAGACTACCTGGTAACGCCCTTCGCATGTCAAGTAGTGCTTGATGAATTCTGCTATTGTTGGCCATGGTCGAGGAAGTGAATGCAGACTTACACCGCTGCCTTTAAGTTCAATCGGTTCATCTGGAAGAAGAAAATCTTGCTGTGCATTTAAAATCACTTGCTTCCTACTGAACCAGCGAGTCCCGGTAACCGGAAAACCTGAAACTTGAGCTATGTCCTCCTCTGTAACTGAAATGTGAACCCCTTGAACTACTGAATAATTCCCCTGAAGGTTTTGTGCGAACTCTAAAACTTGCTGCTCATCAAATTCTCCTAACCTTTCGAAGTATGCTGTCCATCCTGCTTGTTGAAAAATTTGATAGACCTTTGGGAACATTTGAAGAAGAGTTATCGAACCAGGCTCGTGTCTGATAGCCGACCCTCCCATGGCTACTAGCTTGAGTTACATGCAGAGGCACAGAAGACAGAAACACAGGCTTTGGTCAAGCTAGTTGTTGCAACAGAGGATGCGGAGTCTCAATGTCGGCGGAAATGGAATGAAGAATGACGGAGGATTGGTTGATGTGAAATGATTATTCAGTTTTCGAAATTCCCCCCCCCTACGTATGGTGCAATGATGTTTGAGCGTGTGGAGATTGCAATCATTATGAGCGAGATCCTCTCTTTAAAATATAATTTAACTGCATTACATTAAAAACCACATACCTTACATTTTTACCTTTGGTTTAATAATTCGAAGTGTAGAGTGATTCATAATGGCTTGATATTAATGGAAGAATCTGTAGATTTCTCTGAAATTTAGAACAGGAGCATAACAGGATCTGCTCAGTACTGAATAATTTTCACTCAAAGGATCTGAAGAGTAAAAGTGGAGAACTAAAAAGCTTGTATAGCAGGAAAGAAATGATGTTTTAATGATGAAAAGATGAATGACAGGTTGCTGAAACTGGTGTTTCAGCAATGGAAAAATGAATGACGCGTTGCTGAAACTGGTGTTTCAGCAACGGGAAAAATCAGGAAAATGGGATATAATGACTTGGGTTTAGGACAAGTGGGGGAAGTTTTTGATAAAGGATAATTTCAGCAGTAAGGGATAGGAAATACTAGCTGAAGGATGATATTTCAGGAATGGTAGAAGTGGTAAAAATGGAAAAAGGGAAATAATGTAGGAATGGGATGAAGGGATATTACTAGGAAATGGGATAAAATGAAGGGAACAAGCTTCTGTGATTGAAGCTTCAGATCTTCTTATGATGGATCTGTCCTCCTTAATGAGCTTTTCCAGAATCTGCAAAATTCAATTGTAATATGCCAACCCTTGACAGGGATTATTAGTTTTAAATCTAATCTAATCTAATACTAAAAAAAAAACAGTGCAGAAAATTAAATGCTGTGAGGAGCAGAAGACTCCCCTAGAAAAAGATAATGTATATCAGTCATGCAAGCAGTCTTGAAATCCTCTTTAGAAACAGGGCGCTGGTATAAACGAAGCCTATGACCATTGACTAGTAGAGGTGTTTTGGAATCATCAATTGTTAGAAGTCTTACTGTTCCATTAGAAAAAACAGCATCTACTTCATATGGTCCAAGCCAACGTGTACGTAGCTTACCCTAAAAATTTTCAAACCGAGAGTCATACAACAAGGCCCAATTACCTTTTTGGAACTGCTTGTGTTTGATAATTTTATCATGCCACTTCATTCTCTGTTGTTGAATCATGGTTGTCTGGTGAATGGCATCTAATCTCTTTTCATCCAATTCAAGAAGCTGCTGCAACCTAGCTGTCTGCACATCGGTCAAATCAAGATTAACAGCTAAAGCAGTTCTTAGAGTTTTGATTTCAAATTCCACAGGAAAAACAACATTTTTACCATAAACCAATTCATAGGGAGAAAAACCTGTAGTGTTTCTCCAAGTAGTTCTGTAAGCCCATAATGCCTCAGGGAGCCTTTTGGACCAATCCTTCCGGTTGTCCTTCACTGTTTTAGTTAGAATGGCTTCTAAAACTTTATTTGTGCTTTCCACCTGCCCATTGGCCTGGGGGTGGTATGGTGTAGTCATTCTATGTTGAATATGATATTTGTGAAGGGTAGATTTAAAACCATGAGAATTAAATGAAGGTCCTCCATCAGTAACTAGCTCTCTAGGAATTCCAAATCTAGTAAATATTTCTTCAAATAAGAAAGCTAGGACAACCTCTTCATTGGCTCTAATAAGTGCTTTGGCCTCCACCCATTTAGTCATATAGTCTGTACAGACTAATATATAAGTTCTTTGGTTGGATGGAGGATTAATGGGTCCTATGAAATCCAAGGCCCATCTTTCAAATGGTTCAGAAACTACCTAGGGGTTTAATGGCATTTGATCTCTATGATTGGGTTGACCCATTCTCTGGCAGCTGTCACAAGCCCTCACATATTTCTTTGCATCCTTAAATAATGAGGGCCAATAGTAACCCATTCTCAAAATTTTGTGTGTTGTTCTCTTATCAGCAAAATTCCCTCCACAAGGGCCATCATGGCAAGCCTTCAGTATGTCATACACTTCATCTTCCCTAATGCATCTTCGGATTTCTTGATCAAGCCCTGTGTAGAAAAGACACCCACTTATCCAGCTATACCTGGCACTTTGTTGAACAATTCTTCTCTTTTCTCTGTATGACAGGTGTGATGGTAATTTTCCTGCAACCAAATAATTGGCAATATCTGCATACCATGGAGAGTGAGCAGAAACTGCAAACAAATACTCATCAGGAAAAGAATCATCTACTGGAATATTATTATCAGTTTTTAACCGTGAAAGGAAATCAGCCACCACATTTTCTTTACCAGGCCGATCTACAATTGTGATATCAAATTCCTACAGTAATAATAGCCATCTGGTAACTCTAGCATTTGTAACAGATTTGTTCATTAAATACTTGATAGCTGAGTGGTCAGTGTGCACAAAAGTAGAATAACTAGTGATATAGTGTCGAAATTTATTAATGGCATAAATTACTGCAAGAAACTCCTTTTCGGTAACTGTATAATTAAGCTCAGCAGGGGTCATATTCTTACTAATAAAGTAGATAGCATAAGGAAGATGATTTTCCTCTTGTCCCAAGACAACTCCAATTGCAGTGTCTGAAGCATCAGAAGATATATGAAAAGGGAGGGCCCAATCAGGTCCCCTCAAAATAGGAGCAGTAGATAACTGATGCTTGAGTTCTTCAAAGGCTTTCTGACAAGAATTAGTCCACTTAAATTCAACATTTTTCATAAGAAACACAAATAATGGAGAAGCTATCTTAGAAAAATCTTTAATAAATCTTCTGTAGTATCCAGCATGTCCTAGAAAACTTCTCACATCGGTTTGTGTTTTAGGAACAGGAAGATTCTGAATGACCAATATTTTAGATGGGTCTACCTGAATACCTTGAGATGAAATAAAATGTCCAAGCACTACTCCTTCACTCATCATCATATGACATTTTTCAGTACTTAGGGAGAGATGACCTTGTATACATCGTTTAGGTACCTTCTCAAGATTTTGTAATGCATCTTCAAAAGACACACCATAAGGAGTAAAATCATCCATAAATATTTCCATAGAGTCATTCAGCATATCAGAAAAAATTCCTATAACAGCCCTCTGAAAAGTTGTTGGTGCATTACATAGCCCAAATGGAAGAACTCTATAAGCAAAAGTTCCCCAAGGGCTAGTGAAAGTGGTCTTGTCTTGGTCTTGGGGTGCAATTCTAATCTGATTATACCCACTAAATCCATCTAGAAAAGAAAATAATTTCTTCCCTGCCAGACTATCCAACACCTGATCAATGAAAGGTAAAGGAAAGTGATCCTTTTGAGTAGCTTTGTTCAAGGCTCTGTAGTCAACACATACTCTCCATTTCCCATTTTTATTAGGGACAATTACCAATGGGGAAACCCATTCACTGTCAGAGATGGGGTATATAAATCCTGCATTAAGCAATTTCTGAAGTTCTTCTTTAACAATTTCTCGTAAATTAGGGTTCATTCGTCTTTGGGGTTGACAGACTGGTCGGCATCCCTCCTTAATGTAAATTCGGTGAGTACATAATTCAGAAGAGATCCCTTTCATATCTGTGTAATCCCATGCAAATGCTTCCTTATATTCATGCAATAACTTCATTAACTGCTGTGTTTCAGCAACTGTTAGATCAGGATTTATGTTTAATGTCTTGCCAGGTTCAATTTCAATTGTTATGCTTTTAGATGAGATGGTGGTTAATGTCTGAGATGAGTCTTCAGATTCAATCTTTTCTTGGGTATCTGTTTCAAAAATTGCGGTCAATTGATTGTGTGTTTTAGCAATTACAGAGGAAGGTTCACAAATAAAATTATTAATTATTTCATCCTCTGTATTGTCTTTAAGAGTTAAAGCTTGCCCAATAGTTAGAATAGGCTGAACAACATTATCATCATAATCCATCCACATAGAATCTTCATTATTAATTATGGGTGTAGCATGAGGATAAAGAGTAAGTTGTTTAGTTTCATAACCATTAGAAATTGTCATTGAACCATATCTACAACTGATAAAGGCATCAGCTGTGGCCAGCCAAGGCCTCCCCAGAATTAAAGGATGTCCCCCCAGCTTTGTTTTAGTCTGCAATACAACAAAATCAGCTGGGTAATTCCAGGATTCAACTGAGATAAGTAGATCTTCAACAACTCCTTCAGGTTTAATTGTAGAACGGTCAGCTAACTCTAGAATGGTGGGTGTATCTCTGATTGTGTTATTCAGCTGTAACATTTGTGAAGTTTCAAGAGTCATTATGTTTATTGCAGCACCTAAATCTACCAGAACTTGAGGAATCATTGTTTTACCAATCTGAACTGTCACGGTAGGATGGCCGGGATCACCATATTTCACAGGAGGGGTTTTTCCGGACATTAATGCGGATAAGTCACCCATCACATGTACGCCAGGATCTTTATGTTGTGTAACCAGCTCCAAAAATAGGAAGAAAAGAGATATGAACGCCTTAGAAATAAGCCACTTTGAGGGGAAACCTCCAATACATTACATAAATGAACAATTCTTGGATGATACAATTTACAAAACCTCCTTTCTATATATAGGAGTCCATGGGGCCATAATGTAATCCTAGTGGGCCACAATGTAATCCTAGCCGACCTAACAATAATAATATAAGGGCACAATAATAACAATATGGGGGTTACAGGGGTACAATAATAACAATAAGGGGGGCTACACTAACATAATAAGGGGCTACACTATTAATATAGGGACTTAACATGCCCCTCTCCTTCAAACAAGTGTTGTCCTCAACGCTTGATTATTTCTTGATGCTTCTGTATAAAATTCTCATCCTCCCATGTGAAATATTCTATAGGAAAGTTCTTCCACTTGCTGAGATACTCTAAAATTGATCGTACTTGTTGAGTTCTTGTTTCTATGACTGCTTCATAACTTCTTTCGATATGATGTTGATCTTCCTGTTGTTTCATTAGATTTTGCACCAAAGTTGGGTTATCCTTTGAGAGTTCGAGAACTTGTTGTTGATGCTCGCTGTGATCTTCCACTAATTTATCATCCATATTAGCTATTATTTGATCCTTCAAACCATCCAACTTAGCCTCCATTTCTGATTTTAAACCATCTATTTCATCTTCGATTGCTCTTCGTAAGATTGAAACTTGTTGCACTTGGTACCGTAATTTTGATATCTCATACTGCAACTCTTCCTCTTCATGCGTCATAGTATAGATTTTTGAGGGATTAATGGGTATGGAATTATTTTTAGGGGCCATTTTAGAATCCAATATTGATATATATTCTACAAGATTCCCTTGGAATCAATTCAACTTGATTCTTCAAACAAGAATTATGCAATTCGGAAAAAAAATACACACCTTTTACTAGCTTTTAGGAGATCGATATTGAAATTGAATTATCTCTGTAATTGAAAATCTTAGATATCTGAAATTCAGCCCTGTAGTAGCCCTCTGAAGCTTCTTTCAAATGCCACAGGTCTGACCTGATTTGGATTCTCCAAGACAAAGTTGTGTCCAATATCCCACAATGACCTAATTCTGGACTGGTTCAGTAGAGCGAACTTGTACGACTTGCCACGTGTCACTGTTTTGTCCTTTTTCTCTGAAATTGATAGCGAAGAAACTACAGGCCGTGTAATTGTGACCACTTTTGACGGCACTCCAATCCAATCTTCAGAGAGAGAGTTATTGAACTTTTCCCACGATCACCTCTTTGAGATGAAATTCAGGAGCCTGAAAAAGCACTACCTTCCACAGATTATATCTCCAAAAATATTGCGAACCAAGCTCTGAAATTTTTTGACAACTTTCCTCAGGATTTCAGCTTCGCACCATATGAATTTCAGATTCTGAACCTTCGTAGAAAATGTTTTTATGACGCAAATACCACGATGACTTTGTTTATTACTTTGAAAAAAGATCTACTTTTCACGAGATCATATCTCCAAAAATATTGTGAACCAAGCTCTGGAAACCATTTTGATGAATTTCCCTCGGGATTTCAGCTTCGCACCATATGAATTTCAGACTCTGAACCTTCGTACAAAAAAATTTATAGCGCAAATGCCACGATGACCTGTTTATGAGCCTGAAAAAATACCTAACTTTCACAGATGATATCTCCTCAAATATTGCGAACCAAGATCTGAAATTTTTAGAAAACCTTCCTCAAGATTTCAGCTTCGCACCCTAAAAATTTCAGCTTCTGAAGCTTCGTAGAAAAAAAATTATAGCGAAAATTCCACGATGACCTGTTTGGAGCAGCGAAACCCTAGAATCCCAAAGCTCCGATACCAAATGTTGTGTAACCAGCTCCAAAAAGAGAAGAAAAGAGATATCAACGCCTTAGAAATGAGCCTCTTCGAGGGGGCAACCTCCAATACATTACATAAATGAACAATTCTTGGATGATACTATTTACAAAACCTCCTTTCTATATATAGGAGTCCATGGGGCCATAATGTAATCCTAGTGGGCCACAATGTAATCCTAGCCGACCTAACAATAATAATTTAAGGGCATAATAATAACAATATGGGGGTTACGGGGGTACAATAATAACAATAAGGGTTGCTACACTAACATAATAAGGTGCTATACTATTAATATAGGGACTTAACACTTTGGATTTTCCTACCAGGTTTCTTAACACAAATATCCCTAATTGTTCTGGCATAAATTGGTACATCTCTTAATGCTTGTAAAAGTGGAATTTTAACATACAAATTTTGCAATTCCCCTAAAAGATTAAAAGCAGGTGTTTCAGGCGTTCTAGTTAAAACCAAATGCTCGGGGAATGGTAGTTCTGTTATTTCAATACTCTTGTTAGAAGATGGTTGTGCTTTCTTATGTTTCTCAGTTTCATCTTTATCAGAATCAGAAGTTATGTCATCAATAATAGGCTCTACTATTTTTCCCGATCTTAAATGAATATAATTACATTGCATAGTAGGAAATATAGACTGATTCTGAATATCAATGACTTGCACAACTTTATTATTGGGGTTAGGATTTGGTTGCACAGGTAGCTGGGGTCTCATTTGGTTATTTGGCGGAGCATTTGATGGCAGAGGAAGTGGTTGTTGGAATTGAGGCAATTGATTTGGATATGGGAGTTGTTGGCTTCTCCAATTTGAATTCCAAGGGTTAAAAGAAGATGGCTGCTGTGGAGGCCAAGGAGTCCACATTGAAGGATCAACAAAGGGAGGGTTTGATTGCTGCATGGGTGGGAAATTCATTTGATTGAAGGGTGGGTATTGCATTTGATTGAAGGGAGGGTAATTGGTTTGACCAAAAGCAGAATAATTGTTCCAACGATTAAATGGCATACTAGAGTTCATACCTTGTCCTTTTGGTTGCCATTGTCTTCTTTGAGTTAGCAGGTAGACTGCTTCCGCTTCTTCTTCCGTTGGCTGCAATGCTGCCTTTATTCCTGGTAGAGATGGACATTGTTTTGTTTCATGATCTTTCTCACAAAGGGTGCAAATTGGTATTTTGTCCATTGGGCACTCCCTTAGTGGATGTTTGTCTCTGCACTTCGGGCAAAAGATAGCCAGAGTTGCTTCTGCTTCAGCCTGCTTCTTCTTAACCTGCAAAGTGTCAATTTGTGAAGCAAAAGAACTTAACATCTCAGTTTTAAATTCTTCAAGTAAATTACCTATTTCAGCTCTTGTTGCTCCTCCACTGGCTGATTTCTACACTCTTGAATAGGTGGAATCTCTATTACTTACTCTGTTCCTTGCAGCTCCCCTTGAACACCTCTTATAAAGTTCAACAATCTCATCATATGATTCCTTAGATATATCTCCTTTGCCAAGCATGTTTAACATATCTAAACAATCATCCCTTAAACCTCTAAGTAATATTGTTTTGCGAATTTCCTTACTTATATTCGGATGATCAGATCTCTATATATTGTACTGCAGCCTTTCTACATAGTCCTCCAAATTCTCGTCCGGCTTTTGTGCCATATTGAATAGTTCATCCTTCTTTTCTCTCGTCCGGCAGTAGTCTTGATATTTAAGCAAAAATTTATGTTTCATCTGCTCCCAAGTTGTGATTACCTGACTCCCAAGGCTCATGAACCATCTTAAAGAATTTCCTTTTAAGGTTGCTGGAAACAGTTTCAACTTTTGAGCATTAGTAACATAATCATAACTTCTGCATAATATATCAAATTCAAAAAGAAATTCATCCGGATCTTCAGAGGATAAACCATGAAAGTTAGGTAAAGTAGACAATGGAATGTTTTTCATAGGAGTTGTTCCTATAGGGAGATCACTGATAGGAAATCCCAAGGTAGAGAGAGAATTTTCATCCTTTCCTTCTCCTTCAGGATCTACACGTCCTCCACCAAAGAAATCTTCATTGTTTCCTTCCATTGTCTGTTCTCCTACTGCACTTGCTCGATCGTCAAGATCTTCTACTGGCTCTTCAATGTTTTCCACTGGTCGTCCAACACTCTCTATTATTTCCTCAATGTGCTCTGCTGATTTGCTAGCACTTTCTTCTGACTCTCCAGCACTGACTGCTGGTTCTTTAATCACTGGCTCCTCTATATTTTCGGGACCCACAACTTCCTCTTTTTGTAATGCGATTAGAGGGGGAGTGCGGGATTTTGGAGTTCTGTTTCGGGGATTTAACACCCTAGAGGTTGGTTGGGATTCAACCTCCACAGAGCAGGGGCGTACTACTTAACAGAGACTCACACGATCATGCACGGTCATGAAAACGAAATAGAGCAGAATGAGAGGTTTACCCGTTGGTCCTACGTTTGAAGTAGATCCACGTGGAGTTCAAACTCCCTGCAACCGTCCTTCCTCTTTCACCTGAAATACAAGAAGAAACCGGCACAAAGGACAAGTTGTACAGTATATTTCTACTCTATATGTTAGCGAGATTCATATAAAACATTAAATAAATCATCATAAATGCTTGTATAACAAATATTCTTCACACATTAAAGCATACACTAACACGTTTACTTCGGGAACGGCATGATACTTCTGTATTATAAAAATAGTACGTACAAAAGTAAGTGGAGAGATCACCTGATCTTTTCAAGGCCTTCGCAGACCGTCGTCCGGATCCGTCCAGCCCTTGCCTCGCTAAGACTCCTTCCAAATGAGTGCATACGAGATAACATATAAAGGGATGTATATCTCAAGGAAACAAGGGTTTCCTGAAATGAACTGGGAAAGTGCAGGAGGCACGGGGAATCAGACTTGGATAGGGAACCAACAGAGTATAATAATAATAATTCTCTCTCCCTTAGGCCATACATATGAGGTCCTTTTATAGTCCCTCCAAGTAGTTTCAACAGTTGGAAACAGTTGGCCACGGGCTGGGGTAGTTGAACTACCTGAGTAACTATCAACCCAGCGCGAAATTAGGGATTTTTTTTTATATATTTTTTAACCATTAAAATGGCATACGCGGAAAAGTCTAGCTGTACTAGCGTATACACGCGGAAAAACACGGGCATAGTCGCGTATGAAGGATTTTCCACTGTTTTTAAGTGAATTTGTCCAAGTCTGTAGGAATGGGTGCCCATAAAACCATGTAGCAATCATGAATCATGTCAAGGTGAGAAATGATGCTATAACAGATGCCCCCTAATATATGAGGTCAGAAGGGGTACATGATGGCCGAAATGTATTATGCACATAGAAAGAACTTAGCAAGGACAAGAGAGGACTTCACCAGATTTCAGCCTGCCAAAAACCAATGAAAGAAACCAGAGAGTCAACTCATGCTGAGGCGGGCATACCCATGCTCAGTCAAAAATACATCATATAGAAAGTACTGAAATAGATCCAATATGTATACAAGTATAACTGAGCTGAAAGTACATAGTGAATCATCTGAGCAGGGCCCGGAAATACAAGTCTGTATCAATGTACAAGTATCACATATAGAAAGCTGAGCAAAGATGGTGCAATGGGGGATATCGATCAAGGACACCGAATCTCAATCTGGGATCACTAAGGCGGATCAGCAGTACAATCACGCAACTCGGGAGCCAACATATATGATGCTGCTGTACTGACACTGCAACATGATATAAGGGTGAACAGCATCACTGGCAGAAACTGAATGGACTGTCAAAAGTGAACCGAGAAATGCTGATGCAACCCGAGGTCTTCACCGATCACTATGGCACAATTCTACACAATGGGAATAAATGAGCTGGAGTCGACCATGTGAGAAATCGTTGGATTACCGGGCAATGCGTTTCCCGTTAACCCACGCGAGACAACCCACCAATAATGATAATGGGTGTCAAGGTGCCCAATACAATCTAGCAAGTGTGAATAAATGAGTTGAAGTCGAACACTTGTAAGAATCTATCAATCAGGAGGCAATAATGAATCCTAACTGTCGACAGCAAAGAGTCTGCCACTAATGACTGCAAACCCTAAGGTACTGACAAAAAGACTCTAAACCTTATTCCCAGAGCAATGAGTGGGATTCGATGGGAAAAGATCTGCTGGAAGGAAGGCATTGAGGCATCCCACATTAGTCCAGCGCGAGTGTAACCCGCGGGCCAAGATTTGGAAGGAATCGGACAAAGTAGAGTGACAGAACCAAACCAAAGTACATTTCTGACATGCACAAGATGAAGCTAGCGCACGGAAGAAACCCTCTGAACCAGCCAATAATGAAAGCTGACACAGAGGCGAGATATCCACCGATAGGGTCAAATGGAAATCAAGGTACTGCACGAATCCCAAGTGTGATAATGTATGCTGACGTCGAACACAAGGAAAACCACTCAGTCAAAGACCCATAATGATGATCAAATGCTGAGCACAAGGTCACTCTATCAATGATGGGAATAGGCCCAAGGTGCGGCTCTAGGTTTGCTCTCAGAGCAATGTGTCGTAGTCGATAAGAGACAAGCCCGCCGGCAAGAAGTCAATGGAGACCTTCTCAAACCAGCACGAGCAGAAGATCAAAACATCTGATGTGATAGAACATGATGCTGACAAGACCGGGAAGGCCGACTGAATAATGAGTCAAGAGACACCGCGGAATGGCCGACTCAGGCTAGACTTCCCTTGAACAAAAGCACGACTCTGTGATGACCAAGGCAGTAAAAAAGTGACACTGTATAAGTCTGTCTTGCAGGAGGCAAAACAAACTCTCCATATGATTGGAAGAGATAACCAACCGGGGGAGAGCTGACAAGTGAAACATGGTAAAGGCTGAACCTAGGTCAAACTAGAACCATCCCAAATGAAGGAAATATATATAAGTATATGTGCTTTGTTCAAGGGCGACAAACTGACTCTGTACTGCCATCAAAAACGAAGATACATCCCGTTCCCGCTCTTTTTGTTATATTTAATTTTTTTTGTCTTTTTCATAATAAGCCTGAAAAAGAATAAAAGAATGCTATGATACAATGGATAGAACGAGTATCGAAAAAAACAGATGCACTAGTTCCGGGGTTTGGAACAATCCTATGCTCAATGCAAGGTGGCGAAAACTGGTCAGTGATACTCAGAGGAACGTTCCATCCATGGGTACAAAGGTGTCAAGTCGTGATAGCTAAGCGCATGCAATGGTTAACTTGTACAGAAAGTCAAGGTCAAAAGTTGGCTTAAACATCGAGTCCAAATGAAGCCGGCTAAAGGCCAGGGTAAACAAGTAGCCAATATGCAATGCAGTAATACAACTTAACGACACCAGGGAGCCTCTAGGGTATAAGCCAGAAAAATGATAAGTGATGAAGGAGAAGAATGAAGCTTCAACACGAAAGACATGGCGGGACTAAAGAGGACTCCCGAGCCTACATAAAAAGCGGCATGGGCAACAAGTGATAGCGAGGAACTAACTAGGAAGCCCATGTAAAGGAAGGCTCTACCATCAAGTCATGATTTAAAAATCGGCGAGTGAAAATGGTATAATACTCATGACCTGATGGGATCGACCCTAAGGCAAGTGATCAGTATGGAGGCTAGAATGCAAGATGCAACGGAAAGTGATTACCTAACCTATATGCCAGTGAAGATCATATACCTGCCGTGAAGAGTCTGAACACATGGGCCAAAAACCGGGAAAAATCTCGAAAATGTCAAAATGTACCTGAAATATACCAAACTGGGCACTTCCAAGCAATCGAGTTATACAGCATAAGACGGATCGAAAAAATAAGCACAAGGAAATTTTTGCGAAAATTTTCAATTTTTTAGCCATAAATACACAAATTACCTCTCAAATGGTTCATTATTGCATAGCTGATTTGGAAAAAGAGCTCTGGAGCTAAAAACTTGTTTCGTCAAACCGGCAACAACCGACCGTCGGAATTCAGCGAAACTTCAGGTAGGCTCCTTATTCATCCTGTTGATTCATTTTGTCCGTTTAAAATTTAAAATTAAGTGGATTTTTACCTGGAAACCCTTATTAAAAAACGCGTACCTGCGCATACGCGAGTTCAAAGAAGGAAAGCCGCGTGTACACGCGACTGTGCACAGCGAAACTAGCGTATGCGCAAGTCCGAATTTTAAAAATGAGTTTCTAATGCAAATTTTAATGAATTTCTTCAGGATGACAATTTCATGGAGGGAACGCGAGCATAGTGCTGTGGACCAAGAGGTCATGGAAGACCGTGCAGCACAAAATGTCCTCCGAAACTGTGGATTATTCAAATTTTCAAAATGCCCAATATGAAAAGTAATGTGAGATTGCTTGAAATGCTGGTAAATTATTGGGAACCGGATCAGGATTGTTTCATCATTGATCAAATGCCACTACGCATAGAGGTGGAAGATATATACTTCATCACTGGACTCTCCAGAAGGGGAGACCCGGTGGATTTGCACGGAAAGCCCCTGGGAGGGTTAACCGTGGAGGACTATGTCCAACTCTATTGCATAGAAGATTCCAAAAAAGTAGGCACACAGATTGCAATCAGAGATATCAGGGACTTGCACATGAAGATCCTCCTGTTCACCATCGGCGGAGTGGCAGGATCTGCCTCACTGCATCAGGCGTCCAGGGCGCACATGAGCATAGCTGTAGAGTGCTTAATTCATGTGTATGATTGGTGCACTGCCCTGCTACTGAACAACTGACCTCCATTCGCAAAACACATACAAAACACTTTGGCTATGGAACCATTTTGACTACATTCTTCTTCGAGAGAGTTCCGGCTTTGAGACCCAAAGTCATCTCAACTATCAGCAGCCCTCGGGACCCAAGAATTGCCCGTTGGGCAGACATGATGAAGAGACTGGGGGGCAGCGAGGTACCCCGAACTACCTGGGATGATGAGTTCTTCTTATGGTGGAGAGAACAGATCATCGCAGTAGATGACTACCCCTATGCCGGGATGGATTTCCGAGGAGATCCAGATCTAGTACTTCCACCCGGTGCAGCATGGGGAGCAGTCGGTAAGTTTTTTCAAAAAATTTTAACTTATATGATTTTTTTGGATTTTTCAAATATGTATGAAAAATGAAAAACAAACATGTTTTTGGATTGGATTCATAATGACTGACAAATAAAAATGATCATGTTTCAGATGTTGGACCAGTGCGTCCTGAGGGCCTAGCACGTCACAAGCGCCGCAGAGGTGAAGCAGAGACAACGGATTCTGACAGGACCCTCCAGGCCGTGCAGAGAAACTTGGAGGGACTAACCCGCCAAATCCCTCTGGATGCTGTGGAGGACTTGCCAGAAGCCTACCAGAGACGAGTTGTAGGAGTACCCCGGGACTGGGTTAGACTGTTCCGCCGTGTGGCCACTGCAGTGATGTTCTATAGGAATGCTGGGCAGGGTCCTCAGGAGTAGATATTTTTTACATATTAGATGATTGTATATTTTTTGAGACTGAACATGATGGGGCATAAGCCCAAGTTTTGTACGGCATTGATGGATCCAAAATTTTGTAAAGTTTTTTGACATACTGATGATATATATACAGCGATATTTTGATGTGATGTGATAAATGTATCAAATGTATGATGTTTTTGATGATTTAGATTTTATTGTATTGAATGATTAATATGCCAATCTAAAGCTTGATTAGCCAATGAGTCAGCAAACCAATTGTCAGCTCGAGGAATATGAATGAATGTTAAAAATTGAAATGACCTTTGTAACAAACGTACCCTCGAGAACAATCGTAATAAAACTGGATCTCGTACCCGATAAGTGTTGTTCAACTGCGACACCACCAGCTGGGAGTCCAAGAAAACTACCAACGAATCAACACCCAAAGATATTGCCTCCGAGAGTAGATGAATGACTGCAATGTATTTTGCTACGTTATTGGAAGCAGGACCAATGCAGACCCCTCTTGATACCAACAACTGACCGGAAGGATAATGAAGCACCCAAGCCGCGGAAGCTAAGTTCCGGGTGTGTCTACTAGCACCATCGGCGAAACCATAATGACTCATGACATCAACACCACCTGCCAAAGCAGATCAAAAACATCACCATCCCATCAAAAATCGAAAATCAAACAGATATGTACAAGACAAAAAACTACTATATACAAAGCAAAATGCCAGGCCAAAGCCTAGGCATAATACTTCTTGAGATAGAGCCCATTTCGGGGCTCCGACAACTCGTTTCCTTTGAAGTCAACCAAGGTATACGCTCCTTTCTTAAGGACCTTTTTGACGATATAGGGGCCATACCACATCGACTTAAACTTTCCTGCCCCCAAGGCATCCTTTTCTTGGGCATAGACCAAAACAAGGTCGCCTTCGGAAAAGACCCTAGGCTTAACCGCCTTATCGTACTGAACTTTGACTCGGTTTTTATGCGCTTCGTTCAACGTGGCGGCATCCCGACGCTGCTCATCAAGATGTTCCAGATGAAGAAGCCGCTCTGCCAGACTAGAAGTGTCAGGAAGAAGCTCAACAGCTAATTTAAGGGAAGGAATCTCGCATTCAATGGGAAATACGGATTCCACCCGTGGACTAACTGAAACGAAGTAAAGCCAGTTGCAGTTTTAACTGACGTCCTGTATGCCCAGAGTGCAGGATATAGCATAATGTGCCAGTTGGATCTATGTTTATCAATTGTCCGTTGAAGAATTGTCTTCATAAGACTTATTCAGCTTCCACACTGCCATTGTACGAGGATAATATGGAGATGAATGCTCCTGCCGGAAACCCAATTTGAGAGCCAACTCAGCCATCATACTATTCTGAAAGTGACTGCCATGGTCGGTGACAATCTCTCTAGGTATACCGAAACGAGCGATAACTTGGTTGAAGAAGAAAAGAGCTGCAGTCTCACCATCGTTCCCAAAAGTAGGCATAGCCTCGACCCACTTCGTAAAGTAGTCTATTGCTACGATAATGTACTTGTGACCTTTTGCCGAAGGCGGGTTACAAGTAGTATAATCCATACCCCACTTTGTAAAGGGGCCGACAGTAACGACTGGAAAAAGCGGAGCTGGATGAGCGCGCATTTTTCAAGTATACACTTGACAAGGATGACACTTCTTGACCGATTCAATACAATCTTTGAAAATCGAGGGCCAGAAGTAGCCAGCGCGCAAAATCTTTTGGGCTGTAGCAAGCCCCGATAAATGACCCCCACAAGCTCCACCGTGAGAATCATTAAGCACAGCCTCAGCTTCTTCGAAAGTTAAGCAGCGTCTTAGGATTGAATCAACCCCTCGACGGTACAAAGCATCACCAATAATCAGATAACTTTTAGCTAAGTGACGCGGCTTACGACGCTCATCTTTCGAAAAAGAAGAGGGAAACTTCGCAGTCTGGAGATATACAATGATGTCCCCATACCAAGGATCTTGTGGAGAGATCAGAAACAAGTGTTCGTTCGGAAAGGACTCATCATAGATCATCGCCTCTCCACAAGGCAACTCGGAGATCAATTCCGCAAAAACTAAAGACTTCTTGGATTTGGCAGACATGAACTCTAGATCAAATTCTTGTAAAATCACAATCCATCTATTATATTTGCCCCCAATCACTCGCCTGCTGAGGACAAACTGAAATGGATTGGCAGCTGCCAAGACATAAGTTTTGCGAAGAATAATATAATGCCGGAGTCTCTGTACAGCATGAACTGCTGCCAAGGCTAACTTTTCTATCGGGGTGTATCGCCGTTCAGGTCCTACCAGTCCTCGACTAAGGTAGTAAATAACATGCTCAGCCAGAGCATCATCCTCCTGAACCAGAACCATACCAATGGTAGATTCTGCTGTAGCCAGATACAAAAGAAAATCTCTGCTATAATCGGGTGGACTCAGTAAAGGAGCAGAGGTCAATGCCTTTTCAAGGCATCGAATGAGCGTTGAGCATAGTCGTCCCAAAGAAAAGGGACTCCTTTCTTCAACAGTCTCATATATCCCTTTGTAATCTCAGCATAGTTAACGATAAACCTCCGAGGAAAGTTAGACTTCCCTTGGAGACTTTGAAGTTGACGGATTGAAGACGGGGGAGGCAACCGAAGTATTGCCTCAACCTTGAAGGGATCTACCCTTATCCCTTCACTAGACACAATAAATCCCAACAGCCGACCGGATGTTACCGCGAAAACGCACTTGTTCGGATTCAAACGAATTTTATAAAAACGACATCTCTCAAATATTTGCCGGAGGTGTCCTGGATGATCCATCCTCTTTCGAGAATGAGCGGCTAGATCATCTAAGTATGCCTCGATAATTTTCTTGATGTCGTGGAAGGCGTAGGACATGGCCCGCTGAAAAGTGGCTCCAGCATTTTTCAGACCAAAAGGCATTTTCTTATATGCAAACGTACCCCAGGGACAAATAAATGCGGTCTTATGGTGATCTTCTGGACGGATAGTAATTTGATTGTAACCAGAAAAACCGTCCATGAAGGAAAAAATTTCGTTACCGGCACACTCATCAATAATCTGATCAATGAAAGGTGTGGGGTAATTATCTTTAGGACACGCCTTATTCAGGTCTCTGAAATCGATGCACACTCGAATCGTTCCTTGCTTTTTATCAACGGGAACGGGGTTTGAAACCCATTCAGTTAGAGGAACTGGGAAAATGAATCCCGCCTTAAGCAGCTTTTCAACTTCAGCTTTGATAGCTGCTGCCTTCCTAGGATTAACCGGACGAAGTTTTTGCCTGACCGACTTAGCGTTTTCATACGTCTTGATCTCATGCTGGACAATAGATGGATCTATGCCAGGCATTTCCTCATAAGACCAAGCAAAAACATCCCTATACTCTTTGAAGAGCTCGGTATAGATTTGAACTTCTTCACGGGAACATTCAGCTCCAATGAAAACGTTCTCAATAATGTTGGGATTCCTGGAGATGTTCACCGGGATAGTCGGAGAGATCACGGCCATGTTCCCTTCAGCATAAACCTGTGCTGGTGCTAAGGGGCTCAAGACTGGGTGAACAGGTCCAGGAGACTGAGGACTTGGAAAACTAGCTTCGACTTCGCTCAAGTCGGGTAGGAAGTAAGACCGATGATGCAAGTCATCCCACGGTCTCTCTATACCTGTCATTGCTTCCAGGATGGCCTCTTCAGATGGAAGAGTGGTATCTAGACAATCCTGGGCAGAAGAAGAAGTAAGCGTCCAAGCCGGAGCCACATCACCATCCAACTCCTCCGGCGAAAGAGGAGCTGGATCAGACTCTGCAGTGTCAACAACAGACTGATATGCAATCTCAGCTGCAGAAATCGGGAATGCCATTCCACCCACTTGCCCTTCCTCCAAAGTGGCGGTTGGGGAAGGTAAGGTCCAAGGGTCCGAAATATAATGAGTTCGAAAGAACTCTCTTCGAAGGGGAGCCTTGGAGGATGAAATAGCATTGATAGACACCTTAGGAGGAGGAAGATCAAAAGATCCCATCAGGGAAGAATACATTCCAACTCCCAGATTCTCGATAGGTGCCTTAGTATTGTCCAACTTAGGGACGGATGAGTCAGGAGGCGCATCCAGGTCTACAGGAGGACAGTCCAGTTGATCCACCGTAACTATCCTCCCTTCGTGGGGGAAACATACTATCCGAAATAGTGAAGATGCAATGGCATCCATATCATATATCCAGTTTCTCCCCAACGGAAGGTTGTAGTCCAAGGCTGCATCTACTACCTCAACCTCTATGTTAACGGTTTTGCCCCCAACACAGATGGGCAAAGCCGGGACAATACCATGGGGCCTATGAGAATGGCCATCGAATGCAGTAAGAATAGTGCTAGATGGAACAACTTTTGGAGATCCTAGTGTCTTCCAGCATGCGAGAGACATCACGCAAGTAGAAGCACCCTCATCAACGACCGTGCGAAAGATGTTAGTCTTCCGGTACGATGATTTAATATGGAAGGCCATATGATGAGGAAGTCTCTTCTTAAAATTCTTCATATCAAAGGTAATCAGAAGAGAATTTTTCGGATCTATAGCTCCAATGGAAGTGAGCAAAGCACTGCGCTGAGCCGGACAAGACTGGAGTACCTCTAAAGCTGACATAGCACAAGGACTCTGCGCCAGATCTTCTACAATCGAGTAGTTCTGGGCAGCCCTCATGTTCGGATTAATCGTTGACCGCCTAGAGGATGCCTTCGGTATCCGAGGCATAGACTCGACAGTTGGCTTCGTGATATGAAGCGGCTCAGTAGCATCAGGAACTTCCTTAGCTTTCGAAGATTCCTCTCCACCATAATCACGGGATCTCGTAGCGACATCCACGTGAGCACTCATCATAAATATATTCGATGGAATTTCCCCTTCCTGGGCACCTCCAGAGGAAGCCCCAGGATTTTGATTCGCGCCAGCAATTAATTGCTGCCCTTGGGGAAAAGGGTTTGTTAGCACAGCCTGGGAACTAGAAGAACCTTTCTGAGATAACAGGCGCTGAGCATCCTGAATTTTTGGGCAAAGATGCGTGAGATGGTCTCCAGCACAAAGCTTGCACGGAAACTTAACTTTCTTTTTCTCCTTTTGCCCTTCACCAACACGCTCGTTGGTCTTATTAGCATTGCCCTTCCCATTCTTTCCCTTCTTCTTGTTATTACGTCCCTTCTTCTTCCCATCGGACTGTTGATTTCCTTTGGGTTCAGAAGATTGGACAGCATTAATGGACAAAGACTGGGAAGGTGAAGAATCAGCAGGCACAGCCTGACCAGAAGAAGCAGATTGTGAAGACAACTGCTGCAATTGAGAAAGCAGGCTGGCTGCACTACTACTGACCGATCCGACAAGTCCGTCACCATGCGGACCAGGTTTAGGTTTCGATAGATCCAATTTGGAGCGAGGAGCATTAGGGAAATACTTGTAAAGCATGCCAGACTGAGAATAGATCAACTCTAACTGCTGGGCCCTAAAGATGGCCTGCTCCTCGGAATATACCCCTGACATGGATACATCTTTTGAAATATCTGACTGAAGCGACTTCAAAAACCACTCGAGAAGGAACTCACCTGGAATATGGGCTTTGATAAGCCTCTTCCTTCTCCTCCATTCCTGAATATGATCAGAAATGTGAGTTGCCTCATCCTGCTTAAAATTAGCCAGGATTTCGGTCCCAGCCTCATATCTGACGGGCAACTGGAAATGGTTAAGAAAAGTGACAGCCAGTTCTCCAAATGTGGCGAAACTGCCCCCAGTAAGCTCTATATACCACTTCGCGGCGTTTCCAGTTAAGGTGCGCTGAAATAATCTCAATCTAATCGAATCGTCGATCAGAGAGTTGGATGAACACCATAAGTGGAATGTGGTGACGTGGTCTGCCGGATCTTCACCATTCTTACCTTCAAACTTAGGAATGTCTGAAGGAAGTTTGGTTGGAACCGGAGGCCAACCCGGACTATATTGAATCGGGTCATTAGTTAACTTCGCCAAGTCTGGCAAGTTTAACGTTGCCAGAAATGGTAATCGCGGCGGAGCCTGAGAATTCCATCCTTGATGGGATGGATTTCCAACATTCTGAAAAGAATAGCCTGGATTTGATGAGGCACCAGGCTGCCAGAAAGGACCCGTAGAAAACGGAGAAGAACCTCCCCCCCACGCCGAGTTACCATAACCCAGACTAGTTCCCCCCGCTGAAGTATTGACTGAAGAGGAAAGCCCCTGATAGGGGTTCCACGCATTAGACAGAGGAGAAAAAGACTGATAAGCACTCGATGCAGGGAAAGAAGCATTCCCTGGATGACTCGTGATGAACTGATTCCCTGCCCCAGACGTTGCAAACATAGGATTCCATCCCATAAAAGCGGTCGAACTTGGTCCCTGAGCCCAAGGGTTGAAACTCTGGGTCTGGGACGTGAAAGGAAACGACCCTAAAGAAGGATTGGGACTAGGAATATGCCCAGTCCCAAAGGGGAAACCCTGAAAAGAAGCTGATCCACTAGCCATGTTGGACATGGGCGTAGATCCAGCTGCACCGGCGGTAAAGGAAAAAGAGGGATTTCCAGCAATGGACATCCCTGAAACAAAGGGACCAGATTGAGAAGCATATGCTTGGGTGAACCCGGAGCCAAACATAGCAGTGCTAGAAGCACTCGAAGATAGAGCAAGAGTGCCCCCTGCCTCGACAGAAGCAGGGGTCTGAATGCCCGCAGCACTCACGGTAGAAGCCGCGTTCCCAGTCGTGGCCATCGAAAGATAAGAAAGATAAGGAAGATCCGGCGGTCTCTCAGACTCCGGTCCGATGTACTCTATAACAAACGGATGATCAAGAGGAAGAGGAGATGGACCTGTAGCCGCAGGCTCAGGTATATCTTCTATCTGAAAATCTTCCTCCTGAGGAAACAATACCCTCGAGGTGAGCGAAACGCTCCTCTCGGAACCGACACCGGAATCAGCAATGAAACCTTCAGACCTTAGTGGAGGATCTCTCTCCACAGCGTCAGACTCTACGGGGTGAAAACCACCTGCTAGATCGCTCCTACGCCTTCTCGAAGAAGGCTCTGCACTCTCGGGAGATAACCCCCGGACTCTCCTCGAACGTCGAGGCGCTTGATCAGCCACTTTTACAAATTTATTTATATTAGACTCAAGAAAAGTGAAAAGCTAGGCAAGCTAGGAGCAAAGAGCACTCACTAAAATCAAAACCCTGAGAAACAGCAAGCAAACAGCCTCCAAGTATTTCCGCTCCGAGTGATGAGGACCGGACACCAAAATACAGGAAAGCGAAGTATAGGGCCTTCCGAAAGCAGTCTGGGATGATTAGGGCCCAGAACAACTAGCGAAGGTATCGGAAGCAGTTACGCCGACCTCCTAACAACAGCCTTTGCCGGCTCAAGCACCCAAGCTTCGCAAGGGCACCCCCCAGAAGTACTGCTGGAAGTGATGCGACGTCTGCCTCAGGTACCACGGGTATTCCCCCCCGCAGTCACCTGTGTGGAACCTAGGAACAGAAACTATGGACACCAATCCGTATCAGAAGCTGGGCGGAACGGTCTTGAGGTTAGATTCAGCTAATCGGAGGGGGGGTATCCCTCTTCTTAACCTTCACTTCCCCTCGCGCTTGACTCTCGGATGAGAGCTTTCCCAGTCCACTTCATGGAGTTGGATTTCGCTCAATTAGTAAACTTCTATGTCTGTTTGAGCGGCCTTGGAGAGTTAACTCTCCTCTCTCCTATTCCAAGGCCCTACAACCTAGCTAGTTGGTGATTGACTCTAAATAAAACTTGCTAGTTGATTTTAGATTTAATCGCTTATTTTAAGGGTTGTTGTATTAAGTCACAAGGATATGGAGTTGAAACCAATGATGTTCTGACGCAAAAGAAATTAATAAAAACCTGACTACATGCACATGCAGTTCTTAGTCTTTCGATGAAGAGCAATTTCTATGTAAGTTCTACGAGGCAAAAAATGTATTTTTCTTTTCGAATTACAAACTCACACGCACAAAAATTAAGAAGCTAACTAAATGATTCAATGCACCTAATGCAAATGACCACTAACATGTAAATTCTAAGATGCAGAAAGTCCCTTGAAACAAGGTGAAATTTCCCAAAAGGCTTCTTCAGTTTCAACTAATCTTTTGATATCCAGAAAGCTAATTCTTACAAACAAGAACTCTTAATATAAGACACCAAAATACTCAACAGAAAAAAGAAGAAATCAAAAGACAACCTCCCTTCACAATCAAGCGGGAAACTAGAAGCAAGAAAATTCACTAAAGTCCCAAAAGATGAAGCCAAACGAAAATGAAAAAGGCAACAACAAAAACAAAAACAAGAAACAATGTTTTTTGAGTTTTTGATATGCAAAAACAAAAAGCAAAACAAATGTTTTTGGTCTTTTCAGTTTTATAAAACAAGAGCTTCAAGAAAACCAAGAACAACTATCTCAATCCAAGCCAAAATGAGACCGAATTTGAAGCATAAACTCCAACTATGCCCCCAAACCTTATAAAACTAATGATAGAAAGATCAATAAGGGCAACGGAAAACTAAAAACTCAATCAAACAGCCAAGAGAAATAGTGCAAATTTGTTGCAACACAAAACTCCAAAGAAACAATAAAAGATCTTCGAAAAATGCAACAAAACCCTAGCTTACGAAACTCAAGAAAACCAATCGAAAACAAAGCAAAGAACGCAATGCAAAGCACAACACAAAGACAGGAGCGAGTCAGTGAGCAGAAGCTCTCTGTTCTGGTAAAGCAGAACAGCCAAGAACGCTCAGAAAGCGATCTTGGAACTCAATCCAGGAGTGCTAGCACCAACAAGAACTCTTCGCCAAAAGATCAGTTTTCGGGCAAACGAAAGAGAACCAAGACTTAAAACCACTTCTGTCACACTCCAGTAAGTACAAAGACACTGCAAACACAGGCCTCCACAGCCAGAATAGACCAAAAACACCAGAATCTTGAAATTTCAAATTCAGCCTAGGTATACGCGACCTTGCAGTTATGCAACAGGCGTGTATACGCGTCTGTGTTGAGGGAAAACCGCGTATACGCGGTTCCTTCTACACAAACTCGCGGGTATACGCGACTGTGTGCAAGAAAAACTGCGTATACAAAGAAAGATAATGAAAAATAAAAAGTACAAGCCTGGAAAAGGTATCAAAGCATCAAACTGACTGCAAGAAAACAAACTGGACTGTAAAAGACAGAAGAAACTGTTGGCAACCTACCAAACAGCTGAAACAACCCAACAGGAGAATCACAAAAATGTGATCCCCAGCGGAGTCGCCAGTTCTGTTTCGGGGATTTAACCCCCTAGAGGTTGGTTGGGATTCAACCTCCACAGAGCAGGGGCGTACTATTTAACAGAGACTCACACGATCATGCACAGTCATGAAAACGAAATAGAGCAGAACGAGAGGTTTACCCGTTGGTCCTACGTTTGAAGTAGATCCACGTGGAGTTCAAACTCCATGCAACCGTCCTTCCTCTTTCACCTGAAATACAAGAAGAAACCAGCACAAAGGACAAGTTGTACAGTATATTTCTACTCTATATGTTAGTGAGATTCATATAAAACATTAAATAAATCATCATAAATGCTTGTATAACAAATATTCTTCACACATTAAAGCATACACTAACACGTTTACTTTGGGAACAGCATGATACTTCTGTATTATAAAAATAGTACGTACAAAAGTAAGTGGAGAGATCACCTGATCCTTCCAAGGCCTTCGCAGACCGTCGTCCGGATCCGTCCAGCCCTTGCCTTGCTAAGACTCCTTCCAAACAGGTGCATACGAGATAACATATAAAGGGATGTGTATCTCAAGGAAACAAGGGTTTCCTGAAATGAACTGGGAAAGTGCAGGAGGCACGGGGAATCAGGCTTGGATAGGGAACCAACAGAGTATAATAATAATAATTCTCTCTCTCCCTTAGGCCATACATATGAGGTCCTTTTATAGTCCCTCCAAGTAGTTTCAACAGTTGGAAACAGTTGGCCACGGGCTGGGGTAGTTGAACTACCTGAGTAACTATCAACCCAACGCGAAATTAGGGATTTTTTATATATTTTTTTAACCATTAAAATGGCATACGCGGAAAAGTCTAGCTGTACTAGCGTATACACGCGGAAAAACACGGGCATAGTTGCGTATGAAGGATTTTCCACTGTTTTTAAGTGAATTTGTCCAAGTCTGTAGGAATGGGTGCCCATAAAGCCATGTAGCAATCATGAATCATGTCAAGGTGAGAAATGATGCTATAACGATCTTCGAGAACTTAATCTCTGTGATGATTCAACCTTTGATACAATCTCGTCAATAAAAGTCTTTCTTCCTCCCCTTCCTTTGCCTTTGCCACCTGTGGGGTTAGTTTTCTTCTGGTTTCCGCGTCCTCTCATACAATCTGCACATTTAAAAAGAAAATATTAATGCTTTTGAAATCTATAATTTCCTTCCCCGGCAACGGCGCCAAAATGTTGGTCGCTTTAATTGTTTTCACAATTCAAGCTCCACATAAATTGTCAACCCGAGGAAGTCTGTTTATTCCAAAGACAATAACGCACTGGATATGCTCAATTTCAAAAGAAAAAACAATGTTGTAGTAGAAAGCCACACAATTACCAATCATACAAATCTAATTATTCACACTCTGTTTAATCAAAGCTGAAGTCACTTAAGTTATAGCAGAAGTAATTCCTATATTGCAGTTTAGAATCCAAATAAAGGGAAATCAATCTGCAAAAAAGGAAACCAATTAACCATAACAGGAACAGGACCCTATTCCTTTGAATAGGAACTTCAGCACCTGCTGCCTGACACTAATCACTCTGTAGAAAAGATAACTTAAGAGAGCAGGACCCTATTCCCATGAACAGGAACCTTCAACACCTGTCTCTTGTTTCTAATCACACTACAGGAAAAGAAAAGTAATTAATGGAAACAGGACCCTATCCCTTTATACAGGAACCTTCAGCACCTACCTCCCAGCATTATACATTCAAACAAATAACAGAAACAGATTTCTCGACTTCCTAAGAATGAATGTACTGAACTCATGCAGTGTTAAGGAAACAGAATACTCAATAAACTACAGAACTGTGTAACTGGTGTCTCAGCAACATAATTAAAGTAAAGTGCAAACAGCATAAAGAAATTAAACAAACTACAGGGACAGTCGGGTGAATCTTGTGAGGAAGGCGGGCCCTTTCCTTCTCACAAGATTCCCCAGGAAAGGATTAAATTGGAGCGCTCAAAAGGAAATTTTATTCATCTGTCAAAAGAAATGATACATTACAAATGGAGCCTAGCTCCAGTTCTCTCAAACACAATGTTCTCCTGTAGCTTTCAAACTCGAACTCCCCTCTAATGATGATGTCTCCTCTTTTTAAAGAGGATACATCTCTTACAATTACATGAGAGAAAATCTACGTTTATCCCGAATCTGTTCTTCTTTCTTAAAACAGGCTATTCTGTTCTTCCATAAAAAGATATTGTTACAACAGATACCAAAAGAGTACTATCTTCAGAATAATCCATGTAACCACGTCTTCATGTTGTTGCCATTGTTCCACAAAATGCTCTTCCAGAATCGCAAATTACGAATAGTGGCGGAATTTGCGTGTCTGCTGGCTGTTTCAGCAACGGAGTCGACTGTTTCAGCAACGGAGTCGACTGTTTCAGCAACGAAGTTTGACTGTTTCAGCAACGGCCGATTGTTCCAGCACAGCATATAACTTATCTGCGATCTTTTAGACTTATTTTAGCAACAATATACTTCGATTAATGATAAAATATAAGAGTAATATGGAATTATATGTAAACAGATTAAACATATAATAAAGAAGAGGATTTTATATACCTTGGGATAAAGTAAATGAAAATGATGATGGAATCCTTTTTAAACATGGTTATAAAAGGTAATGTGGTGTCAAAATATATAGTAAAAATGATACATAGTGAGGTCCTAAAGTAGGAATGATGTGGGATACATTATGAGATTTAGTAATGTATCGTCACAGGGGGAGAAATGTATGATGACTCTCATGGTTGATTTGATTTTTCTGGTTATATGTATTTCTGACAGAGCATCTGATATGAAGAAGGCAGGTACAAGAAGTACAAGTTTAGGGGGAGATGAAGGAGTATGAAAATTTTCTATGCTTCACTTTCCATACGCGGGTTCGATGAACACAAGTCGCGTATACACGTGAGTTATAGCCGCGTATGCATTGATGATAAGAGAATTTATATGATAGCTGAAGATCTGGAGCAGAGGTTCAGGGGGAGCATCAGTCTGATTGTTAATAACTGTATTATTGACTCAGTATCAGCTTAGTTTCTCAGTTCTAAATAATGATGATATGATACTTGGTTTCTTATGTTGAAGATTATGGATGAGTCCTGTTTGCTTTTTGATGAAGAGTATTCGTTGCTGAGATGAAAGTCTTATAATTCGGAGATAAGGGCAGTTCATGCAGAGATTGTTGCTGATGACTTGCTGATGAACGTATTCAGGTTGCACAAGTTAAGGAAGAGCACTGGTTCAGGGGGAGCAGCAGGTTGAATACTAATGATTGCATTGTTGGCACTATGACTGCTTATTATTTGGTTATTGTGATACTCATGCTCAAAAGATGATGACTTGGTATATGGTTTATTATGATGAGATTTTGAGCCCTGTTTGCTGAAAAGTATCTTTTGTGCTCACACATGGATGAGTTGGAAGTCGTTTGATTTAGAAATAAGAATAGATCATGCAGAGTTTGTTACTATGGTTGAGATCTTTTCCCTACATAAGTTACTTCATGTTAAATCTTAAAGATCATGGTGATATTGGACCACATGAATGATTGACACATATTTGAAGATGTTGTTCTGGTATGATAATTTCTCTTGGAAAGATTGTATTGATGCTGCAAAGAATCTGAAGGCTTGGTTACTAATGTGCTTATGCTACAACCATTGGATGACGCTTGAAGACACAACTACACTGTTCTATCTATCTGTAGTCCAGGGAAGCATTCAAATATCCCAGAAAGAAGCTGAACACTGTCTTTTTCTCACAAGAGGATCAGATCTGGTTAAAATTTAGAAGATGGTATTGGATACGCGGGTTTCCTGAAACACAGTCGCGTATATACGCAAGTTCATGCACAGAAAACCGCGTATGTCTGATTGCTGACAATTTTCTGTTTGGAGTCAGCTCTCTTCAGCACAGCTGCAGTGCTGTTTGGTATCTCTGATACTGTTTGGTCTCTGGTGGTGTTCCAGTTCTCATAATTCTATTTCTAATGATTTGATGAAGATGATTTGATGTTTTGTTGGTAAAAGTGTTCAGGATGCACAAACTAAGGGGGAGCCTTAGTCATATGGAAAGGTTTCTTGGATGCACAGATTCAGGGGGAGCATTAGCTTTGCTGAGTATAATGCATTGTTGGCATTATGATGGTTTTGAAATATGTTCTCTTTCTTGAGGACTTTCTGGTGTTGGTCTTAAAGTTATATTTGTAGTTTGATGAAAAGGCCATGTAGAGATCCATGATGTAAAATTGTAATATTCAGTCATGTAAGGACTTGATAAATTTGTAAACCCACTTGGTTGGGTAGCTGAGTCAAATTTTGTAAACCCACTTGGTTGGGTAGCTGAGTCAAATTTGTAAACCCACTTGGTTGGGTAGTTAGGTTGAGATATGTTGCAAGCCTTGGTTTTGGGTATTTGGGTCCTCATATGTGAAATCATGCAGTTGGATCTTTGAAATGTAAAATATGATCTTTATTGAAGTTCTTGGAATCCATGTGCTTGTGGAAAAATATATTTGAGATTGAGCACATGGGCTAGGAGAGCAAATTAAAGCATTATATCAGTCACATACTTCTTTAGGAAAGGAAGTATGTTGGTTTTGGTCCGCCCTTTGCCCTTGATGTCAAAGGGGGAGAGTGACATGGTGTTTGAATGGTGTCAAAAATGGAGAGAGTGACATGGTGTCATTGTATTCTTAATGTACCTATCTATTGTGGTAACCAAACACCATCGTGGTTGCCATCAAGTCCAAAGGGGGAGATTGTTGGCAATATGATGCAGAGTGTTGTCCTTGATGGCAACCCATTGAATGAAGATGAAGACATGATAATGTTGACATGTGTTGTCCTTGATGGCAAACCACCTGATGAAGTTATTCTTGACCTGATGGACTTGGTAAATGATGTAAATCTGATATGAAATGATGTTTGTTAGCAATATGATGCTGAGTGTTGTCCTTGAATGGCAACTTACTTGATGAAGTTGTGCTTGATAGAATATGTCTTGATGAACTAAATCTGATGTATCTTCAGTGGGTACAGAATGTAATAATGGAAGATGGTCAGTATGTGTCAAAGTATGATGAAAAAGAGTATGTCTCTAGGCATACGCGGATTTGCCTAAGGGAAGTCGCGTATGCACACGGGAAAGAACGTGCCAAGTCGCGTATGGGCAAAAGCGCTCAAAAAGTGCAAAACCAGGGGTAACCACCATGGTATTGACCCATTGTATTGGGTTATGATTCGTCTAAATGACCCCGTCCAGGAATACCATTGGAAGTAATGTAGTTTTGGGCTCATGGTATTGTTTTGGCTCATGGTATTGAAAAAGGGGCTCATGGTATTGAAAAAGGGAGAACCTATATAAAGAGAAGAAATTCATTGTGCAAATCATGAGTGTGGGGGCAAGATGTCTAAGCTTGAATGAATACTTCTCTGTGAAGTATATCTGTATGGAAAGGGTAAAGGTTTGATGATAGATCTGAATCTATGATGCACCTATGAAGAAATTGATGAAGCGAAATATCTAGATCTGAAATGTATCTGTATTTGCTAGATCTATTTATGGAATGATTAGATCTGAGATAAGGTGAACATCTGTCTGAAGTAAAGGGTTAAATCTGTGTGATGTATCTGTTCTGAAGAATTGCAATGACCTAAATGTCTGAAGAACCATACGCTAGTTCGTCGCAGAGGAAGCGCGTATATACGCGTCTTCGCTGAAGAGAAAGCGCGTATGCACAATGAAATTAGCTCTGTAATATGTACAGAAGTATACGCTGGTTTATGTGAACGGAAGCGCGTATATACGCGACATCAGTGAAAGGAAAGCGCGTATGCAAACTAGGGTTTGCTAAAGTCTGTGGTAAGAAATGTCTGATCTGTTCTGCTGGTTTACTGATATCTGTCAGTGAGTTATATGTATCTGTTTCATGGTTGACTGTGCTTAAAAGTATGGAGTGGGTCCAGTCTGAAAATATGATGAAACGTGGCTTGCAAGTTGTGTCCTAAAGGAAGCTTTGGATCCAGTGTGAAAATTGATGAAACGTGGTCCATAGAGGTGCTGAGGGTTGTAGCCTTCAGTCAGGGGGTTGTAGCTCCCTTCCAGGTGAGGCTGGTAAACGAGATCGGGGGGTCGTAGCTCCCTTCCAGGAGAGGCTGGTAAACGAGTCGGGGGGTCGTAGCTCCCTTCCAGGAAGAAGGCGGCCAAATGGCTTGTAATTAGATTACTGCGTGCGCGGTAGGAAGTTGCGCGACTATATGTTGTAAGATGTTTTCTCTATAATAAAATATTGAAGGCTGAGCAACTGCAGCGGTGGTTTTCTCCTGATTTGGGTTTCCACCTAAAAATCCCGGTGTTCATGTGTGATGCTTTGTGTGATGCTTTGTGTGATGGTTTATTCTATTGTTACTACACATGTTTACTGTTAACTTAACATCAGATAAATGAATATTGCAAAGAACTAAGTCAATAAATATCTGCATAGTTAGATCTCTACTAATACGCGAGTTGTATGAAGAATATCCGCGTGTATACGTGATTTTACTAAAGGAAAGTAGCGTATGGGTTTTAGAGAGTGAAAAAGTAAGAAGTTTTGAATATGCGATAATCTTTTGATTCACCCCCCCCCCTCTCGGTATTTTTCCCAACATCTTCTTGGGGATCTGAAATATGATGAGGGTAAAACTCATCTCCTTCAACTTTCTAATCTTCTGTCTCTTCTCTTCTACGTCTTGTTTCGTGAAATAACTCCCTAGAGGTTTGTTGGGTCAAAACCTCCACAGATCAGGGTATGCTATTCAAGAAGGACTCACACAACCACACTTGTATGCTAAAAACTAGATAACATCGATAGTAGAACTCACCCGTAATCCTACGTTTGATGTAGATCCCGCGGGGTCCAAACCCCCAGCAACCCTTCTTCCTCCTTAACCTGAAAACCAAGAAGAAACGTGCATGGAAATCTAGTTGTACAACATATAATTACCCTAAATGTCAGTGAAAACCATGTGAAACATCATGTAAACAATAATAAATGCTTAAATAATAATCTTTTCACATATACAAGTAGATGTTAACACGTGACTTTAGGAACAAGATGGTTCTTCTTCATTATGAACAGCATGTACAGTAATAAAAAGTGGAGAGATCACCTGAATCCTTCCACGATCTTCGAACAGACCGTCGTCTGGATCCGTCCCGCCCTTGCCTCGCTAGGATACTTTCAAGACTTGTGCACTCGAGATGGCATATAAACTGATGAACATCTCCAGGAAACAAGGGTTTCCTGTAAAAATCTGGGAAAGTGCAGGAGGCACGGGAATTCAGACTTGAATTGGGATTCCAACAGAGTATAATATCTATAAAATTTCTCTCTCCCTTAGGCCATACACATGAGGGGATTTTATACTCCCTCAAAGTAGTTTCAATCAGTTGGAAACAATTGGCCACGTGCTGGGGTGGTTGAACTACTGGAGTAACCATCAACCCAACCCGAAAATAGGGAATTTTTATATATATTTTTAATGATTTTAATGGCATACGCGGAAAAGTACATGTGGACTCGCGTATACACGCGGAAAAGTCTGGGCATACCCGCGTATGGGATTTTTAACATTGTTTTTTATGAATTTTATTCAAGTCTATGGGAATGGGTGCCCAAGGCCATAGAGACAATCATGAATCACATGGGGGTGAAAAATGATGCTATAACAGATACTACTGTAAATTTCCCTCTTCAGGAGTATCAAGATTCTATTCCAGAGATTGACTGCAGGGGCATTAACTGGATATGTCACCTTTGAGAAAAGGATCAGATCTAGAGGCTACCTGGCCATCTATAGAATCTGTCTATAGAGCTTGAAATATTCCTGCTTCAGGGATTCAAAACTTTGGCTTGAAGCCACAGGCTGAGCCAAAGATCATGCTCTAATACCATTGTAATGTTCCAAAAATGGATTTCTCAGCTAGACATGCCTGAAAAACGAATTTTTTAGGGATGTGAGCTTCATATATGATAAAAAGTGTTTATAAACACTCAGAAATCAATTAAAAATACTGCAGAAACCTTTACTCAGCTTTTATGGGCAGAAAGGTGGGGAAAAGTGAGGATTTTGGCCTAAAATGAGTATAATCAGAACTCTTCATAAAAATAAGGGTCATGGCTCTGGGATATGTTATATTAGGTCAAGAGGGATTTACATATCAAATTTTAGAAAAAAAAATGCGTTTTGCTAAGTTAAACATTTCCTCCTTCTCGACTAGTCAAGAAAAACCCTGATTTCCCATGACTTGGAAGATGCAGAAATTTACTGAAGCAAAGGAAGCATTTTTTCTGAAGGTATAAGATTTAAAATAGTATGAAAAATAAGATAATTATTTTAGGAACATGGCATAGGAATTAAGCAAGGTTAAACAACAGTTTTACATAGAAAATCCCTCAAGATTGAGGTGCTGTAACACAAGAGAATGACCCAGAAACCCTTCAGCGTTATTTAAAGGAGAATGAAGCTTATTTTTATTATATTACAGATCTGAAACTGATAAATACATGAAAACATAAATCTATAATGAATAAAAATTCCCAAAGGGCTCTTTATTACATTCCCCTTGGGGATTTCAGCAATACATGAAAATGTCGGAGCAGATTTGAGTTTTACTGCAGCAGATCTACAAAATGATTCAGAATTTATGAAGCAAAAAATTCAGTGAATGTATTAGATAAGAAATATACTTGGATTGGTTGGCAAATCCAAGAATCACTCTTGATGCAAGGAGGCTTACTTCACATCAGAGATCTAGCTCCAAAATGATGCCAAAAACCCTGCAACGCTACTCCTTCAGCAATAACGCAGATCTGGGGAAAGAACTATGAAGTATACCATGTAGAACACTTTGGCCTGATGCCAAGATCTGAAATGAATCTCAAACATTCAATACAGCTCTCTAATGGATTAGAAACCCTCCTCCACTGAAAAGAAGTACTGAAATTCTTTAGATCTGAAAAGATCTAAATTCCACTTGCTGCAACTTACAAAGGCAATCAAACCCTCAATAGGATCTGCGTTGCAGTTGGAAGTAGAAGCTTGGCCAAATTTCGGATAGTGGATCAATGCAACACATCGTCCTCCAAAGAGCTACTCCATGGAAGGAGAGAGGATTCCTAAATAGGAAACCCTCTTCCCTTTGGCTAACCAGCCAAGAGAACTCGAGTTGCTCAAGCAACCGCAAATCATCAACAAAATCCCCTTGAGTCGTCTCCTTCCATTTTATAAAATGAGGAAGTGCAAAACCCTAAACCACTTCACTTGAATTAGCCCCTTTCACATTTAGAAGATCCTTCTAGAACTGCACATGTCACTTAGGAGGTTCAATGCACCTAGATTGTCTTGTGATTTGGTCTTGTTGATGCAGTCAAATAACTCAGCCCTGTTCATACACAAGTGGTTTTTATGAAACCAGCTCATATTTAATCCTATTCACATCGAGCATGTATTTATTTTTAGATCTAAGGAGTGTTGCATGTCCTCCATTATTCTATTATTCATAAACATGAAAAATAAAACAAAATTCTAATGTTCCAATTAGCTTAGCTAATTTAGGAACATTACACCACATGTTGTGAAGGAGTAGTAGCACCACTGGCATCATATAATGGAATATTGGACTGATAGTCTTGTGGAAGATTGACTAAAGGTAAAGGAAGGACTAGGGGAGCATACCATTTTTCCATTTGTGGAAAAAATGGAGGGTTTACAGGTGGAGAATGTAAGATAGGAGGGGGTTGATGGAATGGATTAGTTTGAACAGTGGAAGTATGGATAACAGAAGTGGATGGACTAGTAAGAGACTGTTGAGAATATCTAGGATGAGAAAAACCAAAGTTATGAATGAAATGAAGGTCAGGTGGAGTGGTTTCTCTACTACCAGTATGTTCACCACTATGAAGGGGTGAGTGCGAAGACTCAAAATATATCTAATCTATATCATCAAGTGACCTAGTTTTGAATGGGTTTCTTAAGTCAATTTTTGAATCTTGTAGAACTGTAAGGTTTTCAGGAACATAATTAGCTCTATAGACTGGTCTGACAACAGTTGGATTCTTAGATTCAGGAGATCTCATAAGTATACTTTCTGGATTATCAACTATATCAGGAGGATTTGGGTTAGGATAGGCTCTAGTATGAATTCTTCTAGAAGCCACAATGTTTGTGTTTTCAGACCCAATGATAAGAAAAGTTTAACAAGGTCTGACAATCTTTAATAGGCCAACTAATCTTTAATAAGAAAACTTAATCTCCAAAGTTTCCTTGACTGAGTTTATATGATGTTATGATAGAAATGGGTTTCCCAGTGGAGTATTTAGGTCAATTCAGAATTGTGGAGTCGCCAGGTGGAAATTTCTAGCTTTGGAAGGTAAAATGTTTTATGGTCCACCACCAGTAATTTATCTGAATAACAATCTAAAATGTTTTGGGGTTTTTCTGAGTTTTTTAATATCCTATGGGTTATGAGAGTGTCCTATATTTGTTTCAACACTTAGCCACGGTGATGAGACAAACATAGTTTACTCTGTGGCTTACTTAGTTGATTTCTCCAAGGTTTGATAAGGGTCTGTTAGAATCCTAAGAAGTACTTAGATTTCCACTGATTCAGACAAGTCCTATCCTGATCACCAATATGCTTGGTAGTTCTTGAAGAAAGCTAATTTTACTTAAGTGAATACTGAGTGTTTTGTTTTAAGGATTTTTACTCATAAATCCCTAGTATGGTCACCAGTCTGTTAGTTCTCCGTAGTTTGCAATATTGGCAAGTACAAATGCTGCAGATCCAACATCAAAACCGCTTTGGAATCCTAGGATCTAGCCCTCCTATATTCAGAGAGGGATCTCTCTATATATGTGTATCTCAAAGATGTTTCTTTATTCTTAAGTATGATTTTAGGCTATTTATGAAGAACAAGGTTTTGTTTGTTTGGTTTTGGTTGGGCAGGATAACATGAAGATGAAGGAAGTCTGTATGAAGGGTGAAGGTGGAAGTAAGTGAAATAATGTTTCAGTTGAGAAGACACGCAAGGAACAACATCAATCCATTGGGCTATGGAGTCATAATAGGATTTAATTGCACAACAAGGTTCAAGAGTGGTACATGGGGCAAGTTATCTATGTCAAAGGATCTCTTTAAGTTGATTTTATGGAATGATACAGTATTAGTGTTGTGAAAGAAACAAACATACAAGAAAAACAAAGGACAGCCTAAGATTAGGTAAGTACTTTTAAACTAGCCTGCTTTTGACATGCCCTTAATAGAAAGAAAGGAAGTAACCTAAGATCAGGTAAGTACTTTTAAACTAGCCTGCTTTGATATACTTTCAAGAGAAAACATTAAAAAACAAAGAATAACTTAAGATCAAGTAAAGAATTTTAACTTAGCCTGCTTTCAACATATTCTCAAAGGAAAACATTCATGTTAAACATAAAAAGCAGTCTAAGATCAGGTAAGTACTTTTAAACTAGCCTACTTTTGACATACTTTAAGGGAACTTTTCAAAGCAACTGTTGGAGATAAACTAGAGGACAGGGCTAACCATAAAATTCTCCAGCTCAAATTTAATAAGAAAATTTTTCAAGAACATTCAAAGAAAATATCTCAAGTTGTACTCAGGAAATATGGGCCTACCAACACTTCACTGGTTATACTCTATTGAATTACCTTCAAAACACATTTAGAAGAAAACATAAAGGATAAAGATTTATCAATGAGATTTAGGGTCCTTCAGAAGTAAATCCTAATCAATATTTGTTGTTCTTTATCAGAGAAAGTGGACAAAATGAAAACATAAGGAAAAGAACAATTACAGTGAGAACAACATCACCATTGACATAGACCAGGATCCCATAAATCAGCTATTGTATTTGATGTTCAAACTAGTTACAATCTTCAAGTCCAGTGGGTCTTTACAGTTTCAAACTTCTCATCTCAACTTATGTATCTTCAATTAAAAACAGAGCTACAACATGCTTCAACAACTATTTACATTCAACATGTATCCAAAGACCAACCTCTATACTGTCTTTTATAGAAGTATTTATAGAAGAATAAGGAGGTGGAGTGTAAAGAAGAGTCCTTTGTGCAATTAATATAGAGTAATGGTTTCTCGACCTTTGGGAGGCCTAAGAGAGAACATTTCAAATGTTCATCTCTGTTTTAATCAATTTTACATTAAATTTCATCACCTTCAGTCACTTTTGTTGACTTTGGGGGCTTTTGGTAGGCTGGTAGTTAATTCTGAGCTATCTTTAGAAATATCTCTGACTGTGCAATTAATTTGTAGTCTTTTGAGGGAAATAAAACTGTAGGTGGAATTCTGAGGAGTCATAACCTCAATGATGTGGCATTTGGAGGCCTTCTTCATTGATTTATCTATCCTGGTGGCTTTAAACACTATTTAGGCCCTAGTTCTTTCTTTAAGGCCTTTAAAATCACTTTCGGAGTCTTTAAAACTTATATGCTAAGTCTGTTCACTAATTTGGCTTTGTCATTTGCCTTTTTCCTTTTCTTGCCTGTATATAGCTTAAAACTATGTTTTAATACTAAAACTGCAGGATTAAACCTTTTAATCCTCTCGGCCTCATGGATTCAATCCTTGTCTTTGTGCTTAACTCGTCTTTGGCCCTCTACTGACTGTTTTTACTTTTAAAATCATCCCTTTTCTTTGTTTCTCGTCCTTCTTCAAGGGGTTGTGCTCTTTACCCTTCAATCTTTATGCAAAAACCCTTTTCTATGGACAGGTGGCTCTGGTGCACTGGAGTTTTGATTTATATAACCGATAATGGATTAAAAACCAAGGTTTATGTCCAAAGGACTCCTTTTCTGTGTTGTTTGGGCTTCGAATGGGGCAATCTTCGCCCCTGTCCCTTTGTGGACTGTATGAGGGATTCCGCCTTTAAAACCACCATAAAAACTTGCAAAATAACACAAAGTATGTTATAAAAACCTGCAAGGTCGGAAAAAATTCTTGCAGAGAGAGGCAGAGGTGGAGAAGCGCAAAGGAGTTTTATGGAAAGAAACCCACCAAAACCAGGTTTAAAACTGTAAATGGCGTGAAATTAGGGCTTGGAGGTTTCGAAAATACCATGAATGGTTTTTGCGTTCAATTCAAGTGGTAAACGATTTTTGATGAATCGAACGCGATCCAATTAAATCGCGCCACGTGGCCTTTTCAATACCACCCATTTTGCACAATGTTTGGTTGTTAAACCTCAGACGCGAAAATTGAATGATATGCAATATCAACCGTTGGATCAAGCAGGGCAGATCCAATGGTGGAGGGATGAACGTGATGGGGAAAAAAATCACGGGGAGAGAAATTAGTGGAAGCCAAGTGTCGGTGAATGATTAGGTAAGTGGCTGGGTAATGGATGGTGGGTCAAGAGGGAGGTTGGGTGCCGGGACGAATGACGGCCGTCAGATCTAATAAACCAATGGTGGAGATTATCTTTATAAGGTGAATGGAATGGATTTCACAAGGGTCGTTGGTTTACATGGCTCGACGGTGAAGATTCGATGCCGAGAGTGAAAAGAAGAAATGGGTTGGGTGATCGGGAGATGCAATGGGCAAGCGATGACCATCATATCAATAAGATCGATGGTCAAGATCACTTGGGAGGTATGTATAGTGGGAGGAGATTTTTAAAGGAGAAATGAATTTTTTAAAGGGCGTGATGGTACAAAGGGATAAAGGAAGGGGCTTAAGGAGAAAGTGCTGGGGTGCTGTTCTGTTGAGGAGAAGCGACCAGGGCTAAAGAGATAGGGGCCTATCGCATTGGGGGAAGAATTCTGCAAAGGAAACACGGGTTTATTAAGCGCTTGGTTTTATGAAAAAGAGCAGAAAAACTTAAGCCCTCAAGGGCCTAAAGACTTAAAAGGGGCAGAAAAGAGTTTTATGCATTTTTTGTGGGTTTTCATGGCCTTTCGAAGTTCTGATAGCTAAAAGGAAGAGTTTTAAACCATAACAAAGGGTTTTATAGCCATAAGAGGGGATTTTTTATGAAACGAAAGGTAATTTTGAAGGTTTTTTAGGATGATGAAAGGATAATGAAAGAGAGAAAGGGAGCTTCTTTTCAGAGGAAAATGGAGGATGAAAAAGGGCCACAATGAGTGAATGAAATGATGAAAATGGGGTTTTTTAGTGTTGAGGTATAAAAGGTATATTTTTAACACCTATTTATCTCACATTAATTATCAATCCAGGAGCGACTTTTTATTTCAAGAGTGTACTCAGTCTGAGGCAGCAATTTATACAAGATTAATGCCTTGCAAGATGTAGTACAGTGTTTTAAATGCAAGAGTAAATGGATGCTTGGAAAAGAAATCTAACATAAACTCAAATGCTCTGAAATCCAACTACTCACTCAGCAAACATCAATCAAGGATACAGTAGCAATAACTCATTCCTCTAGAAATTGATACAATTGAAATCAAACTGAAACAAGACAATCAATCTGGGAACTTGGAAGCAATAACCAGTGTTCTCTATAGTTGACAGTCCTGCTCTTAAGCAATCAAAGTGAAATCGAAATTGAACTAACTGCTATTGAAAGTAAACTAAGAAGAACTCTTTTAAAAGCAAGAATTGGAAAGGAACAACAAATGCTAACTAATGAATCTGAACAGCAGACATGAACTTAATGAAATCAAATAGAAAATCCTATTAAAAACCAACTCTGCCGACAACAAACGTTATTAAGTAACAATCGAAATGAACAACAATCCAATGGAACAACAAACTGAATATCGAAGCTTTGTATCTGCACTCTGAAATGAATAGCAGTCAAACGAAACAGCAAATGGAATGGAATATCAAATGCCGAACAACAAAGCATAACAAGATAAGTAATTCGAGGATTAATATTCTTGTTAAATTGGGAAGGAACGACAATGCAATCCATTATAATAAAATAGTAAACTATTAAGCATGGAATTATGAATTAATTAAGATATAACCAATATCAGTTCTGCGAATCCAAAGATGATCTAAGTAAGGAAATATGCTGTCTCAATTAACCCACGCTGTAATAAATAAGATTCAGATCACTCGATAATGAAATAAATCATAAACAGAACACGTAATACATAAAGAAATTAAGATGATAAACAACTAATGAAATGGACTCACAATAACATGCATGTATCAAATCGATGACACGTTGTAAGAATCCGAAATATAACACAGAGGAGTAGTTCACGCTGCTGGGGTCGGGCCCTTAACCACCAGCAGGGACTGCTCAAGCTACTTCAGATGATGCGAATGGAAAAAAAACTTCAATTAATCATTAAACTAGAGCAGCATTACAATGGAATCATGTTTTTCAATAACACAACTTTTGATTAAGTTTACAATTCACAAAAGCAACAACGATCCCCTCTCTTTTACAAACGTCTCCTTTTATAACCAAAGAGGGGAGAAATTAAATAGTAAATAGGATCTCTCATAACAAAATTGAGTTGTTCCCAAACAATTGATCAACAAGAAAACATATTTCCAACAATCTTTCTACAAGAGCAAGTCGAATTTGGATTTGCAGCTAAGATAATTTGGACGGCTGCAACAGTAAATCTGAGAAAATCGTGCTCAAAGAACCTTGAGTTTCTCTCAAGGCCGAATTTGGGTAAACCATTCCTTAATAAAGTTAATTTGGTCCGTTCTGGACAAAACCCATGTTCCATATTTTCCAGATTCTTCTTCATTTGCCCAGAATCTCAACCGCAAAACTGTCACTTCTTATTCTAGCAAATTTTTGAGTTGGAATATTTGATGGTGATTTGGAGATCAAATCTACAATCTGGCAAATATCTTGGAGGCTAAAATGGTGATTGTTGGTACAAAATATATTAATAACCCATCATTGATAAAATTATGCATAATAATCATCAATTTATTAAAAATAAAGGAGAAGAAATAATATTCATCCATAAGAGCATAAATCATTATAAAATGGATTTATATGATAAATTATAATAAATGATATTATAAAGAACAATAAAAATGGATGAAATAAGTGTTAAAAAGTGGTTGTATTCACGGCCCAACATACCCCTAAACTGAATATATTGCATATCCTCATGCAACGCAGAACTGAATATATTGCATGTCGTCATGCAACCCAAAGACAAAACCCATGTGTTAACCAAGCAAAGAAAATTGTTCATCCCAACTCATGAAATGGATGGAACAAATACATTTTTCCTCAAATAATGAATATTCAATTTTAGCAATCTTGATAAAGGCATAACAATTTTTACAGTTGACGTTCAACTATATGTATATGAAGTTGCAGAAAAATGTGACATAAGTAACAGCAAACTTCATTAACCATTTTCTCAAAAATCAGATCGTTTTGATGCACAGATCATGAGATATAAACAAAATGGTTGTAGGTGATAGTGCATAATTTTTGAAATTTTATGAACTAATTTAGCATGAAATTATCTGGGTTTGTGTATTTTAATGATACCTCTTTGTTATCCATAAATCACAAGAATTCAGTTCATAGTTTTAAAGATATATGAAAATCAATTTCTGCACTGTATAAAAATGAAATTGTATGCCTTAAACGAGAAAGAAAGTAGAAAACATCCATCATGTGTAGCAATTCCTCCCCCAAACTGAAGAATTAGCATGTCCTCATGCAATGTTAGAAAACAAAGAGAGGTGGTTGCTACAATCTGTTGAAATCTATGCTTGGTGTAAAACAACAGGGAATAAGGGAGGTGTTGAGAATGAATAAGAATATCAATGGATGATAAAGAATATTACTGACATGGTCATAAGAAAGAAATGAAGGAAAGCAACACTCCCCCAAATTGAAAGATGAGATGTCTCTAAAAAATGGGAAGTGGTAGGAGGCGGCCCTTGTTGAAGCTAATGTAGGCTAAGCAGATACTGAAAGTGATGCAAAAGGTGAAAGCCATGCAAGCACATCATGTCTGAAGAACTGTGCACGTTCATGAGTTGCATAATCCTTTACTGTTAGTTGCAATAGTGTGGTCATGCTGCGAATAGAATTGTCCCCCATACTTGTTGTTCTCCTGTAAACAAAGCACGATTTTGTATGCAATTTTCTTCAATCCGTAGTTTTGGTTTTGAATGTCAACAGATAAGTTGCATGCAAAAAGTTCAATCAGCAAAAATTCTGTAGAAATGCAGTATGAATATTGTGGCAAAATGGCAGCGTATTATACAGTAATTATGCAGCATGGAAAGACATACATACTTATGATATGATCAAAAAATTATCGCATTACTGAAATCAATGCATATTTTGAAATCGTGAGTAGATATGGAAATGTTTATGTAATGATTCGAAAATAAGGGAAAAGGACAGCTGATGAAAAAAATACTTATGTGGTCATTATCCACATAAATCATTATGATCAATTTATAAATAAATTTCATGCATAAGCGGTTCTGAACAAAGGGTTTAGGTGTTGGGAAAAATACTGAGAGGTGGGGGGGGGGGGGGGTGAATCAGTATTTTCTGCATATTCAAAACTTTTTACTTTTCTTTACTTCAAAACCCATACGCTACTTTCCTGGAGCAGACTCGCGTATATACACGGATACCCTTTATTAAACTCGTGTATACACAGATATCTAATTATGTCATTATTTCTTCACTTAAATCATTCCATCATTCAATCATCAGATGTTTAATAAACAATAAACATGTGCCGTAAAAACAGAGTAAACCATCACACAAAGCATCATACATGAACACCAGGATTTTTAGGTGGAAACCCAAGTCGGGAGAAAACCACCGCTGCAGTTGCTCAGCCTTCAATATTTTATTATAGAGAAAACATCTTACAACATATGTGCTGGCGCGGACTTGACCAGCACGCAGGCACCCACCTGCGCTCGTTTACCAGCCTCTCCTGGAAGGGAGCTCCAACCCCCTGACTCGTTTACCAGCCTCTCCTGGAAGGGAGCTACGACCCTCCGATCTCGTTTACCAGCCTCACCTGGAAGGGAGCTACAACCCCCTGACTGAAGGCTACAACCCTCAGCACCACCTTGGACCACGTTTCATCAATTTTCACACTGGATCCAACAACTTCAATAGAACACCACTTGCAGGCCACATTTCATCATATTTTCATATTGGACCCTTTCCATACTTTTAAGCACAAACATACATCACCAACAGATACATATCAACACAGATCAGATAGCAGAAACACAGCAGAACAGATCAGATATTTCATACCCCTTGCTTCAGCAAACCCTAGTTTGCATACGCGCTTTCCCTTTACTGATGTCGCGTATATACGCGCTTCCGTCCACACAAACTAGCGTATACCTCAGTGTATAATTTATTGCGCATACGCGCTTTCTCTTCGCTGAAGCTGCGTATATACGCGCTTCCTCCGCGGCGAAGTAGCGTATAGATCTTCAATCATTACAGAGCAGCATACTTCATCAGATCAGATATTCGGTTCAGATCTACCCTTTTGCTTCAGACAGATGTTCGCCTAGATGCTCGCCTCATCACAGATCTAAGCCTTCCATAATCAGATCTAGCAAATACAAGAGCAATTTAGATCTAGATCCCCTTCTTCATCATTGGTGCATCATACATTCAAATTTATCATTCAAGTGTAACCCTTTCCATTCAGATATACTTCAGAGAGAAGTATTCATTCAAGCTCAGACATCTTGCACCCACACTCATGATTTGCACAATGAATTTCTTCTCTTTATATAGGCTTATCCTTTTTCAATACCACGGGCCCCTCTTTTCTAATACCATGAGCCAAACCAATACCACGAGCCTTCAATACCACGGGCCCCTTTTCCAATACCATGAGCCAAAATAATACCATGGTGGTTACCCCTGTTTTGCTCTTTGAAAGCCTTCAATACCACTTTTTGCCCTCTTCCAATACCATGAGTCAAAATAATACCATGGTAATACCTATGTTTTTGCATTTAGAGCTTAGCCCATACGCGATCAACGTTTATCCGCAGCATGGGCGATTTCTTTTAGATAGATCCGTTGCATGCTCGAGACATACTCTTTTTAACCATAGATTGAGTACATTCTCAATTACTTTCTTCATCTCTTCTCGTTTACCGCACATATACATCAGATTTACTTTCCATCGCAAGAACATATTCTATCAAGCACAGCTTCATCAAGTAAGTTGCCATCTTCTTCATCAAGTTGGTTGCCATTCAATGACAACACTTAGCATCATATTGCAAACTGACATCATTTCACATCAGATTTACATCATTTACCAAGTCCATCAAGTCAAGAATAACTTCATCAGGTGGTTTGCCATCAAGGACAACACATGTCAACAGTCGCATGTCTTCATCTTTATTCAGTGGGTTGCCATCAAGGACAACACTCTGCATCATATTTCCAACAATCTCCCCCTTTGGACTTGATGGCAACCACGATGGTGTTTGGTTACCACAACAGATAAGTACATTGACACCATGTTACTCTCCCAATTCTTTGACACCATTATCTGCATTCAAACACCATGTCACTCTCCCCCTTTGACATCAAGGGCAACGGGCGGATCAAAAACCAACACACTCACCCCCTTTTCTCCTCATGTAGAAGAAGCGTTCTGCAGATCTGATGTATACTGAAGTGACCAAGCTCCCCCTGAGTTCATGCTGAATATTTTTCAATGAAGTACATGACTCTATGAACTTTCTATCACCAAAAGACTCATACTTACATCAAATATCCAACCAAGTGGATTTACATATAAGACTCAAGTACCCAACCAAGTGGGTTTACACATTTCAACTCAGCTACCCAACCAAGTGGGTTTACAAAATTTGACTCAGCTACCCAACCAAGTGGGTTTACAAATTTGAAAAGTCCTTACATGACTGAATATTACAATTTTTACATCATGGATCTCAACTTGACCTTTTCATCAAACTATAAATATAACTTTAAGACCAACACCAGAAAGTCCTCAAGAAAGAGAACATATTTTAGAACCATCATAATGCCAACAATGCATTATACTCAGCAAAGCTAATGCTCCCCCTGAAACTGTGCATCCAAGCAACCTTTCCATATGACTAAGGCTCCCCCTTAGTTTGTGCATCCTAAACACTTTTACCAACAAATCATCAAGGCATCTTTATCAAAACATTAGAAATAGAATTATGAGAACTGGAACACCACCAGAGATACCAAACAGTATCATAGATACCAAACAGCACTGCAGCTGTGCTGAAGAGAGCTGAACCAACCAAAAATTGCCAGCAACCAAACATACGCGGTTTTCTGTGCAGGAACTCGCGTATATACGCGACTGTGTTTCATGAAACCCGCGTATCCAATGCCATCTTCTAAATTTCAACCAGATATGATTCTCTGTGAGGAAAAGACAGAGTTCAGCTTCTTTCTGAGACATTTGAATGCTTCCCTGGACTACAGATAGATAGAACAATGTAGTTGTGTCTTCAAGCATCATCCAACGGTTGTAGCATCAGCACAATAGTAACCAAGCCTTCAAATTCTTTGCAGCATCAATACAATCTTTCCAAGAGAGATTCTCATATCAGAACAATATCTTTACATAGGTGTTAAGCAATCATCCATGTGGTCCAACATCACCATGATCTTCAAGATTTAACATGAAGTAACATATGTAGGCAAAATATCTCTCAACCATAGCAACACACTTTGCATGATTTATTTCTGAATCAAATGACATCCAACTCATCCATGTGTGAGTACAAAAGATACTTATCAGCAACCAGGGCTCAAAAACTCATCATAATAAACCATGTACCAAGTCATCATCATTTGAGCATGAGTATCACAAAAACCAAAGAATAAGCAGTCATATTGCCAACAATGCAATCATTAGTATTCAACCTGCTGCTCCCCCTAAACCAGTGCTATTGCTTAACTTGTGCAATCCTGAATACCTTTATCAGCAAGTCATCAGCAACCATCTCTGCATGATCTGTCCTTATCTCTGAATACTAAGACTTTCATCTTAGCAACGAATGCTCTTCATCATAAAGCAACCAGGCTTCATCCATAATCTTCAACACAAGAACCCATGTATCATTTCATTATCATGAGTATAACCAGAATAATGCTAACAGTGCAATCATCAGCAGTCAGACTGATGCTCCCCCTGAACCTCTGCTCCAGATCTTCAGCTATCAGATAAATTTTCTCATCATCAATGCATACGCGTCTGTGTCAGCTGGAACTCGCGTGTATACGCGACTTTGTTTCATAGAACCCGCGTATGGAAAGTGAAATATAGAAAATTTCACACCTTCATCTCCTCCTGCAAATTTACCTTCTGTTCCTGTCTTTTCTTCACACCAGATGCACTGTCAGAAATACATATAACCAGAATAATCAAATCAACCATGAGAGACATCATTCATTGCTCCCTTTGTGACGATACATTACTAAATCTCATAATGTATCCCACATCATTCCTGCAGTCAATAAGAAAAGTCAGCTTCAGAAGCGGATGACTGCAGTAGGGTCAGAATTCCCTACGTTTCTGATCGGTCCTCCTTCTTTTTCCAAATTTGCTTGAGCTTTCCAACCGTGTGCTGAAAATTGTCCACTTTCCCAGATCTGTTCATCCTGCATTCTTTTTCTACATGTCCATACTTGTTACAAGCATAACATCTCATGTGGTCAGAGAAATAAACATAAGAATCATAATGAGTATTTCTATTCTTCCTCCTTTTACAATCAGCTGCTTTATGTCCATACTTGTTACATGAGAAACAATATCCCCTGAAGAAACTAGAGTACCTTTCTGAGTAGAACCTGTTTGTTTGTGGCTGAAATGATCTGCTCCTGCAATTTGCTGCAACATGCCCATATTTATGACATTTAAAACATTCAACGTTCTTGAATGAATTCCTTTGAGAATTCATGATTGTTGGTTGATCTTTTGACTCTTTCAACACTTCAGGTTTTTCATTGACTTCCTCTGAATTTTTAGTACTTCCTTGTGAGCTAGATTCTCCTTTAACAGTTTCATGGAAACCAAGACCAAGTTTGATAGCAGGAGACCTTTGATTACTCAGAATATTGTCCAAAATATTAGTACTATCTTGAAACCTCAAAAGTTTAACCTTTTCTTCTAATTTACCTTTGAGAATGTTTACCTCAACCTCCAAGTCTTGACATTGTTTTGTCATGCTTTCCTCTTTCCTTCTTCCATCTTCTACTTGATCCTTCAGATTTAGAATCTCTTCTTTTAACCAATTTTTTTTTTCTTCACATGTTTGTTGCAGCTCTTCATTCTTCTTCTTTGATGCTTCGAGATCTACTTTCAGGGATGTGTTTTCTGCTTCAAGTCCTGCATTCTTCTTATTTGATTTATCCAAGTCTTCTTTGAGGGAAATGATTTCTGCTTCAAGTCCTTCCTTTTCAAATGATGGTAGATGTTCCTCACTCTTCTTACTTGATGCTTCAAGTTTTGCTTGTAGAGAGATGATTCTAGCTTCAAGACCTTTATTCTTCCTTTTTGATTTTTCCAGATCTGCTTTTAGAGAAACGTTTTCTGCTTCAAGTCCTTCAAGATCTGTTTGCAGAGAGATGATTCCAGCTTGATATCCTTTACTTCGACTGTATACATCATCGAACATCCTTTTCAGTCTAAATATCAAAGCTTTGTTAGCTGCTTCCTTCTCATTAAATATTCTTTGTTGATCTTTGATAACTTCTTCTAGATCCACAACTTTACTCTCACTATCTTCACTATTGTTTGCACAACTAAGATCTTTCAAAGGATGACCCCAATCACTATCAGATTCATCTTTGTCAATTTCAGCTATCTCCTTACTTTGTGTAGCCTTCTTCTTTGCCATGAGCACTTCTAGAGCTTGGTCAAAATCTTCTTCATCTTCACTTTCACTATCATAATCTTTGCATATACAGTTAAGTAAAATACAAGAACAACGATCAATACCTGTTTCATCTCCTTCAATTTCTGCTATAACTGATTTCTGAGGCATCTTCTTTCTTTGAGTAACCTTCTTCTTTTGCTTCTTTCCCATTGCGACGGATCTCCTTCAAGCGATCAAGCTTCTGCAGAAGGACCCGCTCTGATACCAATTGTTGGGAAAAATACTGAGAGGGGGGGGTGAATCAGTATTTACAGCATATTCAAACTTTTTACTTTTTCATGCTCTAAAACCCATACGCTACTTTGATGAAGCCAACTAGCGTATACACGCGGATATCCTTCATGAAACTCGCGTATACCCAGAGATCTAATTATGTCATTAGTTCTTCAATTACATAATTCCATCATTCATTTATTAGATGTTCTATAAACAGTAAACATGTGCAGTAAGAATAGAATAAACCATCACACAAAGCATCACACATGAACACCAGGATTTTTAGGTGGAAACCTAAGTCGGGAGAAAACCACCGCTGCAGTTGCTCAGCCTTCAATATTTTATTATAGAGAAAACATCTTACAACATATGTGCTGGTGCAGACTCTACCAGCACGCAGGCACCCACCTGCGCTCGTTTACCAGCCTCTCCTGGAAGGGAGCTCCAACCCCCTGACTCGTTTACCAGCCTCTCCCGGAAGGGAGCTACGACCCCCCGATCTCGTTTACCAGCCTCACCTGGAAGGGAGCTACAACCCCCTGACTGAAGGCTACAACCCTCAGCACCACCTTGGACCACGTTTCATCAATTTTCACACTGGATCCAACAACTTCAATAGAACACCACTTGCAGGCCACATTTCATCATATTTTCAGACTGGACCCTTTCCATACTTTTAAGCACAAACATACATCACCAACAGATACTTATCAACACAGATCAGATAGCAGAAACACAACAGAATAGATCAGATATTTCATACCCCTTGCTTCAGCAAACCCTAGTTTGCATACGCGCTTTCCCTTCACTGATGTCGCGTATATACGCGCTTCCGTCCACACAAACCAGCGTATACCTCAGTGTATATTTCATTGCGCATACACGCTTTCACTTCAGCGAAGTCGCGTACATACGCGCTTCCTCCGCGGAAAAGTAGCGTATAGATCTTCAATCATTACAGAGCAGCATACTTCTTCAGATCAGATATTCAGTTCAGATTTACCCTTTTGCTTCAGACAGATGTTCGCCTAGATGCTCGCCTCATCACAGATCTAAGCCTTCCATAATCAGATCTAGCAAATACAAGAGAAATTCAGATCTAGATCCCCTTCTTCATCATTGGTGCATCATACATTCAGATTTATCATTCAAGTGTAACCCTTTCCTTTCAGATATACTTCAGAGAGAAGTATTTATTCAAGCTCAGACATCTTGCCCCCACACTCATATATTGCACAATGAATTTCTTCTCCTTATATAGGCTTATCCTTTTTCAATACCACGGGCCCCTCCTTTTTAATACCATGAGCCAAACCAATACCACGAGCCTTCAATACCACGGGCCCCTTTTCCAATACCATGAGCCAAAATAATACCATGGTGGTTACCCCTGTTTTGCTCTTTTTGAGCGCTTTTACCCATACGCGACTTGGAACGTTTATTCTCGCGTGCATACGCTACTTCCATTAGACATATCCGCGTATGCCTAGAGACATACTCTTTTCATCATACTTTGAGCACATTCTGAATTCCTTTCTTCATTCCCTTCTGTTCTCACTGCAGATACATCAGATTTACTTCATCAAGAACATATTCTATCAAGCACAACTTCATCAAGTAAGTTGCCATCTTCTTCATCAAGTTGGTTGCCATTCAATGACAACACTTAGCATCATATTGCAAACTAACATCATTTCACATCAGATTTACATCATTTACCAAGTCCATCAAGTCAAGAATAACTTCATCAGGTGGTTTGCCATCAAGGACAACACATGTCAGCAGTCGCATGTCTTCATCTTCATTCAGTGGGTTGCCATCAAGGACAACACTCTGCATCATATTTCCAACATTAGGAGCATACTCTCATTTGATATTAGATAAAGATATAAGAAAAATGTTTATCATTACTATTGATTTGTGAAAAATATGACTCCAATACCATCAGTAGATTTCTGTTGCCCACAGGTGTCTATAACCTTGACAAAGTTGTTTTCTCACCCTTAGAACCATTATCCTTTATTTATGCCTAGGGAAGTGCTGTGTGATGTCATGATGGAGGCCACTGTGCTGGTTTGGGAACTAGATGAATCACAATGCCATTCACTAGGAAGGAGTGAAAGGTGGGCAGGCCAGCTCATGATGAGACCTCCTATTCCAAGGACTTTTTATTTTTCTGAGTTGTCTATTGGATCATATCCCTGGTGTGGTGGCCATAATGGGAATGCCACTTCACTTCTCCCTTATGATCATGGTATACTGGCTCTTGATGAGACCCCCTATCCTCCACCTGCCATATCATAGAATTGTTAGTAATTATATATGGATTTTTTTTCTTTTTCTTTACATATAGCACTTTCCAATTTATATATAAAGGGTGGCTCAACACTCCTTAAGAGTAGGGATGGTGGAAGAAGTCTGAACATCTCAATAGAGAAAATATGCCCTTATTCTTATTCAATGAAATAAAAATCAAAGAGAGTTATGATAATTTAGGGAAGAACCAACATGATAAAGATAATCGATCATATTAATTTTAGTGAAAATAAAGACAACAAAGGGATATAGATGGTTGTGTCCTTTCCTTTTTCTTATCACTACAAAAAATTTCTTAAAAATGTCAATTTCTCTGATTAGCGGATTCCAGTAACCTCTAATTTGTGTATCCTTGCATAAATTGTATGTTTTTATTTCAAAGAGTCACGAAAAATTCACAAAAAGTCCTAGAAATGTTGTTGAAAAACAATAAAAATGCATTCAAAAGTGTTTTTCCTTTGGAAAGGAACAACAAAAACAATTTGCAAAAATGTTGTTCCTTTCAAAAGGAACAACAAAAATAATTGGCCAAACTGCTGTTCCTTTCGAAAAGAACATCAAAAATTATTAGCAGAAATGTTGTTCCTTTCGAAAGGAACAACAAAAGTGATGTTCCTTAGAAAAATTTCACAGCAAGCAAAGTAAGAACGGTTCGAGAAATAAAATTATATACAAAAAAAAAGCAAAGTAAAAGAAAAAAAACTTTATGTACAGGGTTCAAGAAAAAGTTTTTTTTTTTTTTTTGATGTAGAATTGGTGCTGCTGAAGAGTTGCCTTCTGTAACTGAAACTTGCATGGTGGGGTCCTTATTTTTTAATTGCAAATGGAGCAGAAACTACAATTTGGGGGGATCAACACCTGAAACACAAAAATATAAAAGAAATCAGAAAAGAAATAACACTTTATTAAGTTACAACATCTATGATGTTATTTCCTAAGGGAATATCAATCTGTTAATGGAAAAAAATGATCTTTCTGAAAAACATTTTGGCAGCAGTGACACGAATCTTCAAATGGAAACCAATTCTTCATTTCTTCTTGTTATGAATCTGTTACGTAATGAACTGGATGAAATGCCATTGTTTCACTAAAATTTCTCTCAAGAATCACTCGTCCATAAATTGACCTTCTTTGTTCTCCTAAGACCTGCAAAAAACGAGTGCCTACTTGCAATAAAACATTAAATAATGGAAAAATAAAGGTGATTAGACTCTCCTAATCCAATAATTATGCAAAAAACTAACAAGTAGTTACTCTGTATAACAAATCCATGGAAAAATAAAACAAATTATATTTGTTACCTGCGGGAGAGCAGTGGTCGACGATACTAACCAACAGTGTTTTAATCATACCTTCTGTTAGTATGATTTTTTCGTCGTAAAAGATCACTTTATCTACGCATAAAAAATAGCCCTAACATCGATTATGGCTACAAAATATCTTTAAGTTTGCTGCACAAAGTCAGATCTAAGCACAAAAGACATTAAGCAAATAAAATATAACATGGCTCCATAAATCCAATGGACAAGACAAGAAGAATATATTTAAAAGAATTTTGTATTGTATTAAATAATTGGGCACCTGAGAGGAAAACAAGAAAGGTGTCTTCCGGTTCTCTTCAGTGGGATGGGTTCTTGAAAGTCCTCAGTGTTTCAGATCTAACATTTCTCTCTCTTATGGGTGTAGAAAAACAAACATAGAACTCAATGGGAGTTCACAAAACAAAATGGAAAATGGTGACCAAGAGTAGATCCAGAGTGATCTAATGCAATGAAGGTGACTAATGAATGGGGAAAACCCCCCTGTTTATAACAAAATATTGGGGCGGTCTAGAACTCGGTGCATGAATAAAATATTATTAATCGAATTCTAGAAGCACCCTTTAGGAATATTTTATTATATTTGTTGGAGGGAAAATGGTTCTTGACTTGGGTCAATTCCTTTATTTATAAATAATAAATAAATAAATGGTTTATTTATCATTTTAGGGAAGTGATGGGAATATAATTAAATAAATAATGGTTTATTTAATTATTTATGGATGATTTAGTCAAATTTAACTAAGAATATTATTTAAATAATTATTTAAATAACTTATTCTTAGGGAATAATTAAATAAATAAGGGTTTATTTAATTAAGTTCCTTATTTTGGGTTAAATATGACCAGGAAATATAAACAAATGAGTTATTTTATATGGTGAAAGCAATTTTACTTAGGGTAAAATTGGTCTTACATGGTGTACTTGGGTTCATCTAATAATAATAGGTTAGATGACCAAAAAATGGTGTAACACCTTCTTTCTTTTTTGTCCAATTTGAGTGATTCCAAAGCCAAATGAGAGCTAATTCAAAGGTTTATCTCCAATAGAAACAGGTTTTAAAAATTCCATGTAATGGTATGTTAAAGTTTCTTAGAACGACCTGCATAATAGAGTCATTTTCGATTTTCCAGCTTAGACCAATAGTTGATATTTCAAGCATAAATTTTTTGTTTAATGGCGGACTGGACCGATTCAAATTGAAGATTAAAGTATATTCATTTATTTATCTCGAATGGAAACAGGTTTTTAAGACAAGAAGAATTGATAGGTAAAATACGTTAATAAACAGCCGAGAAAACAGAGTTTCAATAGTGCTGATTTATGATAGGCAGTCAGTATTTTGGTCATAAATTCCTCATACAATATCAAAATTGAGCAACTAAAATTAAGTTGTAAACTAGATTAATATAGAAATCTACCATAGAAACAGGTTTTAAAAATATAGTCATTTAGGCCTCCAAAAACTTATTGTCCCAACTCTGTTGTTGAGCTGCCTACTAGACACCCTATCAATGTTTTGGTTCTAAATTTTTTCATTTCAAATCGAAATGGAGTGATTAAAATTGGGTTGGAAAGTAGACATCAAGGGCTACTTATAATAGAAACATGTTTTAAAAATATTCAATTTTGGTCCCTCAAAACATGGTTGTCCCAACTTTGTTTTCAGAAATTCCATCAAGTGCGCAAGCCAAAAAAAATGATATTCAAGAAAATTTTCCATATCGATGATAAAAATGAATATAAGTATTTGTAGAATTTTTATTTGCAATATAATTCATCTACATATACAAATAAATTAGAATATTTATCATCAATGTTGATTTCCACAGCGTGTTGCAACAAAAAAACAACTATTTTTACAAAAATAAAAAAAATGTGTTTGTTTTATTTCCTTATTTATTTTATTTTCTCCACTATCCTACTATTCTTTGAGAATCGAATATTTTTATGTATAAGCGTATTTCCAGTGGAACCATTTTAGAAATAAGGCCTCTAGTATGTACATACCCAAATTTGAAAAATGCATGTTGATAAGAATTAGGGTATGAGAAGCCAACTCCCCTTGAAAAGATGGTGCCAAAAATTGTTGAAGCATGGAGTGATGTTGCAAATAAATGACGGAGTGAAACCAATATTCAATGTATCCATTACTTTCTTGATTTCCCATTGCCATCGTATCATGAAGTTCTCGAGCTTTTAAAGTGGTTTGTTGGTGTAAACTAGAAGAAACCTCATTTTCTTTCATAACTTCTATAATTTTTGGATTTGATACATTCTGAGGCTCAGTGTAAGTTTTCTCCAATAGTGCATGTGAGATAGAATGGGTGTGAAGGGTGGGTTAATTTTGTAGTTCAACACTGTAAGCATGTTGTACTGGTTTATTATGGTGAGGGTGTGGAATGAGTTGAGCAGGAAATTGTGTAGGGAATGGAGCATCTTGATGATGTAGTTGATTGGGCTGAATGGATGATTTTGATAGGCAAGAAAGATGTTGTGGAAGAGATGGAAGATGTGTTTGTGCTGTAAGATGAGGGAGAGTAGTCATACAATCATAAGATGAACCATGCCAAACTTGTAGACAAGATTGGTAGTGGTTATATTGAGATTGACATGGCTGCCCTGTCATAGAGTATTCCATAACGAATTATGCAAGTAAGAGAATGGAGAGGAAGTGCTTTGAACCATACCTGTAGGCCATGATTTCCATGGTTTTGAACTTGTTGCAACTTCCTCGTCTCTTTGATATGCTACTTCCATCCTAGATAATGAAGAACAGCTATCTATGGGACGCTCCTTTCGGTTATGAGGGAAAAACACTTCATAAAATTCTTGATTTCTCTGAACCTGCAAAACATTCAATTGTGAATTTAGAGAGCTAATAAAATCATATTTAAAATTTCCAAATAAAACATTGATTTCAGGTCTTATGTCTCTTGTTCTTGTAGTAAATTTGGAAAAGAAAGAAGAAACTTCTCTAGAATTCTTACCAGCCTTGGAAATTCCTCTTGAATACCTTATGCACAACTCACAAAAATCATCATATGATAACTGAAAAACATCACCTTTTCCTATCAGATTTAAGAGTTCTAAAAATTCATCTTTGATTCCTTTAAGAAGGAGTGTTTTCAAGATCTCTTTTTCCAAATGCTTATGCTTTGATTTTTGAAGGTTATATTGAAATTTCTCTACATAGTCCTCCAAGCTTTCATCTTCCCCTTGTATCATACTGAAAATATCTTCATTGGATTTGTAGTAGTCTTGGTACTTATTCAAGAATATGTTCTTCATGTCCTCCCATGTTTGGATGCAGTTCCCACCAAGGTTCATGAACCATCGGAGAGCTGCTCCTTTTAGAGTAAGAGGAAACACTTTCAACCTTTGATCATTAGTACAATAATCATATCCTCTACAAAGTATTTCAAACTCAAATAAGAATGTATTTGAATCTTCATTTGTCAAACCATGAAAATTTGGTAGAGATGATGGGGGGATTATGTGCATTGGTGTCACTCCTCCTAGATCTTTGATAGGGAATTCAAAATTTGCAATGTGAGCCATTTCTTACCATAATAGAAGATGTTCTTCATGTGTTTCTTTAAGGATTATCCTTCCAATGTTCCTTTCAATTGGTTAGTGAAATGGGCGGTGCTTACATCACCACTCGAGTGGAATTACAAGATTTTTTTTTTCCAAAAATTCTACCTCTAAAATTCAAGAAAACGCAAGCATTCATTCCTACATTAAGCTTTCACTCAATTCTGCTGTGAAGCAGGCCAGTGAACAAGTGTGTTTCTTGCTCGGTGCGCAAGTTCTTACCTTCCATCTTTAATACCCAATTCTTCCCAAGTAGAAAAAATTAAATATGCATCACACTTTCTAAATGGCATACACTCTCCTCGGCAACGGTGCCAAAATGTTGAGGTATAAAATGTATCTTTTTAACACCTATTTATCTCACATTAATTATCAATCCAGGAGCGACTTTTTATTTCAAGAGTGTACTCAGTCTGAAGCAACAATTTATCCAAGAGTAATGCTTTGCAAGATGTAGTACAGTGTTTTAAATGCAAGAGTAAATGGATGTTTAGAAAAGAAATCTAACATAAACTCAAATTCTCTGAAATCCAACTACTCACTTAGCAAACATAAATTGAGGATACAGTAGAAATAACTCATTCCTCTAGAAATTGATGCAATTGAAATCAAACTGAAACAAGAAAATCAATCTGGGAACTTGGAAGCAATAAACATTGTTCTCTACAGTTGACAGTCCTGCTCTTAAGCAATCAAAGTGAAATCGAAATTGAACTAACTGCTGTTGAAAGTAAACTAAGAAGAACTCTTTTAAAAGCAAGAATTGGAAATGAACAACAAATGCTAACTAATGAATCTAAACAGCAGACATGAACTTAATGAAATCAAATAGCAAATCCTATTAAACACTAACTCTGTTGACAACAAACATTATTAAGTAACAACCGAAATGAAAAAAAATCCAATAGAACAACAAACTGAATAGTGAAGCTTTGTATCTGCACTCTGAAATGAAAAACAGTCAAACGAAACAGCAAATGGAATGGAACATCAAATGCCGAACAACGAATCATAACAAGATAAGTAATTCGAGGATTAAGATTCTTGTTAAATTGGGAAGGAACGACAATGCAATCCATTATAATAAAACAGTAAACTATTAAGCATGTAATTATGAATTAATTAAGATAGAACCAATATCACTTTCGTGATTCCAAAGATGATCTAAGTAAGGAAATATGTTGTCTCAATTAACCCACGCTGTAAGAAATAAGATTCAGATCACACGATAATGAAATAACTCATAAACAGAACACGTAATACATAAAGACAGTAAGATGATAAACAACTAATGAAATGGACTCACAGTAACATGCATGTATCAAATCGATGACACGCTGCAAGAATCGAAAATATAACATAGAGGAGCAGTTCACGCTGCCAGGGGTCGGGCTCTTAACCACCAGCAGGGACTTCTAAAGCTACTTTAGATGATGCAAATGGAACAACAACTTCAATTAATCATTAAACTGGAGTAGCATTACAATGGAATCATGTTTTTCAATAACACAACTTTTGATTAAGTTTACAATTCACAAAAGCAACAACGATCCCCTCTCTTTTACAAACATCTCCTTTTTATAACCAAAGAGAGGAGAAATTAAATAGTAAATAGGATCTCTCATAACAAAATTGAATTTTTCCCAACCAATTGATCAACAAGAAAACATATTTCCAACAATATTTGAACAAGAGCAAGTCGAATTTGGATTTGCAACTGAGATAATTTGGACGGCCGCAACAGTAAATCAGAGAAAATCATTCTCAATGAACCTTGTGTTTATCTCAATATACGTTGAATTTGGGCAAACCATTCTTTTAAAAATCTAATTTGGTCCATTATGGACAAAACCCATGTTCTAGATTTTCCAGATTCTTCTTCATTTGCCCAGAATCTCAACCGCAAAACTGTCACTTCTTATTCCAGCGAATTTCTGAGTTGGAATATTTGATGATGATTTGGAGATCAAATCTACAATTTGACAAATATCTTGGAGGCTAAAATGGTGAGTGTTGGTACAAAATATATTAATAAACCATCATTGATAAAATTATGCATAATAATCATCAATTTATTAAAAATAAAGGAGAAGAAATAATATTCATCCATAAGATCATAAATCATTATAAAATGGATTTATATGATAAATTATAATAAATGACATGATAAAGAAGAGTAAAAATGGATGAAATAAGTGTTAAAAAGTGGTTGTATTCATGGCCCAACATTTAGGAAACAGTTTTGAAGGGAACAATAGATTTCTTTATGGATTTTTAAAGAGGATAGCAGGCTTTTGAAGGTTTTGAAGTGAAAATACTAAGGACATGGACATTTTGAGACAAGGATAATAAAGAGGCTTCAAGAAGTCACAAATTTTTCATGAAATCTATTTTTTGAAGACTAAAGACTTGTTTTAGCCATCATTTGCTGAAATTTTTTTTACTGATGGCTAATAGAACGCACCGCATTCGGCAGAAACCGTTAGCTATTAGAGTAAATGTTATGGAGCCTGTTCACATGTCGTTCATTGAACCCTTCAGTGTAATCGACATTAAACCAAAATGTATATTTAATGTTAAAGGCTAGCGCTGGTCACATAGCATAATAGTCGAAGGTAAATTAACCGTTGAATCTGATGGTTTAAAAAAAACTTTAGCCCCTGGTTCAAGGCGCCGGTTATATGGCAGGTCAGATGATCTCTGGGTTAGCCCCTAGGGGCTAGCCCCTTTTCCCTTCGGTGAATTCAAATACAAATGTTAAATAAAATTTGTGCCCCATAACTATTAAGAACTAATGTTGTGATGTGATGATAAGGCTTTCGGCTAGTGGACGAGAGGTCTAGTGTTCAAACTTGTGGACTTGCAAAAAGTTTTGAACGCCAAAATTTCCATGACTTGGGGCCACGTGGCGGCCTCCGGGCCTACCACGTGGCAGCCTATTACTGGTTGAAAAATTTCCAAGTCAACCCAATGACGAATTAGAACTAGACACTTGTCATAATTTCATTCGCTCATATGGAATATTCTTTTTTAATTTTTCAAAATTTGAAAGTCAAACTTGATCAACTCAGTTTTTTTTTTTTTTCCAGTTTACTGAAAACTTCAAACTCGCATAAATTTCACATACGATGTCGGATTTGAGTGCCATTTGCGACATCAGGATCGTATCAACGAGGCCTATCCATTCGTTCAAGTTGTAAGTGATTTTGAACACTTTCAATTTTGAGCTTTTTCCATAGCTAGGACTTGATCTCTTGATTACACCTGCCAAATGAGAAGCTTTTGGACCCCAAAAGCTCACTGAAATGTTGAAACTGAAATGTACAACAGATGAAATAATAACAAAATCCTCTTCTGTTCAGCCTCCAAAAATTTTCCTAACTTGCCAACTGTCCTCATGGTGAGTTTTTGCTGAATGAGCCATGTACTTGTGCCGAATCTCGACGAAGTTTTCTCGCCATACCAATCTGCCATTCTGAAACCAGAAATGACCCTTGCTGAAATTTGTGCCCTCTTTTCTTGCATGACTTTCCATCTCATGGAATCTTGCACCACTTTGCATCGACACTTCATTATCTGCACCAATCGACACCAAAGGCAACTTGTGCAACATACGACATCAACAAATTGACCTGAAATGTGCTATATAATTGACACAAAAAATCTGTAACAAGTGTGCACACAATCGACACAAGTCGATAAAAAACAAGATACATCTTTACAAACATGTGTATGTATCATGTACAATGAACTATATACAGTTCGCTATTTACACATACAACCTCTATGTACATGTGCAACTTCAACTCTTCTTTTCAAATACCATCAAGTATATCATCCAAAAAAAACATGTGGGTGACTAAGAGCTGAACTTAAAGATATTGCTGCAATATAAGTGAGTATCATGCTCATATTTTACACCTCCATGGCGAAATTTTGCAACAACAAAGAAATTCCTTCAACTGAAACTGCTTTTACATGCAGTCTTGCATCAACTTTTCAAAAGAGATACATGCATACAAATCTGAAATTTGCATGTACAAAATGAGTATGAATTACTGCATTAAGAAGTTAATCCACTTCCTACCAAGCCAACTCCATGGCATCTTTTCCTGCTGCAACATTTCTACATGTGAATCTTCCATTTCCACATCGATAATGGAATCCATAGATCTACTTGCACCAAACTTTTTGTCCTCTAGCTGCATGTGCTTTGGATGACTTGTTGGATGCAAAGTCCAACAATGAGAGACATCATGTCCCTTCTTTTGAAAAAATGTGCAAATCTTATGCACTTTTTGTGAAAGTTTTCTTTGCCTCTTTTGCTTCCTGTGTTCTTTCTTTTTCAACCAACATCTTGAAGAAACATAGTTAAATCCACCACAAAATTTGCAACAAAAATTTCTTTCATTTGGACAAGAAAAATTATCATTCTTTGCTAAAACATAATCAAATTGATCATGTGAATAATTATACCTCTTTTTCTGCATGGAATTTCCATCCTTTTTGTCTTCAAGAGACGACAAACTAGTAGAGGAGACAACTTCCTTTTTCAAACTTTGATCGCAGATCTTATCTTGAAAACTGTTTAAACTTGAATACTTGCCATAAGCGGCATGTTTACACTCTACTTGCTGCAATTATACCCTCTACTTGCTACAATGAAGGCTTAAAACAACGGAAATTTTCATTAAAATAATTTTGACATATATGCATTTTAGAACTTGGAATAAAGGTTCTCGTTAAATTTGCATCACATGCATTCAAGGATTTGGAGTCTTCGCCATTAAACTGCATATAACCAAGACCAACATTCTTGGGTCGCTCCATGACCGAAATAGGGTCAACCATGCCTTATGCATGCTTTCCCAAACCTTTGCCTTCATGATAGCCCATCTTAAACATTATTTTGGACCATACACCCCTTGTATGTTTTTCAAAAGAACCTATACACTTTTAAATTGAGCAAATTGAAGACAAGTTGGAATGGTTTACCTCTTCCTCACGCTTGTGTTGGAAATACTTGCGGGGGTGAATCAGTATTCCTTTCAATTAAAGCATTAGTTAATATTCAATTATTATCAATGTTTGTACAATGACAGTAGAAAACAAGAGGAACACAAATGTACACAGTCTTTAAGGTGGAAACCTACTCTGGGAAAAAAACCACCTAATTCTTTTCTAATAATTCTTTAATATTCAACTCCAATTGAAAATAAAGCTCCAACTTCCTAGAATCTAGAAAAGAATTCTTCTCCATATATTGAATCTGGTGTATCTCTGTTATTTTAGATCATCAATATCTGATTTTTAGTCCTATAGTAGTCCTCTTAGTCATATTTCCAATGCCATAGGTCTGACCCAATTTGGATTCTTCAAGAGAGAGTTATACCCAATCTCTCACAATGCCCTAATTATGGACTGTTTCAGCAAAGCACACTTGTACGACATTCCATGTGTCATTTTTTCTTAATTTGGATCTAAAATTGATATAGCGCAATGTAGAGACTATGCACTATCTGCCACTTTTTACAAAATTCCAATCCAATACTCAGAGAGAGAGAGTTATGATGAATTTACCAAGGTCACTTATTTGAGATGAATTTCAGGAGCCTGCAAAAAGCCTGACTTCCACAGATCATATCTCCAAAACTGTTGCGCACCATGCTCTGAAATTTTTACTGCTGCTTCCTCAGGATTTCGGCTTGGCCTCATAAAAATTTCAGCTTTTGAACCTTTGTAGAAACAAAGTTAGAGCAAAAATTCCATGATGACCTTTTTCAGATGGTCGAATCCCTTGCATAAGGAGGAAATGAAGATCACAGTTTATATGAATGCTTAAGTTGAGAGGGGCTTCAACAAGTGAACGTGGGAGGGATTTTAGGAGCTTAAAATATATTAATTATGACTTTTCAATGACCCATGCGCCAACCCCATGGGGTTTTAGCCCACTAAATAGGGGTACAAACTTCAAATATGAAAACTTCTCAAACCGTGAAGAATTACATGGCATGCCATATATCAACGGAAACATCTCGACAAGTAGAAAAAATCAAAATAATTATTGACCCAGAATATATTAATTTGGTAGGTCAAAATTCCCATGCAATATTGGGTTAGCCCCTGGTGCTGCTTGGGTTGACATCAATGACAACCGTTGATCAACAATCTCCCCCTTTGGCATTGATGGCAACACAAGTACTCCCCCTGCGATCATGACACCTCTACCTACAACATTCTCTCCCCCTTTGACATCAATGGAAAAAGGTAACTCCCCCTGAAACACAACTATCTTGCGGACCTATACACACTTCCACTCGCGCTGACACATAACCATCCTGCAGACCTGTACACACTTCCACTCCCCCTGATGCAAAACTATCTTACAGACCTGTAATCTACTTCCACTCCCCCTTTATATTCTGAAAAAGGAAAATCTAATGAGAACTTGGGAGAATCCCAAGCTTCTAGCGAAAATATTCCAATGCTAGTGAATATTTAATATGTGATTCTTTTGGTGCTTCTTGGAATCTTGCTACTTGTCCAACTGTTTCGATAACATCTGCTCGGGAGGATGTTACATATAGAAGACTACTAATCATAGATCTGTACAACCTTTGATCCACATCCTTAGATGAGTCATCTATGCTCAATTTGCAACCTGTTACCATTGGAGTAAGGATGGGTTTGCAATCTTCCATTTTAAATTTCTTGAGAATTTCCTTGATGTACTTGGCTTGACGTATAAATATTCATTTCTCTTGCTGAGATATTTGAAGCCCTAAGAAGTATGTCAACTCACCAAGTAAAGACATCTCGAAATCACTTTGCACCTTTGTAGAAAACTTCTTCCTAATTCGATCATCATTTCTACCAGTTATTGTATCATCCTCTTTAGCTATTAGACATGATTTAGTTGCTTCATCTAGAACATATATGTCATTTGGAGCTCGACTTGCTGTAGCCACAATTTCACCATACACGCCTTTCCTGATTTCACATTTCGTGGAGTTGAATAGTATTGTGTGTCCTTGATCACACATTTTTCCAACACTGAGAAGATTGTGATTCATGTTTTCAACCAATAGAAAATTCTTGGCTAGAGCATCTTCGCTTCCGAGAGTGGCAGTACCTGATCCTATAAAATTTGAAGATCCAGCATTTCTAAAGGACATAGTTTCGTCCTTCTTCTCTTTCAGAGATACAAATTTATTTTTATCTCCAGTCATATGTGTTGAGCAACTGCTATCAACATATCACACATCTTTGTTCTTTTGAGCCTTGAAAGTGAGAGCACAATTATCATTCTTCTTCTTCTTCCATGTTCGTTCGTTCTATGGCTTCGAGGATTATTCTGGAGGATTTTCAAGGCTGCAGTCTTTGGTTATGTGTCCAAAGTTTCGACATTTGTAACATTCAATATTATTTATTAAATGTTCAAATATATTGATGTTTCGATGAGTCCTGGGAGGTTCATATTTGACAAATCTCCTGGAATTGTATTCGTTCCTAGGGTACGTGCAACATTCTACAGCTTTATGACCAAATTTTCCACATGAATAACAGTAGCCATAAAAAATATGTTGGCACCTGGATGGAAATTTTCATCAAGGAATTGTCTTCCATGTCTGTTCTTGCTAATCTTGTCCAATGAAGTCTACATGCATGTCAGATCTCATAGGTTCATTGTATTTTTTTGTAGAAGGTCCTGCTTCTTCTTCTTTGTAACCGATGCCAGTTTTGTCATTGTAAGATTGTTGATTGTTGATGAGTTTTTCCAATGCCCTTGAGCTGTTGGCATAGTTTTGGATAGTTTTTCCTTTCTTCACTTCCTCACACAGCGAGACTACTTCGGCTTATAATTCTTCCCTTTCTTGGTTACTTTATTCCAACTCCTTTTGAAGTGACTCTTCAATGCATTTGTGTTCTTCAACTTCAATTTTGAGACCTTGAACTTGTTCTTCAAGAGTTTTTGAACGAATCTTCTCCGCCTTGAGATATTTTATAAGCTTGATTGCTTCCTTATAAAATTCATCTATGGTCCATCCTTCTTCTTCATTGTTTGATACCTCTTGCTTATTGTGCTTGGCCATAAACAATACTCTCTCATTGGCTTCTTCTTCACTATCATTTTCTTCATCGAATGATGAGCTATCTTCTTTAGAGAGAAAGTTCCTTTTGGATCCTTGCTTGTTGAATTTCTTAAAGCCTTTCTTTCTTTTTGAGTTGCCATTACTTTTGTTTGGACATTTTGCTGAAAAATGCCCAACCTCATTACAGCTGAAACATATCAATGGAAGTTTACCTTTGAATTTTACCTTACCAATTTGTAGTTTTCTCGTGAAGTAAGCATATTCTTCATCTGAAATACCTTCTTCATCATCTCCCTTTTCTTCACACTTGCAGGTGCATGTCTTTTCAATTGAAGGTTTTTTATCCTTATTGGTTTTCTTAGATGCAACGAACGTAGTTTCTAGATGCAAAGTACCCTCTTCTTCATCAAGTCTCATTTCATATGCTATGAGAACTCCATGTAATTCCTCTTTGCTGAGTTTGTCCAGATTTGCATTGTATTCTAAGACCGATACCTTTGGGTTGAATCTCCCTGGTAACATTCTAAGAATCTTCCGTATAATAGTCTTCTCATCAACTGGCTCTCCCAATCCTTCCAAAGTATTGGTTATTTCATCAATGTATTGAAAGTATGCAGCAATGTTGCAATCTTCTTTCATTCTGAGTTGCTCAAATTTTGCTCTATAGATTTGAAGCTTTGCTTCTTTGACATTTGAGTCACCTGCATATATATTCTCAAGCTTGTCCCATACATTTTTGGCGGTTTTAAAACCCAACACCTTATGATAAGTAGATTCAATAAGTCCACTGATAATAATATTCTTTGCTTTTGCATCATTTACCAAATTCTTCTTACCTTGTTCATCCGTGGTTGATGTAAATCCATTTTGAATAGTGTCCCATACTTTGTAACCTTGCACCAAGAGATAGACCTCCATTCTTCCTTTCCAAAGTGCATAATTATTTCCATTGAATAGAGGTACACCATTCTTGGTACACTCCATGACCTCCTTCCAGCTGTTAAACTACTATTGAAGGAACCAAGCTCCGATACCAATTGTTGGAAATACTGGGGGGGTGAATCAGTATTCCTTTCAATTAGAGAATTAGTTAATATTCAATTATTATCAGTGTTTGTACAATGATAGCAACAAACAAGAGGAACAAAAATGCACATAGTTTTTAAGGTGGAAACCCACTCGGGGACAAAAACCACCTAATTCTTTTCTAATAATTCTTTAATATTCAACTCCAATTGAAAATAAAGCTCCAACTTCCTAGAATCTAGAAAAGCATTCTTCTCCAGCTCCCAGTGGATGGACGCTCCTGTTGGTCTCCCGTGTTTTGACAATTTGGCAAATCAAAAGACAAGGCAACATCAGAACCAATCTTTAGAGTTCCAGGATCTAGTCTTCCTGTTCTCAGAGAGGGATCTCTCAAATATTTGTTTGCAAAGGTTTATCTTGTTTTCTTTGATTATGGATTTTAGACTAGTTATTAAGTGCAGATGTTTGTTTGGTTGGGTTGAGTTGATACAACAGAATATGAAAGGTCTAGGAAAGATAGACAGAAAGAGGAAATATTTGGTTCATTGGGAAATGGAGTCAAAATAAGGTCATGAAAAACTCTTCAAGGGATATGTGATATCAAAGGGAAAATCTAACTTGGCCACAGGATCCTTTGTTTTGGAATGAGATGGACATTAATGTTTTGGAAAGAGAAGCTTAATTCTCAACAAAGGGAACTTGAAAACATAACTTAACAATAAAGAGATATTTGATAGAGAGGGCTAACCATAAATTCCACAAACATTCTTTAAGCAAATAATGACTTCAAGACAAATTTTAAAATGAAATCTAAGATTCGGGGAACTCCCTATTTCCTCAAAGATTTTATTCTAAAGGACTAAGAAAACATAAAAGATTCACTGATACCATATTCAAAGAGGTTAACCTAAATTAACATCGTATCAAAGTTGCAACCAAAGACCTTAAAACAACTGCCTGGGCTGTGGCAAAGGGAAAAGATAAAACCCACCTCTTGATTAATTTAAGGACAATGGTATTCAAAGGGAGACTTCAATAAGAATCTATAAGTGGTAGCAGACAAGCAGGGAGAACCATAAATCATGCTGAAACCAACTATTTGAGCTATCAAGGAAAATAACACATAAGATCAAAGAGACGGTTTAAAGCCTCTAAAATACTTCTAAGAGAAGAAAACATAAAAAGAGAAAGGGAATGTGTCTACAAGCCTGGAGTCACTTTCAGCTTAAAAATTTCAGCTCATCAGAAAAGGAGACGTAAAACATAATGAAAACAGGAGAAAACATTAAACAGTTAGAATACTTCACCAACACCCAAGCTCATGAATCCAATGATAGAGCCTTCTCAGGAACAGGGATGCAACAACATCATCAAGACATCCAAGACTTCAATTTGTTTTCAACTTCAACATACTTGTATATTTATTTCCGAGAGTTTCAATGTTACAAATTGTGATCAAACAAAAACCAACAACCAACCAACACTTCACTCATCTCTGCTGTGGATCTATAGAAAGATGAGGAGGTGAGATCTGAAAAAGATCTCAATTACAATTAATACAGGATTTAAATGGCCCATTGGCCCTTGGGATGCTCAATGACGAAACAGAAGAGGTGTTCACCGTATTAATTGATTTGCACTCATGATTTTAAGCTGGGTAGGAGTATTTGTTGACCTTTGAGGCACAGGTAGTCCGAAGTAACTCTGCAGATATTATTTGCATTGAAGGCCCTGGCGGAAGTGACTTGTTTGGCTGTGTCAAGGCAAAAATATGATCCTGATCAATAAATCCAGCTCCTGATTGAATCCTTTGAGGCACAGTTGGCGCTGTGGTGGTTGAGGAATCAATTTGCCTCCATTTGTGGTGGTGGAAGATTAAACACTTTAGGTTTTCCTTTAAGCTATGTTTTAGATCAGGGATTAGGTTTATAATGATCCTTTGGGCCATAATCGTTGTAAATAATCCATTAATCCTCTGTTCTGATAATTTCCTGGTCTTCAGTACTGATACTCTTTCTTTGTGCCTGTTTCATGGTTTTCTTGTTGTCATGCAGGGCTGCGCAGGGTTCATAAGGCATCTGTGCCTGAGAAAACATCGATGAAACGTGCATTTTAACTCTGCGGGTGATTTTATTTGACGAATCAAAACAGGAGGATCGTCACCCTCCTTCTCTGGATCTTCTTCGAAAACCACGAAAATGATTTAAAACCATGCACAATACAAACGAAATGTTAAAAAATCCTGCTTTTATAGGTTTTGACTGCTTTGGAAGGCACGGAGGAAGCAAGGCCGTTGGATGGCATCATCCAACGTCTAGGGTTAATCGGATAAGGCAGAAGAGAGATTAAATCTGAACCGTCGATCGCGCATGATCGACGGCCGGGGGCGGAGGTTTGAAAGTCAAACGGAGGAATTGAGCGATGGGTTTTGGACCGTCGATCTGCAGATCAGATCGACGACGGAGATGCGATTTCCGTTGCATGGAAACTAGTTTATCGCGCGGGCACCTTGGTTATACATCAGACAACATTGGCGAGTTGTCACCGTTGGATCAGTGGGCCCAGATCGGACGGCGGATATTCATTTCACTGGGCATCTATGGTCCGGACTATAACGCACGGGGGACGATGGTTACGTGGCAGTTTTCAAACAGTGCATGGGACGCGTGTCAGGCGGTGTATGGAATCACTGGCCATTGGGAGAAAACCGCCTTTGCCCGAAGGCGGTGCGAAATATACCGCGCGGGTTTGGGAAACAACGCAGGGTTAGGGGGGGGTCCACAGGAAAGGCGCGCTCCACTTCGTTGATCTGCGAAGCAGATCAATGGTGGTGATTAAAGATTCGAATGGCGGGGACCACATGGTAGGGCGGAGTCCACACCATCCGATCTGTGGAGCAGATCGATGGTGGAGATCGCTCCACAATTGCACGGGCAGGTTTTTAATAAAAATAATAAAATGACGGGTTTTTACAAAAAACAAAGGTTTTATATGTTCCTGCGGGGAAATATAATTTGAAAGGGATAAGCGCTCGAGAAGTTTAGAAGTCGATTCGGGCACTCGGGCACATGGAAGACAAGGGTTAAAAACTTAAGCCCGAGGGGGCTTAAGCCTAATACATAAAAACTATGTATTTTCATGATTTTTAATGGTTTTTTAATGGAAATAGAGGGTTCCGATAAGGCTAAGAAGGGGTCTTAGACCTTATGAAATGGATTTTTATGAAAGGGGAAGGGAAGAAAACATGAAATTATGGGATTTTCATGGGGAATGGGAAAATAGAAAATGAGGTTAGTATGGGGAGGAGAAAAAGGGAAACATGGGATTGCAACAGTGTTTTGGCTTTGGAGATCAGCAGGATCTTTGAGTCTTGAAGGGAAACAATAGTGAATATTATCCAAGGATAGGATATTATCAAAATTCTTCAAGTATTAGCAATTTTAGTAATGAAATTGTTTCTTGAAGGCTATCCAACATCATTTAGCCACCATCTGATATAACAAAATTTTATGGGTGGCTAACAGTGGCTCCACTTGGGGATGGTGCCTTTTTGAAGGCATCAAGAACTGCAGATTTGTATTCTCTGGGAGGCTGATCAGTTGCCTCATCCATTGGGTTGTTTTCTTCTGCTTGAATGATCTTCTTTTGCCTATGGAAACAAGTTATCAGCCATTGAAAAACAATGGAACTCTCAACAACAAACCTTCTACCTACCCAATCCTACTGGTCTAACATTTTTTCTTCATCAGAGTGCACTTGGATTGGAAAACTCTCTTACAACATTTTATTCATTTTGAAAAATAAAAATCTAATCTAGTTCTACTTCTTATTTCTTCATGGATCCAGATTAAACAGTTGGATCCATATGATTCTTCTACCTAATCTACTGTCTATTGGGATTAAACTGTCAAATAGACTTTCATTCTCTAAATTCTATAACATAAATTTAAAAAACAGTCACGTCAAGGTTAAGCTGTTTGACTTGCTGTGATCTATGGCATAAAAACAAGTTGCACATAGATTATTGTTTGTAGAAAATTTAAATCTAAAAAATAGAAGGCTTAAGGTCTGAAAGCTCAAAGTGCTGCCTTCTCTTTTTAAAGCTCTTTTTAAACTTGTTTTGAGCTGTCTTTGCTTCTCTTCTGGTTCAGGTTTTAGGCAAAGTAGAACCAGATCTTTACATCTCTTTGAATCATAATTTAACATAGATTTGAGTCATCCCCTTTTGGAAACTTTGGTTCAGATTTTGATTTTGTTTGAACCTTCAATCTCTATCCTAATCTATCTACTGATAAGCCAAGATTGAACAGTTTGGCTAATCGAATTCACTATTTTATCGGCAGAAAAATTTAAAGCTAATTAGCCAAGATTAAACAGTTTGACTAATTAGAAGTGTGTTTTGAGGAGTGGCATTTAAGCTTGCACACTTTCAGATTTATTTCTCTTTTTGGTATGGGGCTATACCTTTCTTGTTTTGACAATCTGCCCTCTTTTCTCTTTTCTATTGTTTTGTATTTTTATTTTTCTTACAAGACAAAAATCAACAACTAACTAAATGCTCAAAGTTGAGCTTTATTGCTTTCCTATCTAACCTAATCTAACTTGGAACATTTACATGTTTTAGCCGATGGAATATCTTTTCCAGTACAACCAATCCAGCAAATGATTCCATGATTGGTCCTTCTTCATCTCCTTGGGCAGGCTGGACAAACAGGGCCACTCCCATTCTTTTTGTTTTAGCAGCAGTGCTAAATAATCCTCTTTCTGTTGGTAATATACTGCTCCTAATAACCTTTATCCCTTCTTCAAATATTTTCAAGAAATGAGCATAGGGATCTTGAAATAATACCTGGTTGTGAGTGTTTGGAAGACGTGTTTCAACCAGGCTCATCTCTTCGTTCTCCACTGGATTAAGGAAAATATTCTTATGAGGAAGAAAAAATTCCTCATCTTCATTATTATCTGAACTAGAGGATTCATCATACATTGCAGTGTTGTCCTCTTGTAGTCCTGGTATGCTCTGATTCGGTGGACTGTGTTCTGTGAAGAGATCATCATGTTCTCGAGTAAGGGTATCTTTTATTACCTCAAACATTTCAGGAGGAGGCTCCTCATATGCATCCTGTTCAAGAACTTCCTCTTTCTTCTCAACCCCAAAATTACAACTAATAGATAGTTGATTCCCAATTATGTGAAAATTATTCCTGATGAATTGGACTCGTTGATTGCTGCTTTCAAGCTGATGATAATGAATTTCATGACACCAATCCACTGTTGGTTTTCCTGCATGATTATTTTCTGTTTGGAGTTCATCATCATCATTAGATTGATCAAAAGTTGAAAAGTCATTAGTATACACAATTTCACCAATCAAACATATTAGGTTATTATTTTGTTCTTTTAGCTGACCTACAAGTTTATTTTCTATTTCAAGACAACAACATTTAGTAGGAAAATGAGCAGAAGTTTTTTGTTCTAATAAAGGATTGAGGGCTGACTGTTTATTTAATATCTGATCAATTTCTTCCTCTGTAAAAAGAGAAGGAATTTTCTCTTTGCTTTGGACAGAAGAACAACAGTCCTCTCCCTCTTGTGTTAACTGGTTTTGAGGCTGGATTTCTTCTTGAGCCTCTTCTAGGGAATGATTACTTGTGCTCGTAGGGGAAACTTGAGGATTCTATTCCTTTTCCTGATCTATCTCAATTTCAAACAACACCTCATGATTTTTATGGCAGTCACTTTGACTGTAAAGTTCACGAGTTGTTTCAAGTATATTGTTAGGATGCCATCCTTTTTTAATAATCTGAAATGAGTCATAGCATAAAGGAAGAGACTCTGGTTGTGTTGTCTCTTCTCCTATTTCAGATGTTGTAGGTTCAAAATGGCTTATGTTTTCCTCAAGGCACTGCTCACTATGAGCTTTTGCAATCTGATTATGGAGTTCTTTTAATAGTATAATACAAGAAATATGTAGGCAATCAGGAGTTTCCTGACAACTTTCTTCATTGCTCTCACTGTAATCTTTTTCATCATACATATCTTGTAGTTTTTGGGTTTGTTCTTGATTTGAAAGGAGCATGGGCTGCTCTAGATCATCAATATTTAAATTGGCCTCATACCTTTCAAATATTTTCCCAAGTATGTACACCATTTTCTCCATCATGATCAGTAATTTTTCTTTATTATTTCTCTATAATCTTGCTCACCTTCTTCTATAAAGTCTTGATCATCATCCATATGTTGCTCATTGTCTAGGTCTTGTAATGGTTGAGTTTTGTGTTTAAGGTCACTGTATCCTTCTAACCAGTTCAGAGTCTTCTACCAGTAGAGTTATTAGGTATTTTGGGTTTGTGGAGTCGCCAGGTGGAAGATTTTGAAATTTGCTATCCACCAACAGCATGATTGGGTTTGTTCAATGCATTCCCAAGGGAGTCTACATGGACTGGAAGAGTAATATGCCTAATGGAGGCCAGTGGAGTCACCAGGTGGAAAATTTTTAGCTTTTGTAAAGATAAAATGTTTTATGGTTCCACCACCATGTTTATTATGAAGCCAAACTAAATATTTTTGGGTTTTTCTGAGTTTCTATGGTTGTTTTAAATACTAATGAGTTTTAAAGGAGCTTTCTAGGCAACTATGAACTCAGGGTCCCACCGTGATCGCCATTATGTTGGCCTCCCATGTTTTGACAGTTTGGAAAATCAAAAGACAAGGCAACATCAGAACCAATCTTTAGAGTTCCAGGATCTAGTCCTCCTGTTCTCAGAGAGGGATCTCTCAAGTATTTGTTTGCAAAGGTTTATCTTGTTTGCTTTGATTATGGATTTTAGACTAGTTATTAAGTGCAGATGTTCGTTTGGTTGGGTTGAGTTGATACAGCAGAATACGAAAGGTCTAGGAAAGATAGACAGAAAGAGGAAATATCTGGTTGATTGGGCAATGGAGTCAAAATAAGGTCATGACAAAATCTTCAAGGGATATGGGATATCAAAGGGCAAATCTAACTTGGCCACAGGATCCTTTGTTTTGGAATGAGATGGACATTAATGTTTTGGAAAGAGAAGCTTAATTCTCAACAAAGGGAACTTGAAAACATAACTTAACAATAAAGAGATATTTGATAGACATGGCTAACCATAAATTCCACAAACATTATTTAAGCAAATAATGACTTCAAGACAACTTTTAAAATGAAATCTAAGATTCGGGGAACTCCCTATTTCCTCAAAGATTTTATTTTAAAGGACTTAGAAAACATAAAAGATTCACTGATAGCTGCATTCATAGAAGAGGGAACACCTAAATAACATTTATGCTTGCAGCTATAAAGACCTTCAAAACAACTGTTCAAGCAGGGGCAAAGGGTAAAATCAAAACCGACCTCTTTGATTAACTTAAGACAATGGTACTTCAAAGGGAGACTTCAATAACAGCTTTCAAGTGATGGCAGACAAGCAGGGAGAACCATAAATCATGCTAAAACCAACTATTTGAGCTATTAAGGAAATAAACAAGCATGAAGACTAAAGAGAAGGTTTAAAGCCTCTAAAATACTTCAGCAGAAGAAAACATAAAACAGTGAAGGGTGAACAGGTCTAAGGTGCTTCCAGGAATCATTTCTTAGCCTAAAACTTTCAGCCTAATGTAGTAAGAGATTATGAAACATAATGAAAATAGGAGAAAACATTAAATAGTTAGAATACTTCACCAACAACCAAGCTCATGAATCCAATGATAGAGCCTTCTCAGGAACAGGGATGCAACAGCATCATCAAGACATCCAAGACTTCAATTTGTTTTCAACTTCAACAGACTTGTATATTTATTTCCGAGAGTTTCAATGTTACAACTTGTGATCAAACAGCAACCAACAACCAACCAACACTTCACTCATCTCTGTTGTGGTATATATAGAAATATGAGGAGGTGAGATCTGAAAAAGATCTCAATTACAATTAATACAGGATTTAAATGGCCCATTGGCCCTTGGGACGCTCAATGAAGAAACATAAGAGGTGTTCACCGTATTAATTGATTTTCACTCAGGATTTTAAGCTCGGTAGGATTATTTGTTGACCTTTGAGGCACAGGTAGTCTGAAGTAACTCTGCAGATATTATTTGCATTGAAGGCCCTGGCGGAAGTGACTTCTTTGGCTGTGTCGAGGCAAAAATCTGATCCTGATCATTAAATCCAGCTCCTGATTGAATCCTTTGAGGCACAGGTGGCGCTGTGGTGGTTGAGGAATCAATTTTCGTCCATTTGTGGTAGTGGAAGATTAAACACTTTAGGTTTTCCTGTAAGCTGTGTTTTAGATCGGGGATTAGGTTTATAATGATCCTTTGGGCCATAATCCTTGTAAATAATCCATTAATCCTCTGTTCTGATAATTTCCTGGTCTTCAGTACTGATACTCTTTCTCTGTGCCTGTTTCATGGTTTTCTTGTTGTCATGCAGGGCTACGCAGGGTTCATAAGGCATATGTGCCTGAGAAAACATCGATGAAACGTGCATTTTAACTCTGCGGGTGATTTTCTTTGACGAATCGAAACAGAAGGATCGTCACCCTCCTTCTCTGGATCTTCTTCGAAAACCACTAAAATGATTTAAAACCCTGCACAATACAAACGAAATGTTAAAAAATCCTGCTTTTATAGGTTTTGACTGCTTTGGAAGGCACGGAGGAAGCGAGGCCGTTGGATGGCATCATCCAACGGCCGAGGTTAATCGGAGAAGGTAGAAGAGAGATTAAATCTGAACCGTCGATCGCGCGTGATCGACGGCCGGGGGTGGAGGTTTGAAAGTCAAACGGAGGAATTGAGTGATGGATTTTGGACCGTCGATCTGCAGATCAGATCGACGATGGAGATGCGATTTCCGTTGCACGGAAACTGGTTTATCGCGCGGGCACCTTGGTTATACATCGGACAACATTGGCGAGCTCTCACCATTGGATCAGTGGGCCTAGATCGGACGACGGATATTCATTTCACTGGGCATCCATGGTTCGGACTATAACATGCGAGGGACGATGGTTACGTGGCAGTTTTCAAACAGTGCATGGGACGCGTGTCAGGCGGTGTATGGAATCACTGGCCGTTGGGAGAAAACCGCCTTTGCCCGAAGGCGGTGCGAAATATACCGCGCGGGTTTGGAAAACAACGCAGGGTCGGGGGGGGTCCACAGGAAAGGCGCGCTCTGCTTCGTTGATCTGCGGAGCAGATCAACAATGGTGATTAAAGATTCGAATGGCGGGGACCACATGGTAGGGCGGAGTCCGCACCATCCGATCTGCGGAGCAGATTGATGGTGGAGATCGCTCCACAATTGCATGGGCGGGTTTTTAATAAAAATAATAAAATGACGGGTTTTTACAAAAAACAAAGGTTTATATGTTCCTGCGGGGAAATATAATTTGAAAGGGATAAGTGCTCGAGAGGTTTAGCAGTCGGTTCGGGCGCTTGGGCGCATGGACGACAAGGGTTAAAAACTTAAGCTCGAGGGGGCTTAAGCCCAATACATAAAAACTATGTATTTTCATGATTTTTAATGGTTTTTTAATGGAAATAGAGGGTTCCGATAAGGCTAAGAAGGGGTCTTAGACCTTATGAAATGGATTTTTATGAAAGGGGAAGGGAAGAAAATATGAAATTATGGGATTTTCATGGGGAATGGGCAAATAGAAAATGAGGTTAGTATGGGAAGGAGAAAAAGGGAAAAATGGGATTGCAGCAATGTTTTGGCTTTGGAGATCAGTAGGATATCTGAGTCTTGAAGGGAAACAGTAGTGAATATTATCCAAGGATAGGATATTATCAAAAGTATTCAAGTATCAGCAATTTTAGTAATGAAATTGTTTCTTGAAGGCTATCCAACATCATTTAGCCACCATCTGATATAACAGAATTTTATGGGTGGCTAACAGCTCCAACACCCGAGATTCTTCAGTAGTCAAATAAATGGATTCCCCAACACCCAATGATCTACAACTCACCCTAGCACCACCCTACCACCCTATATAAGAATAAAAGACGAATGGACTCCCGTACCAAGGAAAATGGTCCACTTTACAATGATATAGAATGATGTAGAAGAAGAATATATACTAGACCATAACCCCAACTTTGACACAACCACCTAATGATGATCCTAGACCTCCCAACACTGCCTCTTCAACCCTTGGTCGATAGACACTAGTACAATTTGTACAATAATGTATTTACAATGACTAAGTACAATGATACCTCTACAATGATTGTATGCAGTGCTGCCCACTTGAAGACTTCATATGATGAACTTCTTGCTACTGTTATGCACCTTGGTTGCTGCTCTTGTCATGCTACCATCTGCTGCAACTTTCTTTGCTTTTCTGCCGTATAAATTCTGGTTCTTTGCAACCCTTGACAACACATAATCTAGCTTTTTCTTGCCTTTTAGGAGCTCGATATTGAATCTAGTGTATCTCTGTTATTTCAGATCCTAAATATCCAATTTTTGGTCCTGTAGTAGTCCTCTTAGTATTCTTTCCAATGCCATAGGTCTGACCCAATTTGGATTCTTCAAGAGATAGTTATACCCAATCTCTCACAATGCCCTAATTATGGACTGTTTCATCAGAGCGCACTTGTACGACGTTCCACGTGTCATTGTTTCTTCATTTGGATCTAAAATTGATATAGAACAAAGTAAATATTGTGCACTATCCACCACTTTTACAAAATTCGAATCTGATACTCAGAGAGAGATTTATGATGAATTTACCAAGGTCACTTCTTTGAGATGAATTTCAGGAGCCTGCAAAAACCCTGGCTTCCACAGATCATATCTCCAAACATATTGTGCACCATGATCTGAAATTTTTACTGCTGCTTCCTCAGGATTTCAGATTTTCCTCATAAAAATTTCAGCTTCTGAACCTTCGTAGAAAAAACGTTAGAGTGAAAATTCCACGATGACCTGTTTCAAATGGTCGAATCCCTTGCATAAGGAGGAAATGAAGATCACAATTTATATGAATGATTAAGTTGAGAGGGGCTTCAAAAAATGAACGTGGGAGGGATTTTAGGAGCTTAAAAAATATTAATTATGACTTTTCAATGTCCCATGCCCCAACCCCATGGGGTTTTAGCCCACTAACTGGGGCTACAAACTTCAAATATGAATATCTCTCCAACCGTGAAGAATTACATGGCGTGCCATATATCAATGGAAACATATAGACAAGTAGAAACCATAAAAATCATAATTGACCCAGAATATATTAATTTGGTAGGTCAAAATTCCCATGCAATATTGGGTTAGCCCCTGGTGCTGCTTGGGTTGACATCAATCCTACAACTCTTTTTTCCTTTCCAAGACTTAGCTAACATCAGCTATATTTTCAACTCAAGCAAACTCAACAATCAACCATTTTGTAACTAATAAAATAGTCAATCTTTTACACTGTTTTAACACCTTTTGCACAAAAAAAAATGCTCAACCTGAGATAAACCAAAGCTCTGATACCATCTGATCTGAAAATGGAAGTACTTGAAAATGTGTGCAAGGTATCCATTTCCATTTAATTAAATGTGTGAAAAATTTTTCATGTCTTGCTGATTAAACAGGGTGTTTTTGGTAACTGTTTAACAATTTATGTGTGAGGATATGTTATTTAAATTTTTTTTTTAGCACATTAAATTAGAAATACACAACAAAATAACTTCAGCATAATATGACTTAGATATTTGGTGAGAAGTTCACCCCTCCTGGGCTACGTCTACTGGACCAAGCCTCCCAAATTGGCTTGTCCTCTTGTATTAAAATGCTCCAAAATGATAATACAAGTTTAAAAGTTCCTCAATAGAAAAATATGACTCTAAATACAAAATCATAAGACATGAAAATGCTAAAAATGCCTTTCCATATTCACTAATCAGTGAAGAATTACCATAAACAATGCCTTCTTCAACAAGGCCCTGATGGCTTTTTGAACTCCTCTAAAGATTTTTGGGCTGTAGAAGTCCTTAAACAGTTCTAAAACCTCTTCCATTAGGTTCAAAAGGTATAAATTAGCTGAAAATATTTTTTGGTTCACCTCAAATAGTGAGGTACAACTTCAGATAACTCCATTTTCCTAATGGCCCTGATGGCTCTCCAAGCTTCCCTAAAGCTAAAATGGCTGTAGAACACCTCTACTACCTCTAGAACCTATCCCAATGGCTCTTGAATGCTGAAAATAGTCGAAATTGGTTTTTGATTCACCTCAAATGGTTAAGCATAGCCCAAAACAGCTCCAACTCCATCTTGGCCCTTATGGCTCTCCAAGCTTCCCTGAAGAAAACGTAGATGAAGATCAACTCTAATGGATCTGAAACCTATCTCAATGGCTCCATAATTCTCAGAATACCAAAAATTGACCAAAATTTCATCCAAATTGGTCCAATATTAGAGAAGTTATGACCAAAACAAACTTCTCCTAATTTCAAGTAAAAAAATCCCACCAAAAATGGATTAACTTTAGATAACCTCGACAAATATGGAAAACGTCCACCTGAATTGGTGGAATGCGCCACATTCCGCGGAAACCGTTAGCTGTTAGAGTAAATGTTATGGAGCTTGTTCACATGTGTTTTGTTGAACCCGCCGGTGTAATCAACGTTAAACCCAACTATATATTAAATGTTGAATGCTAGCATTGGCCAATAGCATAATAGTTGGAGGTTAATTAATCGTTGAATCTGACGGTTTAAAAAAAAAATTAGCCCCTGGTTCAAGGCACTGGTTATATGGTGGGTCGGATGATCTCCGGGTTAGCCCTTAGGGGCTAGCCCCTTTTCCCTCCGGCGAATTCAAATACAAACATTAAATAACATTCGCACCCCATAATTGTTAAAAATTGATGGTGTGGTGTGATGGTAAGGCTTTCGACTAGTGGACGAGAGGTCTAGGGTTCAAACCCGCGGACTTGCAAAAAGTTTCGAACGCCAAAATTGCTAGGCCCTGGGGCCACGTGGCAGCCTTCGAGCCTGCCATGTGGCAGCCTATTATTGGTCGAAAAATTTCCAAGTCAACCCAATGATGAATCAGAACTGGACACTTGTCATAATTTCATTTGCCCATATAGAATATTCCAAGGAATATTCCTTGGAATATTATTTTTTTAATTTTTCAAAATTTGAAAGTCAAACTTGGTCAACTTAGTTTTTTTGCAGTTTACTGAAAACTTCAAACTCGCACAACTTTCACATACGATGTCAGATTTGAGTGTTGTTCACGGCTTCAGGATCTTATCGATGAGGCCTATCTGGTCGTTTAGGTTGCAAGTTATTTAGAGCACTTTAAATTTTGATCTTTTTCCATAGCTCGGACTTGATCTCTTGATCAATGGAGGTCACAAAACCTAGTTCTATGATGGAAAGTAAGGCTAAGCACCATTAAAGAAGGAGATAAAAGAATTTTGGTGGAATTGAGTGTTTAATAGAATTTTAAAAAAAGGTTGGAGAGCTTATGCTTTGTAGTGAAAAAATTAAAAAGCTTTAGGCCTTTAATAAAGTTCTTTGGAACTTGGATGGATGGGTCAAAAAATTTGGGAGAAGTCCCCCATTTTTGGAAGGTACGCCAAATTTTCCATTCGCCATAAGTTGGTTATGCAAGCATGGATGAGTCGACAAGTACTTTGGCAAGGTTCCACCATATTTGGCTAATGTGCTATAATTGGCCATGACCATAGTGTTACAGGTCAAAATACCTCCTCATTAGCTCAGAGGAGAAGACAAATATGGAAGGAATACAAAGACCTAAATTAAACCTATTTCTGCCAAGGTAATGCCTCTCTATAACAACACAAGAGCTTTATAACGCAGCTGATTAGTGAATAGGCCGGGTTAGTGGCTAGGGAAACACTATGTTTACACTAGAGGGCAGCGTTATCCGTGTTTTAAGTTTGAAACGGGAAAACCCCGCGGAGAATGATTTGAATCTCCATCTTTTTCTCACAAGAGAGTTAGTACAAAAAGGAAACTAAAAAGCACTAATCCCTTATTAGGCATTGCCATAAACAACTGAATTCTCAAAGAAGGCAAAAGCATGGAGGTTGGGGAAAAAACTTGGTTTTTTCTATTCAGAACTGGTGGAAAGAGAAGGGCAATGATTTCTCTCTCCATCTCCTATAAAATGGAGTTGAAGGCTCTTGGTTCAAGGTCGAAGGATTGTCAAAGTTTGAATACTTGTGAATTAGAGATTATTGTTATAGTGTGAAGGTCAAAGGTCAAAGAGGTTCATTGAGAAATTGTTGATCAAGACATCACCACTTTGAGAGATAGAGAGATTGGAAGGCTAAGGAGGGCTTGGTGCAACCGACGGTTGTAATCCTCCTTTCTATAAATCAATAGAACTGTATCTGTTTTGTCCATTCTATGCGTTGATATTGTCATTATTTTTTAATCACTTATATAGCATGAGATGAATGGATAGGATGTGAAAAAATTAAATGTTTATTATATATTGGCTTAATTGATAGGAAATGTATGTTATGTTAGAAATTACATGGGTGCTTTAATTGATTGCAGGACCTAGATTTGGAGCTGGTGAAGGAGAACCGCTGCTTCGTTGCCTAATGCTCTCCAAAGGACCCCAAGATCATTAAAGAGGTAATCTTCTATATTTTTCTGTCAAGTGGTTTTAAGTTAATATGAACATGCATATGCCATCTTTGTGAACTATACAACTAATCTTACTGTCTGCCTTGGGCACCGAAAAGCCCTAATAGGGATATACGATAACCAACAACCCAAGAATTTTACCCTACAATAGAATTGGTGACTCCACTGGGGATCGAACCCAGACTATTTCTTTCCTCCTTTCTTCTTTCCTCTGTTCACAGATCCTTCCGACCAATATTTATGCCCAGTAGACATTTCAAAAGCTTGCAGAGTTCAATATTGTTTTTGTTTGACCATCTGAAGAACTTTACCCTGGCTAATGCTATCTCTGTGTGTTTTCCAGTGCGTTGTAACGTTGAATTTTCTTAAATACAGTGCGTTAGTCTCTATATTAACGTTGTCTTTACCCAGAGATAGTGCGTTACTTAGCCAAAAGTTTTTGTTCACTGCTGCGATTGTGTTTTGGTTGCATAGTTTTTGGCCATCAGTATCTCTCCTTGATTGAATCCCTGTGCTTGTTTACTAAGATGGCATTTCTATTTGTTTGCTCTTGTTTGAAAAGTTAGTGTTAAAAGCATTTACTTTTCAGAGAAGAATTTTTTTTTTTTAGTTTTTCTGCATCTAGCTGAGTTTATTCTAAAAATTTCAGTTCATAGACTATTAAGAAGAGGTAGATAGAAGTTTGAATATTTAAAAGTTGAACTGTGCTATTTGAATGTTAGTGCATGGATGTTGAAAATAAACCTCTCCTTGTAGAAATACCCTTCATCGAATTGAATATTTAGAGCATGTTTTTCATGGTTTCTTGAGTTAGAGTCTCATTACATTTCATACATCCACTCCTCCTCTACAAGACTAATAATCAAGTACACTAAGTATCCAGCGATAATAAAATCAATCACATTACTCTTTTTTTGAGCTCACACAAACAGTAGTTCATGCTAGGATCTTGGGTTAGGAAAAGTGAGAAAATCACCCAAGATCTCAAAACTTGAAACTAGAGTCATTAACGAGCAAAATCCTACTACACTCATATTATCGGGACCGTTCCTTTACCAGAGCTTAGCGCGAGACAACACTTGGGTGCACAAGAAGGTAGCCCACCTTAGACTGCATCCGGTGGGTGTGTTATATATTGGGGTTCCCTTCGTGGATGTCGAAACTAGATCAGGGATCTAGGTATTCTACCCATATAGCATGTTGTCCTTGACCATGGACCCCCCTGATGATGTCTGTGATTTGAGGTATCTTTAGTGGCCATACTTTTTAGGGACTTACATAAGGTGACTAGGACGGGCTGTCCTGGTACCTGAAACAGATGGAACCACTCTATCTTTGGTCTTTAGGAGGGTACTTCATGAGAGTTCTTACACCTATCGTCTGAGGTTCGGGCGAAGCTCTAGAGTGCTCGTAACTATAATTTCGACCAACCCTCTCTGTATACTATTGTGATATTGGATTTCATCACCAACAAACGGTAGTACTCAGACAGGGCACCCTATTATGGCTGCTTGCTGATTGATTTTAGAGAGTCCTTTTTTCTTTTTTAGGTGTGTGGTTACTGTCATTAAGAATTTATAATACATCACCATTTATTAAAATTGGTTGAAAAATAAACAGGTCACCGTGGTGTCATCTGACCCACGCCATCTGTCTCGACGACAAGAAGGTCTACCTCCTCTAATTGCTGAGGAAGAACTGAACCTTGGTGAACCCATGCCTTCTACGGAAGAGAAGTCTCCATTGACTAATCCTGATTTTCACATAGCCTCATATCATATGGAATTTCCGGAGGACCCTTTCACGGAAGGGGTTGTACCTCATTACAATCCTCAACTCATTGATCCGTTGGGGCCTGTGATAGTTCAGATTCCACCATGCCAAGATATGTCTTCAGCCGCACAAACATCCATTTCACCACCAACATCCACAGGGTCGATGCCAATGGCAACTATCCTAGGTTGACCACCATCCTCCTCACTGGTGGTCAGTTCTATGCCATCACATGGCAACCCTAATAGTCAACATATACCTAATCCCAACCCTACAGACATCACAACTGTCAGTAGCTCGCTGAATCCTTCGAGATCTACTCCTACCGTGACCACGATGGGACCCACGATTGCTCCTCCCATGAGTGTGACTACTTCGGTTCCTTTTAGCAACCCTTTCGGTTGGAACCCTTTGCTGAGTTCAAACCCCTTGACCACTATACCAGGGGGAAATGTCACCAACACACAGGTAGCAGGGAAAATTTCACTTCCCCTGCAATCCTTAGGACAAATGGGACAACCTATTGTCAATATTATTCCCTTAAGTGGTTCAAATATAGGTGTAGGGTGTATGCCGTTGCCGAACTATGCAAGTAGTAGCATACCTCTAGGAAACTCTATTGCATCCATTTGGTCTAATCCACCCCAACCTCCATTTGGAATGGGAGGGCACTTTTATACTGGGGGCAACCAACCGTTTGCCCCACAATACAATATGCCCTATGGACAACAACCATATGTCCCTACCCCTCCACCTATAAGAAATTTTTATCAAAGTCCTACTTATCCTCCTAGTAACACATTGATGAGTGGACCCTATGGTCTAAATAGTCAGCCCATACTGCCTTGGTTAGATTCAAGGGAAAATCCACAATTTCCTTTTTTGTTAGCTCTGGACATCCTCGATATCCATAAACTGACTAATGATCCCATCAATCACAACCCGCTCTGGCCTCCAGTACCGCACAAGATTCCTTCAGATATCCCAAAGTTCGACGGGAAACAAGGGGATGACCCAGCTGCACACATCACTACCTTTCATCTATGGTCTATATCCAATTCCATGGTGGATGATAGTGTCCAGCTTCGACTGTTTCCCCGCACCCTTACAAGCAATGCTGCCAAGTGGTATATTGAATTACCACGCGCTGCCATCAACAATTTTGGTGCTTTAGCGACGGAGTTTCTAAAGAACTTCCAATTACCAATAAGATTTGAAACCAGAACGAAACTGTTAACCTCGCTGCGCAAATACACCACCACCCACATCTCTGATCACATTCATGAATGGAGATGTAGGAGGAGGCTAGTCAAAGCACCAATCCCGAATCATCTCTTAGCCAATTGGTTTTGTAAGTCTCTCTTACCCCACATCTTTAAAGACATTGGAATTTCCAGTGCGGTTACAAAATATCAATGCATTCTTCGTGCATGCTATATTATTTTCTCCCCAATGCCCCTGGTAACCCAAATCCTCCAGCTACTTAGAAAACCGGAGCTCATGCCGACGGTCTTGTTGGCATGATCTCTGGTGTGGCCACAAAACAGTCTTGGGGGAAAACCTCCCAGCCATCTTCGACTGCCACCGCCCCTCACCAAATGACTACTCTTCCTACCGCTGAGATAAATTCTGTGCAAACTTCACAAAAACCTAGTGGGAAAAATAAGAAGAACAAGAAAAAGACATCTTCTTCGGAAGAGCAGTCGGACAATTAGAATAACCCTAATCAGAAAAATGCTGCCAAAAATGACAAAGGGAAGAATAAACCCATGAAATTTCTTTGCAAGATCTGTGCAAAGGACCACTTGACGTACAAATGTCCTCGGCTATAGGAATGCACCGATTTTATTGCCAACAAGGATTTTGGGCGAACACCTGTCATTCTTCATAATCCTTTCCCTAATCAACAGTAGCAATATCAACACATGGTTGACAACCTGCCACACCCCCAAAAATGGGGCAATGATGGTTCACATCCTTCCAGCGCAGGACCATATGTCATTTATGGCATTGAGAGTGTTGAACTTCAAACACGAGCCAAGCTTTATGGAAATCCTACCATAGATGCTCAAGAACCTGGTGCTAGTTCAAATCCACCGCCGCCCAACAATTTGCATATAAAATGGCCTACTTCTGACCCTGTGATTCGTCCCCCCAAAGGGACACTTCGACGCACGACTCATAAAACCTCTACATGTGCAACCCAAAACTACAATATTGTAGAATATTTGGCGCAGACACCATCAGCTATGTCTTCTCTCGAAGTATTACAAACCTGTCCAGCACAAAGGAAATCCTTGATTTCGGCCATTGGTGGAATAGACCCCCAGGATTCCATGCTAGCTATCTTTAATATGGAAAAATCTAAACCTTGCCTCTCACACCAACTCACATTCCAGGTGCAGGTTGTGTCGAAAGGGAGACCAATCCATTGCACTGTCATAGACAAAGGTGCCGCGACCTGCGTTATGTCACAAGATTGCTGGCTCAATTTAGGTTCTCCTACCTTAACACTGCCATCGAATTCTCTCAAAGCTTTCGATGGCCACACATTCCTCCCAAAAGAATACCTTACTAGCTTTCCCATCACTCTGGGTGGGAAAACGGTAACCGTGGACGTTGAAGTCATAGAGTTCCATCTCAACTATAATCTATTGCTTGGTCGCAGTTGGTCTTATGCCATGACCGCCATTGTTTCTTCAGTCTTCTGACTCATCCTATTTCCATTGGATGGGAAAATAGTCACAGTGGATCAGTTATCCTTCTGCACCCCTGATTATACCACGTTACCAAGTAGCACTGTATCCCTAATAGGAGGCTTTCCTGACTCTTACGTCAGTATCGGTACCGGTCTTCTGAAGGCATCCTCCCTACTGGGTTGTTTTCCTCCCCCGCCGCCACAGATCCCAAACACGGTTGCAATGATATCCACCACTTCGGATAGCTCTATCGACCCATGGATCATCCTGGCACCTTCAGACATTGATTCCTATGGAGATCAGATGCCTCTCTCACCAGCCAAGTTGGCTTACCAAGCCATCCAAATAACATCTGAACCCTCCACTGCTATGGTTTCGACTGAAGGTACAAACCTCCCACCCATCACAGTTCTCTCTAAAGATCTCCCCAATGAAGTATTTCCTATAGACGAAGCTATTGGAGAGATCATGTCCCTAGAAGAATGACCGTGGGGAGAGTTTCACCATCGCGCTTCGATGATTGACTAGGACATGATAAAAACTGAAATCCCATCCTTTGACCCACCTGAGATGGTTCCCTCCGCTTACACGACTGTTCAAACTATCGATTCGGAAGGGAACATGGGTAATATTTGTAAGAAAATGCTCATTGATATCTCGATCAAAACGGGTATCGTGGAAAATATTTAGATTGGAGCCGATTGCAATCCCGAGGAAATTGCATGCTTCACATCCCTTTTCAAGGAATTCCGCGATGTGTTTGCTTGGTCTTATGACGAAATGCCCGGCATAGATCCATCTATAGTCGAGCACAAAATCAAGATTTATGACAATGCCAAACCAATTCGACAGCGACTCAGACCTGTCCACCCGCGCAAAGCAGCCGCCATCAAGATTGAGGTAGAAAAACTTTTAAATGCTGGTTTCATCTATCCCGTTCCTTTGACGGAATGGGTGTCCAATCTAGTTCCCGTCGATAAAAAACAAGGCACCATTCGAGTTTGTGTTGACTATCACGATCTGAATGCTGTTTTTCCCAAAGATAATTATCCTACACTATTCATTGATCAGATTTGTAACGGTTGTGCCAGATGAAAATCTTTTTCCTTCATGGATGGATTCTCGGGCTATAACTAGATTGCAATTAAAAAAGACGAACAACATAAAACTGCCTTCATATGTCCGTGAGGCACATTTACGTATCGAAAACTCCCATTCGGACTGAATAATTCCGGAGCAAATTTTCAACGGACTATGGATTACGCTTTTCATGACATTCGACATATTTTACAGGCTTACTTGGATGACCTTCCGACCCATTCCAAGAAATGACCTGATCACCCCGCTCATCTGAAAGAAATTTTTGCTAGGTGTAGATTCTACAATATGCGTTTGAATACTCATAAGTGCGTATTTATGGTTGAGTCTGGACGTCTGTTAGGTTTCATTATCTCCAAGCATGGGATTAGGGTTGATCCTGATAAGGTTAAGGCGATTGTTGAATTTCCGGCACCACAATCCATCCTTCAACTCCAACGTTTGCAAGGGAAGGAAAAATTTTTACATCGATTCATTGTTAACTATGCCGAGATGACGAAAGGATTTATGCGATTATTGAAGAAAGGAACACTATAATTGTGGGATGACCAAGCTCAATGGTCATTTGACGCTTTAAAACATGCACTTGTTTCAACCCCACTCCTTAGTGCCCCCAACTACTCACGCAACTTTCTCCTCTACCTGGCAGCCTGACCATCCTCACTTGGAATGGTTCTAGTTCAAGTTCACACTGACGATAGTGAACATGTGTTTTAATATTTATCCAAAGGTCTAATCGGACCTGAATTACGTTATTCACATGTGGAGAAACTTTCTCTGGCAATATTTTTTTCCATCACCCGACTCCAACACTATATATTGCTGCGACAGACTACGGTTATTGCTTTGGAGAACCCCATGCGACATATCTTGTCTAGACAAATTATTGGAGGAAAACATTCCAAATGGATCGTAATCCTCCAGCAATTTGATTTGGTCTTCACAACTGCCAAAGCAAATAAATCCCTCGTCTTCACCGAATTATTATCGGATCTTCCCCGAATCGACCCAGGAGAAGTAGCTCATGATCCATTTCTTGATGAATCTGTATACTTGGTCGATTCTTCGGACCCATAGTATGGAGAAATTTTGGTCTACCTAAAAACCCAACGCTTCTGCCCAACTCTCACGTCCGACGACCGTCGTCGTATCCGCCACCAACCAAAGCACTACCTCGTACTAAACGATACACTATATCGTCGTGGTGTTGATACTATTCTCTGACGTTGTCTCACTTTTGTTGAGGCGGAACACGTTTTGAATGACTGCCACACAGGGGCATGCGGTGGTCATCTTTCGGGCATAGCTACTGCACAACAAATCTTGCGCGCAGGGTAATATTGGCCCACTTTTTTTAAATACTGCATTGCAGCGGTCCAGAAGTGCCATCCGTGTCAAATTTTCACAAAACAAATGTGCGCTGATCCTGCCCCCTTCATCCGGTTATCTCCATTGGTCCTTTCGCTAAATGGGGAATTGAATTTGTCACCTGCAATCCTACTTCAGAAAATGGACACAACTACATCGTTGTTGCGGTCGACTATTTTACGAAATGGGCAGAAGCCATTCCCACTTTCAAGGCCGATGGCAAAACCGCCGCTCTCTTTCTGTTCAATCAAGTAATCTGTCAGTTCGAGGTGCCCCTATATATTGTCATAGATCATGGATCCCACTTCCAGAATCATATGATGACCAAATTAACATCCATGCTAGGTTTCCGTCAAGATCATTCTTCGTCTTATTATTCTCAAGCTAATGGTCAAGTTGAAGCCGTAAATGGCGTCCTCAAAACCATGATTTGTCGATTGGTTGGAAATAATAAAACCACATGGCATCGGAAGTTGTATTCCGCGTTATGGGCATACCAAACGTCAGTCAAAACTGCCACAGGTTTCACGCCATTCAAACTTGCATTTGGCCTGGAGGCAGTACTTCCAATCGAGTGCGAAACTACATCACTCAAACTCGCCGTCGAACTCCTGCCTGGCACCACCACCACAGAAGAGCGCTTGCTCTCACTCGATCATTTGGACGAAACTTGTCGAGATGCTACACTAGCACTGGAAGCTCACTAGCACCGAGTCAAAGCTCAATACGACAATTTTTTCAAGCCTCTTTCTTTCCAAGAGGGTGATCTTGTTCTACTCTATGATAAAAAACATGACCTCTTGGGGGTAGGAACACTCCAACCATTATGGCTTGGTCCTTACATTGTCACTAAAGTCCTCTAAAAAAGGGCTTACGAACTTCAGGACTGTAATGGAATTCCACTAGCGGAGCCCCGCAACGGGCTCTATCTAAAGAAGTATTTTTCCTAGTTTCGCACTAGGCATATGCTTCGTAATTTTATGTATATAAGTTTTGCCTATTGTTTTGATGTTTCTGGATAGTTTTTGGTTTTCGAGGTGTTTTTTTTCCCATGAATAATCTTTTTCTTTCACACAGATTCCGCCGCTCTCCTTATCATACGTTGGATATGCAGACGGTGCTAGTCGTCACACTAGACGCATTGCTTCAAATGCTTGGGTTCTCTACACTCCTGAGTCAGACCTTGTTGGTTCCGGGGGAATCTTCCTAGGTAGCGCCACCAATAATGTTGCCAAGTACATTTCAGTGATCCAACTCCTCACATAAGCATCATCTTGTGACATCTCCAATTTAGTGGTCAAGTTAGACTCCCAACTCATCATTATGCAGTTAAACAATCGTTATCATGTCCGTCATCCAGTCTTGTTACGTTATTTTTTAAGGGTGCGACTTTTAGAACGTTAATTTCAAACAATTACATTTGAGCACGTTCCTAGAGAATTTAAAGCATTAGCCAATTCTTTGGCAAACTATGTGTTAGATTGGCATTTGTTACATTTATTATAAAATATTTATACATGATTATATTTTCATCCCATTGAAAAATACATAAAAAATCAAAAAACAAAAAATCTCCAAAAAATATGTATATATGTATATATGTATATATATATATATGTCGTGTCCAATACAATAGTTACATCAAAAAATCTTCCAAAACTTGGGTGTTTTACAAAATTTTGGCTACACTAAGCCACGCTCTGACACTAATACATCCGCTCCGCAAGCTACACTTGATGATCATGGTAACATACAACTGCTCTGGCTATCCTCCTCAGAGGCACCAGGTATCTCTCCGGCACACCTACAATATGCCGTTATAAACGAACTGGAACCTCCTGCATAGGAAGGGGTGGTATGCCCATACTCAAACCCTTCAGGTTTCTGGATAGTTCATGTAAACTTGGGCATCATCATCCTCGGCGGCTTCTGCATCCTCTGCTGCTACACCAACCCCGGGTAGCTACAGTCCTTGCCATGCATAGCGAGGGGCCCCAATTGGCTGAATAGGTGCCATATCTGTGTCAAGCAAACAAACGCTTCATGTCAAAACATAATTTTCACCCTATTTCAATAAAAAATTACATAAACATTCAAAATACAAAAAAACAAAGTACTTCCATAAAATACACTGATCATTTCCTTCTTACCATCGAGCCCCCACTGGGTGCGAGGAGGCAATACTAACTCCGGATTTCTTGTGAAGTTCATCCCTGCATAGGGATAATCCTCAATCATGATGATATGGGAGTTTAGCCAATCAAAAAATCCATCATCAAAACAGTGGCGGACGGGACCCTCTCCAGTTCGCGGAAGCAAAGATGCCCATCGAGCTTGCCTCGGTTCGCGTGGGCCCAATGGCACTGTGACGATTCTAGGTCTCATCAGTGTTGCCCTCTCCAGTACGAAAGAGAAAATCAGTGTACCATACCCAAACTCTCTTTGGGTACAAGTCTTACATGTGATAAGCTCTGCTCGGACCCGATGGACAACTCCGTTGCACCAGTCAAAAACCTGAGGCTGCATACAGTCCATGGCTAGGAGCACCTAGGCCTTGGTGGCCACATGATGACTCTTGGCACCTGCCAAGTGAACAATCATCCATAAGATAGACCTCAATGGTCTCAAAGCCACCTGGGCGATCAGTACCCGGTTGCTCACAGCCTGAGTGTCATGTATGCAATGCGCACGAATCAGATTAGCAGTGGAACGTGGGTCAGCTCTGGACCCCGTCAAGTTGGGCCTCGACCCACAGCATGATAGGCTGGTCAAAAATTACACATCATCCTTTTCGATTGAGAACTCATTGCCTCCAATCTGAAAGACATGGTGCCATTTGTCCCATTGCTGGATTAGCCACCTTAGGAGGTCCTCTTGACCCCTCATCAGTTCTAAGCGGGCATATTTTAGCAATCCGCATCTGCGAAGAGCCATCAAGCTTGCATCATCCATCACCATCTCTCGTTCTTCCCATTCATGTTCTCTCTCTCGCCAGATACTCATGATTAACAGCTGAATACCTGCAAATGCAACGTTTTCAACCGATCAAAACTTGCTTGGACCACTTCAAAACAGTGAAAAACGAGTTGCTAAAAAACATAGTGCGCCTAAAGCCGGCTCTAGTATAAAACAGAGCGCGCTAACGCAACATCCCTTCACGGGTTATGCGTTTAACGCGGCTGTAACACTACTGGACCACGTTAGGCGCAAGCATTTTTTAGGGCCTCACAATTTTCTCATTTTTAACTAGAAAAAAGTAACAAAAAGACAATTAAATCATAGCAGGAGGTTCTAGCTCTTACCTACATCTCGCGGGAAGGAAAACTGTTGCTCGGATTGACTGTAATCGTCAGCTGAAGATTTCACCCCTTTTCACCCTAGAGCTCCTTCACAGCACTCAAAACAGTGAAAATGAAGGTCTTCTGACCTTCTTATAGCCAATTCTGGGGCTTGACTCTCTTCAGCTAGTCGGCAAAAGTCGTGAATTCTTGCTGCGCATGTGTCGCAACTACTGAGATTTGGTACTGTTGTTCTGATGAGTGATCAAGATTCATATGCAGACATACTCATGTTTACTTGAGAATTCTTTTTAAGGTATTTTTCTTGCTCGTTAATCCGAAAACCTCGAGTTCCCTTCTTCGGACTCGTTAAAATTATACGAAGTTGATATCGAGCGTTCTTTTTATGGTCTTTTTCTTGCTCGTTAATCCGAAAAACCTAGACTTCTCTTCTTCAGACTCGTTAAAACTATGAAGAAGCACTGAGATTTATTTTTAGGAACCTTTTTCTCGCTCATAAAACGGAAAAAACCCCGAGTTGACTTTGTCGGGCTCGCTAAACTACCACGACAGAGAGTAAGGAGCCATTCTTTTCCTCTTTTTCAAAGCTCTTTAAACTTAAAAAGTAACCGAGTTTTCTCTGCGTGACTCATTAAAATTTCATGGAGGTAACCGAGTTTTCTCCGCGTGACTCATTAAAATTTCACAGAGGTAACCGAATTTTCTCCGCTTGACTCGTTAAAATTTCACAGAGGAGACCGAGTTTTTCTTTGTTTGACTCATTAAAATTTCACAAAGAGTACGAAGTTTACTTCGTCTCCTCGTACTCATAACAAAATGAGGTAGACGTCCATCGAACATAGATTTCTCAATTTTCCGGCTTCGATGGACTAACTCATGGAAAATGAACTATTTCGGGCTTACTATTCTCCCTTTGACGTGCCCGGTTATCAAGACATGACAAAGGTACCCCAATGGAGTCGTCTTTTATGATATTTTTCAGGCTCTCTAAACATGAAAAATTCACAGATTTTACTCGTCTGGAGTCGTTAAACCTAATCAGACGGGGCACGAAGTTGTCTTTTATGATAGTTTTCAGACTCTCTAAATATGAAAAATTCATCGAGTTTACTTGTCTGGACTCGTTAAACTTAATCAGACGGGGAAAAATTTGGACAAAATGGATACTACCTCTGTTACATTTCAGAAAGTTCGATTTGGCAACAAAATTATTGAACATGGCACTTCCCAGAAAACTCTTTTGCAGTTAGCCGAACCCTAACATCTATGAGTATTAGCCTTCATCTCCCAGTGTCCCTACAATGGTAAAATCCTAACACACTCTTTGGTGTTCATTAAGCCTCAGCTGCCTAGTACCCTGTTACAGTGCCTTCTATTGTTCAAGAAGATCTCGCTATCTACTGCTCCTGTTATCAACTAAACCGCTCATTATGCTAGAAATTATTTGTCATCTAAAATCTCCATTTACTCTTCATTATCTCAATCATAAACAAAATCATTTGGTTTCCGTTTCGTGTTGACTGATGTAGGACGCCTCAGTGCCTACCTTTAAACAGATCACATCCTATCAACTTCAACATCTTATCTAGGAAGTTGATCCAAAAACCCATCAGTACCCGGATACTTGCAGACATCAGTGGCAGGTAGTCTTATGTTTGATCATGATTCTTCATCATTGGCTCCTGGTCGAATGATTCTACAAGTGTTCGACTTCAACTCATTTTATTCACACTCGCTAGATTGTACTGTGCATCTTAGGGACCATCATCATTATCGGTGGCCACCTTCGCGTCTATTAACAGTTTTCATTATCGACTGGTAATCAGACGATTTCTCACATGTTCGACGACAACTCCTTCATTCACATGTTGAGGAATATGCAGTTTAAGTGAATCGGCGGTCAAGACCTTGGGGCAAAGGCTACATCATTAAAGTTGTGTTTCCTTCCCCAAGTTGCGATATTGTTTATGGAGACAACTTCTTCAGCCTGATCCTGTTATGATAGACACTTCCACATTGTGCTTATCGGTGGATAGATTCTTCATATCTCTATTCTAGAGAAATCATGTTGTTTAAGCTACTGAGCATGGGAATGCCCGACTCAAGGCAGATACTATATTTTCTGACATATGTTGTTGTTTCAGGTTTTCCTTAGTCTTTCAATCTCTTTATCTCTACATAAATTATAAAGTATTTCGGCCATCGTCTTCGTCTCTGACCTCACACTTTAGGGGGCATATGTTACAGGTCAAAATACCTCCTCATCAGCTCAGAGGAGAAGACAAATATGGAAGGAATACAAAGACCTAAATTAAACCTATTTCTGCCAAGGTAACGCCTATCTATAACAACACAAGAGAATTATAACACAGCTGATCAATGAATAGGTCTCATTAGTGGCTAGGGAAATGGTCTGTTTACACTAGAGGGAAACGTTACCCATGTTTTAAGTTTGAAATGGGAAAAACCCGTGGAGAATGATTTGAATCTCAAGCTTTTTCTCACAAGAGAGTCAGTACAAAAAGGAAACTGCAAAGCACTAATCTCTTATTGGGCATTGCCATAAACAACTGAACTCTCAAAGAAGAAAAAAGCATGGAGGTTGGGGAAACATATTGGATTTTTCTATTCAGAACTGGTGGAAAGAGAAGGAAAATGATTGCTCTCTCCATCTCCTATAAAATGGAGTTGAAGGCTCTGGGTTCAAGGTGGAAGGATTGCCAAAGTTTGAATACTTGTGAAGTAGAGATCATTGTTATAGTGTGAAGGTCAAAGGTCAAAGAGGTTCATTGAGAACTTGTTGATCAAGACATCACCACTTTGACAGATAGAGAGATTGGAAGGCTGAGGAGGGCTTGGTGCAACCGACGGTTGTAATCCTCCTTTTTATAAATCAATAGAACTGTATCTGTTTTTTCCATTCTATGCGTTGATATTGTCATTATTGTTTAATCACTTATATAGCATGAGATGAATGGCTAGGATGTGCACAACTTAAATGTTTATTATATATTGGCTTAATTGATAGGAAATGTATGTTATGTTAGAAATTACATGGGTGCTTTAATTGATTGCAGGACCTAGATTTGGAGCTGGTGAAGGAGAACCGCTGCTTCGTTGCCTAATGCTTTCCAAAGGACCCCAAGATCATTAAAGAGGTAATCTTCTATCTTTTTCTATCAAGTGGTTTTAAGTTAATATGAACATGCATATGCCATCTTTGTGAACTATACAACTAATCTTACTGTCTTCCTCAGGCACCAAAAAGCCCTGAGAGGGATATACGATAACCAACAACCCAAGAATTTTACCCTACAACACATAGATCGAATTAGTAGAGCTTGGGTGGCTAGGTAAATTCGCATAGTAAGGTTGGTGCTACTAGATTAATTTCAAATGTAGATATTGTTGGCTTAATATAGTAAGGACTGTGATGCGCAGGAGTAGCAATTGGCTCTAGAACAACCATGCTTAAGCTTTATTGCACGATGAGAATAATTAAATGGAAAAGATTGGTTTGTGCAGAAGAATTGAATATGGATCAAAATTAACTACATTGGAGGTACAAGACTAACTCTATGATTGAATAATAATCATGGAGGACTCCTATTGAAAGTGCGTAGTCTGACAAAGAAATAATTATGAGTATGAATAACTCTCAAAACCCATTCAATGATTAATGTTGTTGTAATATGCAGTGTCATTGAGATTTAATTATCAACAAAATAAAACACTTAGAAGCCCATTCCATGCATTAACTCAGCCATCGTGACTGAAAATAAAAGTAATAGTGGAATGAGAAGCCATTTTATAGTAAGCATGACATATGTAGCATCGTTTAGTGTGAAGCAGAGAAACGAAACTTAGTATTGCAATTGAGCAATGGGGAGATGTAGCATTGTTGTGAGATATTATATGGTCAGCTAAAAAAAGGAGTGAGCTGTAGCAGGTGTGTGTCTGAGGGTAAGGGAGTTTGGATCCAGGAGCTAAATCTTGTTGATCAGCAGTTGTCATTGATGTCAACCCAAGCAGCACCAGGGGCTAACCAAATATTGAATGGGAATTTTTACCTACCAAATTAATATATTCTAGCTCAACAATGCTATTGATGGTTTCTACTTGTCGAGATGTTTCCATTGATATATGGCACGCCATGTAATTCTTCATAGTTTGAGAGATATTCATGTTTGAAGTTTGTACCCCTAATTCATGGGCTAAAAGCCCATGGGGTTGGGGCATGGGTCATTGAAAACTCATAATTAATATTTTTTGTGCTCCTAAAATCCCTCCTACATTCACTTGTTGAAGCCCCTCTCAATCTAAGCATTTATATAAATTTTGATCTTCATTTCCTCCTTAGGCAAGGGATTTCACCATCTGAAACAGGTCATCATGGAATTTGCGCTCTAAATTTCTTTATAAAAAGGTTAAGAAGCTGAAATTTTTATAAGGTGAAGCCGAAATCTGGAGGAAGATGTTGTAAAAATTTCAGATCAAGGTGTGCAAGAGTTTTGGAGATATGATCTATGGAAGTCAGGCTTTTTGCAAGCTCCTGAAATTCATCTCAAAGAAGTGACCTTGGAAAATTTGTCATAACTCTCTCTCTGAGTATCAGATTGGAATTCTGTAAATAGTGACGCATAGTGCACAGGTTTTAATATTCTCTATATCAATTTCAGAGCCAAATGAAGAAAAAATGACACATGGCACGCTGTACAAGTGCACTCTCCTGAAAGAGTCCATAATTAGGGCATTGTGAGAGATTGGGTATAAATCTCTCTTGAAGAATCCAAATTGGGTCAGACCTATAGCATTGGAAAGAAGACTCAGAGGACTACTACAGGACTGAAAATCAGATATTGAGGATCTAAAATGACATAGATACACCAGATTCAATATCAAGCTCCTAGAAGGCAAGAAAAAGCTAGATCATGTGTTGTCAAGGGTTGCAAAGGACCAGACTTTCTCCGGCAGCAAAGCAAAGCAAGGTGCAGCAGAGGGTAGCATGACGAGAGAAACAACCAAGGTGCATAACAGTAGTAAGAAGTTCATCATATGAAGTCTTCAAGTGGGCAGCACTGCATACAATCATTGTAAAGGTATCATTGTACTTAGTCATTGTAAATACATTATTGTACAAATTGTACTACTGTCTATCTACCAAGGGTTGAAGAGGCAGTGTTGGGAGGTATACGATCATCATTAGGTGGTTGTGTCAAAGTTGCAGTTATGGTCTAGTATATCTTCTTCTTCTGCATCATTCTATATCATTGTAAAGTGGACCATTTTCCCTGGTACGGGAGTCCATTCTTCTTTTATTCTTCTATAGGGTGGTAGGGTGGTGCTAGGGTGCATTGTAGCTCATTGGGTGTTGGGGCATCCGTCAGTTGACTACTGAAGAATCTTGGGCATTGGAGCGTCCATCCAATGGGAGCTGGAGAAGAATGATTTTCTAGATTCTAGGAAGTTGGAGCCTTATTTTCAATTGGAGTTGAATATTAAAGAATTATTAGAAAAACATTAGGTGGTTTTTGTCCCGGAGTGGTTTTCCACCTTAAAAACTGTGTGCGTTTGTGTTCCTCTTGTTTTCTGCTATAATTGTACAAACATTGATAATAATTGAAGATTAACTAATTCTCTAATTGAAAGGAATACTGATTCACCCCCCCCCCCTCTTCAATATTTCCAACAATTGGTATTAGAGCTTGGTTTCTCCAATAACAGTTTAAAAACTGGAAGGAGGTCATGGAGCATACCAAGAATGGTGTACCTCTATTCAATGAAAATAATTATGCACTTTGGAAATGAGGAATGGAGGTATATCTCTTGGAGCAAGGTTACGAAGTATGGGACACTGTTCAAAATGGATTTACATCAACCGCGGATGAACATGGAATAAGAAGAAGACTGATAATTGTGCTCTCGCTCTCAAGGCTCCAAAAAATAAATATGTGTGGTATGTTGACAGCGGTTGCTCAACACATATGACTGGATATAGAAGGAAATTTGTATCTCTGAAAGAGAAGAAGGATGGAACCATATCCTTTGGAAATGATGCATCTTCAAATGTTATAGGATCAGGTACCGTCACTCTCGGAAGCAAAGATGTTATAGCCAAGAATGTTCTATTGGTCGAAAACATGAATCACAATCTACTCAGTGTTGGAAAAATGTCTGATCAAGGACACACATTTCTATTCAACTCCACAAAATGTGAAATCAGGAAATGCAAGTATGGTAAAATTGTGGCTACAGCAAGTCGAGCTCCAAATGACATATATGTTCTGGATCAAGCAACTAAAGCATGTCTACTAGCTAAAGAAGATGAAAGCTGGTTATGGCACAAACAAATGGGTCACATAAACTTTGACAATATTGTCAGGATAAGCTAAAAGGAAGCAGTCCGAGAAATGTTGAAAATATCAAAACCTTCCAACACACTATGTGAGGCATGTCGGCATGGCAAGCAAACAAAAGTCCAATTTAAAATAAAAGAACACTTTGCATCACATCCATTGGAATTAATACATATTTCATGTTAATGATAGATGACTATACCAAGATGACAGCCGTCATTTTCCTAAAGAAAAAATCTGAAGCATTTGAGTGCTTTAAGATCTACAAGGATTTGGTTGAAAATGAAACGGATTTGAAAATAAAGTGTTGAAGATCAGATAATGGTGGAGAATTCACTTCCAAATTATTTCAGCAATACTGTGACGAAAATGGAATAAAAAGTAAATTTTCAATAGCATGAACACCTCAGCAAAATGGAGTTGCTGAAAGAAAGAACAAAACCGTACAGGAAATGGGTAGAACAATCTTGAAGGACTCAAAATTGGATAAAAATTTCTAGGTTTAAGCAATTGATATGGCAATCTTCATTATCAACCGAAGTCTTCTCAGAAATAATTGCAAAAAGACTCCATATGAATTATGGAAAGGAAAACCAGCTAATGTAAAATATTTCAGAATCTTCAGATGCAAATGTTATATCAAAAGAGAAGATCAAAATTTGGGTAAGTTTGAATCATGTGTTGATGAAGGTATCTTTGTTGGTTACTCACGCAAAAGAAAGGCCTATAAATGCTATAATCTAAGATGAAAATAGATAGTGGAGAGCATAAATGTTACATTTGACGAAGATGGTGTTCTAGCGAGTAATGATGAGGATCTAGAATCTTTGAAACTTGAGACAGAGGCTGAAAAATACAGATAAAATTGTAGAACAAGAAGCAACTATCAACGAGGAGTTGAAAATAATTAATATTATTTTATATTAATGGAGAAATAGTTACATAAGTTGTAACGTATCTCCTTAGTTTAGGATTAATTCCTATAATTTAGGAGTTTGTTTTTGCAACTTCCTAATTCCTAGTGATGTACTTAATGATGTAATGCCTCATTCATGAATGTAGAGTAAACTCAGAGTGTTCTCTCAGTTTGAGTGCAGTCTCCAAGTGCAGTACTCACTTGTGAGCTGCAACTCCTTCTTTTTCAATTCAGTGTCATTTTTATCTTGGTATCAGAGCACAGAGTAGGGACAACCTTAATTTTTTTTTAGGATGCATCATTGATTACAGAACCGTAGTGGCGGAGGAGCTTACAGAAGTTTTCATAGATTCAAGTGGACTGGAGTAACACCTGAAAAACAGGTCTCAGATGACTGATCATCTCTGAGCGGGAGAAAGGATTGGCGCGGTTTATTAAGGAACAGTCGCGCCATTTGGCGCGGATTTGAGGGAGATAGTCGCGCCAACGCACCAAAAGACCCTATTGGCGCAGAAGTACATGCGATAGTCGTGCCAATTTCGTGCCTCGCATTCATTTTGTTTTGGGCGCGGATTTTTCGCCGTCAAGGAGCACCAGCCTCTTTCTCTTTGGGAGATTTGAAATTTTTTGCAGATCGGCCTTGCCCGGTGGTGGCACATTGAAATTCCGCATTTGCTCGGTGGCAGCAGATCGGACTTGCCCTGTGGTGGCGCATTAAAGTTCCTGATTTGCATGGTGGCAGCAGATCGGACTTTCCCGATGGTGGCACATTGAAGCTCATGATTTGCTCGGTGGCAGCAGATCGGATTTGCCCGGTGGTGGCACATTGAAGGTACAATTTTTTTTTTGGAGAACAGTAGTCAGGATCTGGTATGTGGTAATTTTTTTTTAGTGTGTCCTGCAATTATTCAGTTGGGTAGAATTATTCATCAGAGGATTAGAAATTTTATCGGTCCAATATGAATAACAGTATAGAATCGTATCTCCACAAGTCTAGAAAACTCGATGGATCGAATTTCTCCAACTGGAAATTCAAGATACAGACTTTACTTGAAAGCAAAAATGCGTGGTCGATCGTTACAGGGAGTGAGCTGAGACCAGGATCAGCTGCACAAGAACAAGACTGGGATAAAATGGAGACAAAAGAAAAGGTCATATTGAAGATGTCCGTCAAAGACAATATTATCCCGCATATTAGAGACTGTAAATCAGCCACTGACATTTGGACGACGATTAAAAACCTATACCAGACGCAGAATACAAACCGTGTCTTGTCACTCAAAGGCAAGCTGTTTGCGATGAAGATGAAGGAGAATGAGTCCGTTGCTGGATTCATTGCGAGAGTCAAAGACCTGAAGGACAGATTGGGAGATATCAGAGAGAAAGTTTTTGATTCCGATCTGGTCACGATCACGTTGAACGGAATGAAAGATGAATACCAGATGTTTATCACAGGGCTGGCAACAAGGGAGAAAGCCCCTGCATTTGAAGAGCTGACAGGGATTCTGCTACAGGAAGAAGAGCGACGACAAAATTTGAAATGACAGAGAAATGACCTTGCTCTGATGGTGAAAAGGAGACAGTATAGAGGGAAGCAGCCACAGCAGCAACAACAACCACAACAGCAGCAGAGAGGAGCCAACACATTTCAGAAGAGACTGTTTAAAGGTATGTCTGCTAATAATTTTCCCAGCAAGAAATGTTTTTACTGTGGAAAACCTGGTCATCAGATTAAAGAGTGTAATAAGAGGCAGGCAGACAAAGTAAGAAACAAATAGAGAAAGCACAAAGGTTACTTCATTGAGGAAGATGAGGATCATAGCCACGAACTTCGACTATTTACAGCTGATTGCGCTCTTTCAGCTTCAAAGGGAGATGAGGACGACATATGGTATGTCGACTCTGGTGCATCCTCACATATGACAGGTAAGAAGGACTGGTTTGAATGTCTTGAAGAAAATTCATGTGGGTCAAAAATTTATTTAGGAGATGATAGTGGATATGAGATCAAAGGATATGGTGACATTCCGGTAAAATTACCTAGTGGTAACATTAGACGCCTTAAAAATGTATTGTATGTGCCCAAAATTAAGAAAAATTTGATCTCTGACTCAATGATTACTGATCAGGACATGCAAGTTCAATTCTTTAAGACTAACTGTGTCATAAAGGATAGCCAGATGGAAAAAGTTGCAACAGGAGTGCGCGTGGGGAGCTTGTACAGATTAGACGTGAAAAGTATGACAAAGCAAGCCATGATCGCAACTGGATCAATAGCAGAAAATCTCTGGCCTTAGAGATTTGGCCATATTAATCTGCAAGAACTCATCTTACTTCAGAGAAAAGGTATGGTTGATGGACTCCCTATTTTCCATAATGTTAATTTGGACTGTGATGGATGTGCATTAGGGAAAATGCATAGAGAAGAGTTCCCCTTGCATGTTAATGGAAAATAAAGAGATATCTTAGAACTGGTGCATACAGATATATGCAGACCTATGCAGACTAGGTCATTAGGAGGTGCATATTATTTTCTCTTATTTACAGATGATTGCACTAGGTTCTCATGGATATACTTTCTGAGTAAAAAGAGTCAAGCCTTTCAGTATTTTAAAGAGTTTAAATCTATGATAGAAAACCAGACAGGAAAAAGGATAAAAATTCTTCGCTCAGATCAAGGGGGAGAATACAAGTTGGGAGAATTCATGAATTTCTGCAAGCAGCATGGGATTATTCAACAGTTCACAGTGCCCCACACTCCTCAGCAGAATGGAGTGGCAGAGCGAAAAAACAAAACCCTTGTGGAGTGCGCAAGGAGCATGCTTCAAGGTAAGGGTCTTTCAAATGGTTTTTGGGTAGAAGCTATTAACACTGTTGTCTACTTAAAGAATAGGAGTCCCACTAAATTTCTAGGCTTCAAAACCCATTTTGAGGCATTGTTTAGATTCAAACCAGTAGTAAGTCATTTAAGAATATTTGGTTCAAAATCTTATGCTCATATACCCAAGGTAGATAAGAAGAAGTTAGATCCAAAAGCCTTGAAATGTATCTTTGTTGGATATGGCACTAAGTTCAAGGCATATAAGTTATTTAATCCTGTGACTCATAAGGTTTTTGCAAGAAGAGATGTTATATTTCATGAACAAGTTGAAGAAGGAAAGGATGACTCTAACAGTGATTGGCACATTCCATTGCTAATGGAAGAAAACAGTGAGGATGATGAAGAACAAGAGCAGAGACAAGAAGAAGAAGTAACAGGTAATGTAATAAATGATGCAAGCCCGGAGAAGGCTGAAATGGACAGATTTGAGGTAAGTCCCCTACCAAGGAGATCAAGTAGGAAGACTCAATTACCATCCAGATTGAAAGACTATGCATTAATGACAAACATTTTAAACATTGTAGAACCTGCAAATTATGAGGAAGCAAGTAAATCTGATGAATGGAAGGCTGCAATGCATGAGGAAATAGAATCAATAAACAGAAACCATACTTGGGATTTGGTTGTATTTCCTGAAGGTAAAACCCCCGTAGGATGCAAATGGCTATACAAACCTAAAATAAATGTAGATGGGAGTATAGAAAAACTTAAAGCTAGACTGGTAGCAAAGGGTTACTCACAGCAAGAGGGAATATATTTCGATGACACCTTTGCTCCTGTAGCCAAATTAAACACCATTAGAATGCTAATTTCCTTAGCAACAAAACATAAATGGCAGCTACACCAGCTAGATGTTAAGTCGGCATTTCTGAATGGTGACTTGAAAGAAGAAATTTATTTAGTTCAGCCTGAAGGTTTTGTGAAAAAGGGGCAGGAACATCTTGTTTGTAAATTGAAAAAGGCACTTTATGGTTTAAAACAAGCACCCAAGTCGCGGTATGAGAAGATTGACTCATTTTTTGTACAACATGGCTTTCATAGAAGCTTGAATGATCCAAATCTGTATACCAAGTTTAATAAACAGAGGAAAATTATTTTGATTTCTTTGTATGTAGATGATATGATCATAACATGGGATGCTAACAATCTGATCAAAGAAATCAAACAACAGATGTCACAAGTGTTTGAGATGAAAGATCTCAGAAATCTACATTACTGCTTGGGATTGGAAGTATGGAAAGATTCTGGACAAAATTTTCTTACTCAAGGGAAGTATTCCAGAATCTTGCTGGAAAAGTTCAGAATGGAGCAGTGTAGATCAGCAGCAACACCATTGCAGCAGAACTTAAAGTTGAGCAGTGATGATGGTACTAAAGAGGTGGATGCCACTATGTATAGACAGCGAGTTGGCAGTTTGATATATCTCACTACAACTAGACCAGATTTGGCATACTCTGTTAGTATGTTGAGCCAGTTCATGTCGAAACCACTCGAAAGTCACTGGGTCGCAGCAAAAAGTGTGTTGAGGTATCTTAGTGGTACTAGTAACTATGGCATTTTGTACACTGACACTTCTGATGTTACTCTAGAAGGTTTTTCAGATTCAGATTGGGCAGGTAACTTGGATGATCGAAGATCTATCACAGGTTATGCTTTTAGCATTGGATCCGGGGTCATAGCATGGAGCAGCAAAAAGCAAAGTATTGTAGCCTTATCTTCATGTGAAGCTGAGTACCAAGCATTGTGTGCAACCACATGTGAAGCTATCTGGTTGAGAAGACTTCTCAACGATGCAGGAGAAGAACAGAAAGAATCAACTATCATCAAAACTGACAACCAGAGTACCATCAAGCTTGCATACAATCCAGTTTTTCATAAAAATACCAAGCACATCGATACTCAGTTCCATTTTTTTCGAGAGAAACTATAGTCAAAAGAGATATTTGTTGAATATTGTAAAACTTGTGATAATATGGCTGATATATTTACTAAGCCTCTTGGGCGTGTAAAGTTTGAATTGTTTAGAAAGATGCTAGGAGTTCAGGATAATCCTTTCTCCATTAAGGGGTGGAGTTGAAAATAATTAATATTATTTTATATTAATGGAGAAATAGTTACATAAGTTGTAACGTATCTCCTTAGTTTAGGATTAGTTCCTATAATTTAGGAGTTTGTTTGCAACTTCCTAATTCCTAGTGATGTACTTAATGATGTAATGCCTCATTCATGAATGTAGAGTAAACTCAGAGTGTTCTCTCAGTTTGAGTGCAGTCTCCAGGTGCAGTACTCACCTGTGAGCTGCAACTCCTCCTTTTTCAATTCAGTGTCATTTTTATCTTGAGGAAGAAGTAAACAATGATCATCAAGATATACCAGAACAACAGCAAGAAGCTCCTCCAAGGAGAACAAAAGAGTGGATTCAAAAGAACGATCCATCAAATCAAATCATTGGTGACATAAATGAAGGTCGACAACTTCGTTCATCACATCAAGCTCATGTTGCTTTTCTAGCAACCTTTGAGCCTAGTAGTTTTGAGGAAGCCAGCCACAATGAACATTGGGTAACAGCTATGAATGAAGAATTGGATCAAATTGAGAAGAATAACACCTGGGAATTAGTTCCACGACCAAAAGATAAAAATGTCATTGGGACTAAATGGGTGTTTAGGAACAAATTGAATGAAGATGGGCAGGTTGCTAGAAACAAAGCAAGATTGGTTTGCAAAGGTTATGCACAAGTGGAAGGAATTGATTTCGATGAAACATTTGCACCAGTTGCCAGAATGGAAGCCATCCGAATGTTTCTCACCTATGCATGTTCAAGAAAAATCAAAGTCTACCAAATGGATGTTAAGTCAACATTTATGAATGGAGAATTAGAAGAAGTTTACATCGAACAACTTGAAGGTTTTCTACTATCACAAAAAGAAGACTACGTCTGCAGGTTAAATAAGGCTCTATATGGTCTCAAGTAGGCTCCTAGAGCATGGTATGCTCGTCTTGATGGATATCTATGTCACCAAGGGTTCAAGAAAGGTACTATTGATAGCAATGTTTATGTACAAATTGATAAAGATAATTTAACAATCTTTGAGGTATATGTGGATGATATAATATTTGGTAGAAATGATGATCGACTAAGTAAGAAATTTTCTACAAAGATGCAAAGTGAGTTTGAGATGTTTTTACTTAGTGAGCTGACATACTTCTTAGGGCTTCAAATATCTCAGTAAGAGAAAGGAATATTTATATGTCAAGCCAAGTACATCAAGGAAATGCTCAAGAAATTGAAAATGGAAGATTGCAAACCCGTCCTTACTCCGATGGTAACAGGTTGAAAATTGAGCATAGATGACTCATCTAAGGATGTGGATTAGAGGTTGTACAGATCTATGTTTGGTAATCTTCTATATGTAACAGCCTCGGCCAGATGTTATGCAATCAGTTGGACAAGTAGCAAGATTCCAAGCAGCACCAAAGAATCACATATTATTGTTGTCAAAATAATTCTTCGATATCTAAAGGGCATAGAAGAATATGGCTTGTGGTATCCCAAGGGTAACAATCTCATTATTCAAGCCTTTACAGATGCAGATTGGGCAGGAAGATCATAAGAGTACTAGTGGAGCAGCATTCTATCTAGGTGGTTGTCTCATATCATGGTTGAGCAAAAAGAAAACTTCCATCTCGCTAAACACTGTTACCGATGAAATAGGTAACTTGACCTCAAAACGGGAACTCTAGCCCAAAAAGACTCAAAAAACATGAAAGAACATCCCCAAAACAAAAAAAGTGTATTCCAGAATGCACTTGGTTTTTTTTGAAGGTCAAATTTCAACATTTTATAAAATTATGCTAAAAACAAAATTGTTTTTTGAAAAGAGGATTGAAAAAACACCATCAAAACAAAACCAGTTGATGCTAGAATAACAAAAATAAATAAATTGTGTCATATTTTTGACATTTTAAAAAATAGAAATAACATTTTTTAATTTTTAAAATTCAAACATTAAAAAAAACCTAAAATTTAAGAAAAAAAATAAATTTAAAAAATAAAAACATTTTAAAGCTTAAAATTTAAAAATATATAGGAATAAAAAATAAAATAAAAAACAAAATAAAAATTTTAATTCAAACATTAAAAAAACTTAAAATTTAAGGGAAAAAAAAGAAAGAAGATTAAAATTAAAAAAAAAAAAAAAAAAACAAAATAAAAATATTAAATTAAAAAAAAAACAAATTAAAAAAAGAAAGAAATTATAAAAAATAAAATATAGAAATTAAATTTAAAAAAGAAAAATAAAATGTTTATTAAATTAAAAAAAAAAATTAAATTTTAAAATAAAAAATTAAATTTAAAGAAATATATTAAATTTTAATAAATTTAAAACTTAAAAAAAAAAACATTATTGAAATTAAAAGTAAAAAAATGAAAAATTAATCAAAAATAAAAAATGAAAAATAAAATACAATATAAATATTAACTTTAAAAAAATATATATTAAAAAAACAAATAAATTTTAAAAATAAATTATATTTAAATTATAAAAAATAAAATATATATATATATGAACTTAAATTAAAAATATATATTGGATTTTATTAAATTTTAAAAAAAATGTTAATATTAAAATAACAAACTAAATTTAAAATATCTCTCTCTCTCTTTCTTTCTCTCTCTCTCTCTCTCTCTCTATATATATATATATATATAATTTTTATAAATAAATGAATAAACAAATAAATTTTGAAATAAAAAATAAATTTTAAATATAAAGAAAAAAAACATTGTTAAAATAAAAAGTTAAAAAACTTTAAAAATCAATTAAAATTAAAAAATTGAAAAAAATAAATTATAAAAAATATATTAAATAAAAAACAAATTAATTTGAAAATATTAAGTTTAATTAAAAAAAGAAAAATCTAATTTTAAATACACAATTTTAATTGAAATAAAAAAAATATAAAACTTTTATGTAATTAAAAAAATAATAATAAAAAAATAAAAAATAAATTCAAATAAATTAAAAAAAATATATAAAATTTACTAAATTTTAAAAAATTAAATGAAAAAACTAAAAATAAAATTTAATAATTTAAAAAAAATGAAAAAATGAAAAATAAAAAAATCATTTAAATAAAAAAAAAATACAAAATTTAATAAAAATTATTAATAAAATTTAGAAAAAATAAAAAATAAAAAACAAAAATAATTAATAAAAAAAAAAATTAAAAAAAATTAAATTTCAAATATAAAAATTAAATTAAAATAAAAATAAAAATAAAAAATATTTTTTTTGAATTTAAAATATATATATATATATATATATATATATATATATATATATATATATATATATATATATATATATATATATATATATATATATATATATATATATAAGATAATTGTGATTGTGGTGGTGTCGCCAATCGGCCTCCTGCCCAGGTGGCGACGGAGGCCAGCCGCTTGGCGGGAGGCCGATTCTGGAATCGCCCTCCCGCGGCTGTAGGACGATTCCCGGAATCAGCCTCCCGCGGCTGGAGGGCGATTCTCAGAATCTGTCTCTCGCGGCTGGAGGGCGATTCCCGGAATCAGCTTCCCACGGCAGGAGGCCGATTGGCGGCGCCACCACGATCAAAAAATTCTTTTTTTTATTATTTTTCTAATTCAAATTTTTTATTTTAAATTTAATTTGTTTTAATTTTTTTTGTTTTTTTTTTATTTTTGTTTTTAAATTTAATATTTTAGATTAATTGTTTTTTAAAATTTAAAATTTATTTATTAAATTTATTAAATTTTAATTTTTTTTTTTTTTTAATCTTTTAGTTTATTTAGTTTTTCATTTTTAAAATTTATAAATTGTTTCTTAAAAAAAAAAAATAGTAAATTTCTGGATATTTGTTTTTTAATTATTTGCACGTGGTTTTTTTCATTTTTTTCGTTTTTTAATGATAGTTTATTTTTTATTTTTTTATTTTTTTATTCTAATTTTCATTTTAAATTTTAAATTTTGTTTTTTTTTTTTTTTTTTTTAAATTTGTTTTTTTTTTTGTTAATTTTAAAATTTGTATTTTTTTGTTCTTGTTATTATTTTTTTAATTTAAATTTTTAAATTTAATTTTTCTTTGTATTAGGTTTTTATCTAGAGCGTTTTAGGGTCCGATTTTAAATTATTTTTAAATTTTCTATTCTATTTTTTTTTTTAATTAAATGGTTTTTTTTAATAACTTGGAAAAAAACGTTTTTGATGTTTTTATTTTTTTGGTTAATTTTTGTTTTTTTTCTTTAAATTATGTGTTTTTTTTCAAATTTTGTCATTTCTTTTGATATAATTTTCGAATGTTTTTGTTTTATTTATTTATTTTTGTTTAAATTTTTTATTTTGACGAGTTAATTTTTTTATTTTTTACATTTTATTGGTTTTTTTATTGTTTATATATATATATATATATATATATTATTTAAGTTTTGTGTTTTATTACCAACATGAAAATCACCACTCTAAAAAAAAAAGGTTGATGCTGCATCAATACGTTTCAAAATTAGCATGAAAATCACCGCTCTAAAAAAAAAGGTTGATGCCGCATCAATACTTTTCAAAATTAGCATGAAAATCACTAACATTTTAAAACAAATATTCATAGTTCATAAATAAAAATATTAGAGTGTCAAAAATGTGCTCAAAAAAAAAAAAAGGTGATTCTGCATCACCACTTTTCAAAATCGGGTGCTTTTTATGCTACCAAAAAAAATTAGGTAACAGTGCGGTTACCTATTTCATCGGTAACAGTGTTGCTATCTACAACGAAAGCAGAATACATTGCAGCAGCATCATGTTGTACTCAAGTCGTTTGGATGAAACAGTCTTTGCAAGATCTTCAAGTAAAATTCAATGAGCCTATTCCCATATTCTGTGACAACACTAGTGCCATTAGCATCTCCAAGAATCCTGTCATGCATTCAAAAACAAAACATATTCCGATCAAATATCATTTTGTTAGAGAACAAGTCATTGAAAAGAATATTAAACTTGAGTATGTTTGTACAAAAGAACAAATTGTTGATATCTTCACTAAACCTTTACCTCGTGAAGCATTTTAATATCTTCATCAAAAGCTTGGGATTCTCCCAAGTTCTCATTAGATTACAGGTCTGCAGGACGGTTGTGTGTCAGCAGGAGTGGAAGTGTGTACAGGTCCGCAGGATGGTTGTGTTTTAGGGGGAGTTACCCTTTTCCATTGATGTCAAAGGGGGAGAGAATGTTGTAGGAAGAGGTGTCATGATCGTAGGGGGAGTACTTGTGTTGCCATCAATGCCAAAGGGGGAGATTGTTGATCAACGGTTGTCATTGATGTCAACCCAAGCAGCATCAGGGGCTAATCCAATGTTGCATGAGAATTTTTACCTACCAAATTAATATATTCTGGATCAATAATACTTTTGATGATTTCTACTTGTTGAGATGTTTCCATTGATATATGGCACACCATGTAATTATTCACGGTTTGAGAGATATTCATGTTTGAAGTTTGTACCCCTAGTTAGTGGGCTAAAACCCCATGGGGTTGGGGCATGGGTCATGTTAGGTCTCTGTAGTTTGCAATATTGGCAAGTACAAGCGCTGCAGAACCTACATCAAAACCGCTTTGGAATCTGAGGACCTAGCCATCCTAGATTCAGAGAGGGATCTCTCTATGTATGAGTTCAAAGATATGATCTTTAAGGCTTGAAGTGTGATTTTAGGCTAGTTATGAAGAACAAAGGTTGTTGTTTTGTTTGGTTTGGAAAGGATGTAATGAACATGAAGGAAGCCTATATGGAGGGTGAAGATGTGAGTAGGTGAAGGAATGGTTTAGCTGATAAGATAGGCTACAAGCAGCATCAATCCATTGGGCTATGGAGTCAGAAGAGAATTTAATTGCACAGCAAGGTTCAAGAGTGGTCCATGGGGCAAGTCATCTATGTCAAAGGATCTCTTTAAGTTGATTTTATGGAATGAAAAAATAATAAATGAAGTGAAAGAAATAAAACACATGAAGAAACAAAGAGAAACCTAAGATCAAGTAAGTACTTTTAAACTAGCTTGCTTTTGATGTACTTTCAAGAGAAAACATTTAAAGACATAGAATAGCTTAAGATCAAGTAAAGACTTTTAACTTAGCCTGCTTTCAGCATATTCAAAGGGAAAAACATTCATGATAAACAAAAGGGTAGTCTAAGATCAAGTAAGTACTTTGAAACTAGCCTGCTTTCAACATACTCTTAGGGGAAATTTTCAAAACAACTATTGGAGATAAACCAGAGGATAGGGCTAGCCATAGATTTCTCTAGCTCAATATTTAATTATCAAACTTCTCAAGAATGTTTAAAGATGAAATCTCAAGTGGTACTCAGGAAATGTGGCCTTACCAACACTTCACTGGTTATACTCTATTGAATTATCTTTAAATAAAAAATCAGCAAAAAACATAAAGGATAAATATTTTCAGTGAGATTTAGGGCACTTAAGAAGTAAATCCTAATCTATATTTGATGTTCTTTATCAGAGAAAATTGGACAGAATGGGAACAAAAAGAAAATAACAATTTACAGTGAGAAACACATCACCATTGACATAGACCAAGATCCCATAAATCAGCTATTTGTATTTGATGTTCAAACCAGTTACAATCATCAAGTCCAGTGAGTCTCAACAACTACAAACTTCTCATCTCAGCTTATGTGTCTTCAATTACAAACAGAGCTACAATATCTTTAAAAGATATTTACATGCAACATATATCCAAAGACCAACCAACCCTTTACAATGTGCTCCTCAAGGAGATTTTATAAGAAAATGAGGAGGTGAAAGAGTTTCTAGGGTTCAAGTATCATTAATTCCATACTAAATGCAACTCATAGCCTTGAAAACCATGCAAGGCATAAGGCAGGAATGCCTTCGATCATAACATTGTTTCATTAACTCTGTTTCTGCTTTTTTAGGCTTAGTGGGTGAAAAGATTGACTTTTAGGTCCTTTCTTATCTTTACAATAACTTTACTGATAGTTTGAGATATTTTCTTTTGTTTGCAATATCTGTTAGTGGCCTTTTGCTTTAATGTTACTTGACTGAGCCTTAACTGTGTATTCTTTTGAGATAAAAAGGTTGTAGGTGTCAATTTGGTAGCTGGGGATTCAATTAGCCCCTCTGATTTGGTATCTGAAGCTTTTATGGTGATTTGTCTTTCTTATTTTCCTTAAAACATTGATTTACTTTTAATATTGTGTTTTATGCCGGATTTAGGCTTTCTGTTTTAGCTTTAAGAACTTTTTAAATTATCTTCGAATCTGATGATTGATATTTTATCTGCTTTATTTGTGGATTAGGCTTTGTTTCTCCAGGTTTATGCCTTGATCCTTTAAACTCTGTTTAGAACCTTTAATCTCTTCATTTATGCTTTGATCTTCATCTTTGACACTGATACTCTTTCATTGACTAGGCTTACTGTGTTTTTCCTCTTTTGCAGGTGCACAGCTGGAGAATTTGTTTAATGAATCGATGATCATGACTTATCGACCCAAAACTATAAAATTAAACCCTCAAATCTATTTTAATCTTGTATTTAGGGCCACGAGGATCGTCATCCTCGGCTCATGCCACTGTAACTGGCTGCGGGAGGGTTTTACCCCTGTAACTCATTTAACCTGCATAAAAACAAACAAAATTTATTTAAATCCTGCGAATATTGGTTTGAAACTGCTTTGGAGGGTTTATGGAGGGGGTTGGAGCTGTGAGGGAAAGGGTATTTGCAACGATAGAAGGGAGAAACCCTGGCAGAGGCGAAACAGGGTTTGAAATTTGAATTTGGCATGAGAATTGGGTCAGAAGTTTCATGAAAACTGTTAGTGGTTTTCACACAACAAAATGGGGAGAGTGGTATTAGTCGGAGGGAACGCGATACCAACACGCGTCCCTCCGAATACTGTCCATTTCACGTGGAAGTAGCATGGTGAGGGAGGGAGGTCGAAAGCCGCACAATATTGCGCGTCGGCCATCCGATATTCAGGGTGAAGATCAATGGCTCTTGATGAGCATGATAGGCAGAGAGATGTGGGGTTAAAAGTCAGGCAGGGTCCACAGTGACGTAGACCCTTTTATCGTGGAGCGGGTTAGTTCAATGGCTGGGTGATATATCGGGTTAAGTCCTGATCGTTATATCTTTCGATCAGACGGTGGAGATGATATAAGGGTAGATGAAGAGATGAAGGCATGAAGAAACGAGAGGGATTGGGTTCGCACAATGGTCTTCGATCAGATATGACCTAACGGTCAGGATTTAATTAAGGTTGAAATGGTGGGGAGACGAAAAATAAAAGGTTTAGAGGAAAAGAGGCCTGATGATCATTGATCTGTAAAGATCAACGGTCATGATTCATTTAGACCAATGATTGGGAAACAGGAAAATATGAAGGCAGAGGGGTTTTTGGTGGGGAAAATAAGAGGGAAAAGGGGCTTATGAAATAAGGCGCATACGAGGTTTTATGGGAAGACAAAGAGACCACGAGCACAGGGCGGAGGGGATAACATCTTAGCACTTTGTTATAGCACTGAGGTTTTTAGGGCGAACAGGGGCTGAGGGCTAAGTCGAAAGGTGCTTAAGCCATGTTTGTTAAAGAATGGATTTTTTAGGCTAAAAGCTATGTTTTTGGCCTAATTTTGTGTTTTCGATAGGAGGAAAGGGAATGTCAAAACTAATAAAATGATTTTATTAGTATTTGAAGGGATTTTGATTAGAAATGAAGGATAAATGGGTTTTTAGAAGAGCATAAAGTGAGGTTAGGGAAAAATGGAAAATGAAGGGAATGACGGAAATGAGGATCTCTATAATAGTTTCCTTCAAGGATATTTTAGTAGGTTTGGAGGTTTGAAAGATGGAAACAGTAGTGAAGATTTATTTTCAAGGAAAAATACATAATAAGCCTTCAAGGATGAGCAAATTTTAGAGGAAATGGTCTCTTCAAGGCTTGAAACAGATTTAGCCATCATTAGGTAAAACATTGAAAATATAGATGGCTAACAGTGGCTCCACTTGGGGAGGACAACTGCTTTTTAGGTGTCCAAAACCTCAGTTATTGATCTTTGGCTTTTCAGTAAACCAATTCCTTAGTCCATTGGGGCAGCAACTTTTCTTTCTTTTTCTATCTTCTTTTGAATTGACAATATTTGTAGCAATATGAAAAAGGACAATTCTTCAAAACAACATCTCTACCTACCCATTCCTACTGATTCTAGCATTTTTTTTCTTCTTTTAGAGTGCATTTGGATTGAAAAACTCTTTTCATCAACATTTTATTCTTTTGCAAATAGGAAAACTAATCTAGATCAACCCTTATTTCTCCATGAGTTCATTTTAAACAATTGAACTCATAAATTGACTACCTAAACTACTATCTGCTAGGATTAGACTATCTGGCAGATTTTATTCTCTATTTTTCTAAAACCGAAATTTAAACACAGCCAAAATAGGATTAGGCTGTCTGATTTTTTGTGGGTCCATGGCATAAAAAACAAACTGCACACAGACTTTATTTTTCAGAAATTTGAAACAAAATTGTGAAGGCTTAAGATCCGAGAATTTTAAAACATCCTTCAATCCTTTTTGTAGCTCTGATTTTAATATTTTTGAGCTGATCTTTTCTTTTCCTTGGTTCAGATTTTAAGCATATTAGAACCAATGTTTTCTATCCTAATCTAATTTACTGATAAGCCAAGATTAAACAGTTTGGAAAATCTCCTTCACTAATCTTATCAACAAAAAAAATTAAAATCTATCTTCGTCATGATTAGGCTGTATGACTAAAATAGTAGTGTTGTTGTGGTAGTGGCATTTAAGCTTGTGCACTTTCAGAATTTCTCTTTTTGGTATGGGGTTGTACCTTTCTTGTTTTATTTCTGCCCTCTTTTTCTTTTTCTATTGTTTTTGTCTTTTCTCTTTTTTCAAATTGAAAAACAGTCTTATATACAATGGATGAAAAGCCTTGAAAGTAAAATGTCTGTCAACAGAAATAATGTTTCAGAAGCCTGCCATTAACAGGACCTCCAAAGTATTCATCTCCATCCAATTCTTGCAGAAAAAATGCATTGTTTCCAATAGCAGATTGGATAATATAAGGGCCTTGCCATAAATTATCAAATTTTCCATGTTTGCCCTTATCTTCTTCTCTTTAATTCCATTTCAAAAATTTATCACCAATTCTGAAATCACTTGCCCTGGTTCTTTTGTCAAACAACTTTTTGATGTTTTCTTGTAATTGTTGTGCTCTGATTTACACTTCCTCTCTAGTTTGCTGTAGATGTATAGTCTGGTTTATTGTTCTTGTTACATCATCATCTTCAGACTGTACTTCCTGGATCAGCCTCATGACTGGCACCCCTAAATTGGTTGGAAATGTTGCATCAGTGCCATCAACTAGCTGGTAGGGAGACATTCCAATGTATTTTTTAATGGTTAGTATGTCTGCCCATAAAGCATGTACTAGCTTATTGTGCCATGAATTCTTGTTATCTTCCAGCATCTTCTTGATAATGTTTACTAGACTTTTATTTGAGGATTCTGCAAGCCCATTACCTTGAGGGTAATAAGCTATGGAATGACCCAATATGGTCTGATACTTATGATAGAATTATACCATCTTCCTAGACCCAAATGCAGTAGCATTATCAGTGATGATCTTTCTAGGATAGCCAAATCTAGATAATATATGGTTTTCAAGGAATGAGATGATAATAGAATCTGTGTCATTCCTAGAGGGGATGGCTTCTATCCACTTTGTAAAATAGTCTATTGCTATGAGGATCCATATATGTTGGGCAGATGAGGGAGGATGGATTTACCCAATGAAGTCTAGACCCCACTATTGAAAAGGAGCTTCAATAGTGATTGGTTGTAGAGGTAAGGGAAGCAATTTTATTTTGCCTTCAAATATTTGGCATTTGTGACAGGCAATAATCTTCTTATGGACACCTTGAAAGAGAGTGGGCCAGTAGTAACTAGCTCTAAGGATTTTGTTAGCAGTTGATTTCCAGTAGAGGTGACCTCCACATTCTCCTTCATGAAACTCGTGCTTGATCTTATCTGCATCATTCTTAGGAAAAAATTTAAGCAATAACCCACTAGCATTTTTCAATATAAACATTTATTTAAAATGCAGTAATTTACAGCTTTCAACTTTAAAAATCTTGCCTTTGTTTTAGACAAACCAGGAGGAACATTGAGGTTGAGCAACACATACAAAATGTCAGCATACCAAGATGAATTTAGAAAATGTTCTTCAATAATTGGGGTGAAACACTCCTATTCATCTAATGCATTAAACATGTTTATATCAAGAGCTTGGAAGTTAGATTCAGCCATCAGTTTTGCTAGTCCTTGACCTTTTATGAGTTTAGTGGGCTTAATTTCTAAGTCATACTCTAAAATTACAGCAATCCACTTTCCGCTCTTGCCATCTGGATCTTGGGTCAATATGTCTTTCACTACTGAATGAGGCACAAATTCTATGATGTGGGAATGTAGAATGTAAACTCTGAAGTCTTTTAGGGCTTTGACTAAGGAAAAGGCTTGTTTTTCCATAATGTTGTACTTCAGAGATGCATCTCTTAATGCTTTGCTAAAAAATTTAATGGGCTGCTCTTGTCCATTCAAATTCTTCTGTAGTAGGACAACAACTACTGTATGTTCTGATGCAAATGAAAAAATGAAGAAATCCTTCGAAAAATCAGGACTAATAAGAACTGGTGTTTTGGTGAGTGCTTGTTTTACCAGTTCAAATGATTTCTTTGCTTCTAAGGTCCATTTAACTCATTCTTCCTTTTTAAGCATGTTTGTTATGTTTCTAAGGAGTTTAGCTAGATTGGGTATGAACCTTCTCAATAAATTAATCCTTCCTATGAAGGGTTGAAGTTCCTTAATGTTTTTGGGATGGATGATTTGCAATATGATATCAATCCTTTTTGGGTATATCCTTATACCTTCTTCTGATATGATATGCCAAATAAGTTTACCTTCCTGGAGACCAAACAGTGTCTTCTTTGGGTTTAAGGACAATCCAAATTTTCTGCATTTTTCAAAGATTTTTCTCAAATGTATTAGGTGTTCTTCATCTATTTTAGAAGAAACAGTTATATCATCAAGGTAAATCACAATGAAGTGACCTATTTCTTCTGAAAATGCAATATCCATGGCTCTCTGAAATGTGGCACCAACATTCATTAAACCAAAAGGCATTTTCAAATACATGAAAGTGCCCCAGGGTGTAGTAAATGCTGTTTTAAGTTGATCATTAGGATGTACCAAAATCTGATTGTATCCTAAGAAGCCATCTAGCAAAGAAATTGTTTTAGAACCAACTACCTTTTGTAAAATATGATCCATTTTAGGCAAAGGATAGTTGTCCTTTAGTGAGTCTTTGTTTAAGTTTCTAAACTCAATACAAAGCCTAATCTCTCATGTTTTCTTCCTCACTGATACAAGCTTAGACACCCACTGTGAGTACCTAATAGGGACAATAATTCCAACCTCATACATTTTTTAAATTTCTTTTTCTACAAGAGGTAATTAAACAGGGTTGATTCTACGCAATTTTTGTTTAAAAGGTTTCTGGTTTTTAGATTGCAGCACTTATAAGTCTTCATTTTCTAAATCTGTGCTATTCTCTATTTTTATGATTGGGTTCATAGGTTAACAGGTTTATTTGAGCAATCTTGGGAGGATTTTCTTCTTCAACAAGTGGGTTTTCTTCAATAGGACAGTCTTTACCATAATTTGAATCTGAGCTTGATGTTTCAAATTCATTTTTGGACTGCAGGAAGTCTTCTATTTGTTTATCTCCCTCAAAAACTTGCCAGTATTTTTCATTGTCCAGGACAACTGGTCTAAATTTGACTTGGGTAGTGCATTTCTTGGTTTTAAAAGGTGTAAGACAAGTTCTAACAGCAAAGGCTAAACCATTCACAAGGATATTTTGGTTTCTTAGGACAAAGATAAGTTGGAATTCCTCAAATGTTCTTAATAAGTCCATGGAATCATCTCTATAGGCTCTAAGTCTAGGATGTTTAGCACTATATTCCCCATTTACTTGCCTAATAATCAATTCAACATCCCCATGAACTTTTATCCTTTTGGCCCCTAGCTTTTTCAATAAATGCAAGCCTAAAAGGAGAGCTTCATACTCAGCTATGTTGTTGGTACATTGAAAGTTTAACCTGTAGGAATGCCCCTCAACATGATTACTTTCGGTGTTATGTAGCCATATGCTTGCTCCTGCATCATTCTTAGTGAAAGACCCATCAAAATTCATGCTCCAGAGAGGAATGTCTTCAGATTTGAGATTTATTTCATTGGTATCCTCTTTGTCTTCTTTTTCATTCTGTTCTGTACAAGGGTTTGCACTATATTTTTCTCAGTTTTTTTCCCCAAAATTTTCAATGTTTTGAGGTTTTGCTTCTTTTCTTTTTTTTCTCAGTAAATCTAATTCTATTAGTGAAACATAATATACAGTGATTACATGGCTTTCATAGGCAAAAAGTCAGCAAAATAGCATGAAATGAACCGCCCGCAAGGGGAAACCGGCTCTTGGATCATTTGAGTGCTGCCTCAACAGAGGAAACCAGCCTTGACAAGCAAAATTAGACAAGAACCGACCTGACAGAATTTCTAAAATTGCTTCCACAGAGACACACAGCATGGACATATCAAAACTAGTAGTGACTAGAAACAGCAAAAATTCATGGAGATTGAGCAGAATTACATGGACCGGGACGTGGACGCTAGAGACCATAGTCGCCTGAGGGCGATTCTTCCTCAATTCTGCACCATCCAACATTCTCGTCACTGTGGCTTGGACCACCTTGATGTGCTTGAACGCCCGCCTCACCACCAGCGACCTGCAAACCAGCTTCCTGATGAACATTCGAACAACTTTCTCCAGCATTAAGGGTGACACTTTTTCCCACGGCCTGAGGGCTATACGAGGAGGATGGGTGTGCTTGCGATAGGACAGGGAGGAGCACTAGGGGGGGACCTAGAGGGGTTCCAGGAATTTCTTTGAAAGAAACAGTGACGGTGGAGATAACCAGGGGGCGGTTGGACTCGCAACGGTAATGAAAGATGGCAGTAGAGGGGCTATGGAGAGTGGCTGAGACAGCTGGGCGGGGAGCCAAAGGTGGCCTGGAGATGGCAAAACCTCGTAGAGGGGAAGAGGTTGAGCGTCTACCACTGCTTCGACCATGACGAGAACGCGCAGGGGGAGTGCGACTCCGGAAGCTGTCCGAGGAGGAAGACGAAGAGCTGGAGGAGGGAGAGCGACGTCTGCTGGAGACTTGGCCCCGGGAACTGCCGCGGTGACATCGCAATCTATGCCGAAGTCTTGGCATGGCAACACAGCTGCGAGGAGAAGAAATTGGGCAAACAGAAGACTGCAGATGGAAGGAAGGGTCTAAGTAGCTAGGCGAAAAAACTGAGCGCAGTGGGAAAAATGGACTGTGAGACCAATGCAATTCGGGAAGTAAATCAAAACAACAACCCAAATGGAATCTCCGACCCACGGAGGTGCATCGGTTGGATAGTTCAGCGTCCTGAGAACACTGGGAAGCGAATGGCCTGAAGAGCATCGGCATGAAAACCTACAAATTGCAAATAACCCGCACCAGGAGCCCAAACACGGGATAGTGTAATGGGGACGATGAGCCAAGCCAAGGTGAGTTATGAAGCTGGTACCCTTGGCTACCCCCCTGGCATAAATGCTGCTTATGGTGATGGCATTGGAATGGGCGCTTAACAATGTAACATAAATGAGGCATGAGTGCTGACTGCAGGTGGCCAGGTGGGCAAGCCATGCGCTGCCTTCCTCAGTCATGCCCATCAAACCGGAGTTAAACACCCGCATCCGGGTGAGGTTTTGCTTCTTGATTTTCATGATCTCCGTTATTTTTATGACTGTCTTGGACCTCAAGACCTTTGAGATGTTTGCTATGGATTTATAAATCAGCAAACTACTTTTTAATTTCCCCTTTATTTTCCTCCTCATCCATGGCTGTAGCTATGTTTGAAAGTGAAGTGATCGCATCATTTTATGTTTTGTCACTAATTAGTTCTTGCTTTTTTGGAATATCATCATTAAAAAGAATGAAAGAGTCAAGGTGAGTGTGGATGGAATAGAGAGGAGAATTCTCTGGTCTTTCTTGGTTACTCACCATGTATTTCATGTGTGTTTCCCTATAGAGTCTTCTAGGTTGACTGAAGACAGGGATGGTGGCATAATTCATATTCATCTGCATTGTGCCCTATAACTTAGCACCCCATGATCTAGACAGAAGCATGCCATATTTGGGGGGTATACTAGCCACTACAATGTCCATTACTAAACTCTTGGCTGGTATTTGAGCTAAGTTAACACACAGATCCTTTATTAGGCCTAAGCATCTCACCCTACTTGAATCAAGGGAATATAAATCTTTGTAGGGTCTAGTTACCTCTAAGCCTAACCTTTCCATTATCACCTTGGGCATGAGGTTGTGTGATGCTACTGAATCAAGCATGGCATTGTGCAAGATATTGTCATGAATGTTTAAATTGATGTAAAAAGGAGGGGTTGTTCCTTCTTGAAACTTTCCTTCAATTTTCAGTCCAAAAATTAGCTCTGGGGTATCATCATTTAAGTTAACTATGTCACGGACATCTTCTATATTTAAAGCCTTCAAAATTTGACTTCTATATACATTTTGAGTGACTAATTTAGTGAGTGGGATAGAGATTTTGATTTTGGATATTTCATTCTCTAGGCTGAAAGGAATTTGGTTTTTTAACATGTTTAGTTCAACCTTTTTAGTCACTATTTCATCAAAAAAATCAGTTGGCTAATTTTTATTATTTACAGCAGTTAGATTGGTTTTCTCAAGAGCATTAGCTGAGGTGCTAGTGCTACTGGGGTTAATACTCTTTTTTTCATTGGTTTGAGCATTTTTCCTTTTTTTAAAATCAAAATTTACAGCCACTATTTGTGATTTTCAAATGTTCTTTTGGGTGTATTTTCTGGGATGTTTCTAGCAGATTTATCAGATATCTTGTTCTTGGGAGTTTCTTGATTCTTCGTACTTCTGAGGTCATATTTCTTAGGTGATCCTATGATGTCATTTTCAGAGTAGTGTTCATAGTAATCAGTTTGTGGTCTTCTGTCATCATAAGGTGTATATAGACCATGTTTTGTTTCATAAATGAGATCAGAATCCTCATTACTTACTCCCAACATATTCATGTTGTCATCCTCTATTTTTTCATTTATCTCTTCATCCTCATTAACATAATTTTCTTGGAAAGGAGGTCTGATCTGTTGATCATCCTCTCTTTGTCTGTTTTGAGGTTGATTTCTCCTAAAGTTCTGATTTTGATTTTGAGATTGATTTCTATTTTGAGGAGCTGATTGATTTTCTCTAGATTGTGCTCTCTCAAGTATGCTCATTTTCTTCATCATTTCTTCCATCATTCTTTCCATTTTTGAGCTAGATGTGGAGGGTGCACTTTCCTCCCTAAATGATGCTTTCTTTTCATTCCTCATCCTAGCTCTTCTTTCAATCAGATTTACTTCCACAGCTAGAGCTCCTTTCTGCATGTCTTCTAAAGTCAAGGGGTCTCTTTCTCTTAGCTGATAGGCCATTTCAGGATCAAATCCTTCGGGAAATTTTGCCAAGGTTGAGCCTTGTGGAGGTTTCAATTCTGGGGGAGGGACATTATAAACACTATTGAATCTAGTGTAATAATTTTGAACACTTTTCCTAGTGTTTCTTTTGAGATTATTGTAATCTGAAAGTATTTGGAAAGGGTTTTTTATAACTTCCCATTTGTTTAGGAATGACTGATGAAGAGCTTGGAGATCATTAATACTTTGAGGGGTTAAGCCTTTGAACCATTTTCTTGCTTCTCCCCCTAGGATTTTAGCAAATAATCTGAGTTTGAAAGTTTCATCATCTATCTCATTTCTATCAAAATAGTCATTCATCTTGTCCACATTTTGTGAAGTAGTAGTAGCACCACTAGCATCATATAATGGTATCTTGGACTGATAGTCCTGTGGCAGATTAAATAATGGTAAAGGAAGGATTAGAGGGGCATACCATGTTGCCATGATAGGAGGTTGTGGGAAAAATGGGGGGTTTACAGGTGGAGGATGTAAGAAGGGAGGGTGTTGATGGAATGGGGGAGTTTGAATAGTGGGTCTATGGATAACAGAAGTGGATGGACTAGAAAGAGACTGTTGAGTGGATCTTCAATGAGAGAAACAAAAATTATAAAGGAAATGTAAATCAGGTGGGGTAGTTTCTCTGCTACTAGGATGTTCACTGCTATGTTGCGGTGTGTGTGAAGGCTCAAAGTCTATCTGATCAATATCATCAAGTGACCTAGTTCTGCATGGGTTTCTTAAGTCAACTTGTGAATCTTGTAGAGCTGTAAGGTTTTCAGGAACAGAGCTAGCTGTATGGACTGGTGTGACAATATTTGAAGTTTTAGACTTAGGAGACTTCCTAAGTATACTTTTTGGATTATCAACTATCTCCAGAGGATTTTGGTCAGGATAGGCTCTAGTATGAATTCTTCTAGAAGCCACTATGTGATATTTTTAGACCCAATAATAAGAAAATTTTAACCAAATATGACAATATTTTAATAGGCTAACTGATCTTTAACATGAAAACTTAATCCTCAAAGTTTCCTTAACTGAGTTTGTATGATGTTATGACAGTAATGGGTTTCCCAGTGGATTCTTTAGGTGTATTCAGGATTATGGAGTCACCAAGTGGAAATTTTTAGCTTTTAGAAGGTAAAATGTTTTATGGTCCATGACCATTTAAAAGGTTTGAATACCAATCTGAAATATTTTTGGGTTTTTTGAGTTTTTACAGTCTTGTGGCTTATGAGAGTGTCCTAAATCTATTTCAGCACTTAGCTACGGTGATGAGACAAACAGAGTTTACTCTATGGCTTACTTAGCTGATTTCTTCAAGGTTTGATAGGGGTCTGTTAGAATCCTAAGAAGTAATTAGATTGCCACTGATTCTGACAAGTCATATCATGAATACCAACATGCTTGGTAGTGCTTGAAGAAAATTACTTATTCTTTACTGAAGACTGAGTGTTTCGTTTTAAGTATTTTACTCAATAGTCCCCAGTATGATCGCCAGTATGTTAGGTCTCTGTAGTTTTCAATATTAGCAAGTACAAACACTGCAAAGCCCACATCAAAACCGCTTTGGAATCTGAGGACCTAGCCATCCTAGATTCATAGAGGGATCTCTCTATGTATGAGTTCAAAGATATGATCTTTTCGGCTTGAAGTGTGATTTTAGGCTAGTTATGAATAACAAACGTTGTTGTTTTGTTTGGTTGGGCAAGGATGTAATGAAGATGAAGGAAGCCTATATGGAGGGTGAAGATGTGAGGTGGTGAAGGAATGGTTTAGCTGATAAGATAGGCTAGAAGTAGCATCAATCCTTTGGGCTATGGAGTCATAAGAGGATTTAATTGCACAACAAGGTTCAAGAGTGGTCCATGGGGCAAGTCATCTATGTCAAAGGATCTCTTTAAGTTGATTTTATGGAATGAAACAATAAGAAACGAAGTGAAAGAAATAAAACACATGTAGAAACAAAGAGCAACCTAATATCAAGTAAGTAATTTTAAATAATCCTTCTTTTGGCATACACTTAACGAAAGACACAAAGTAATCTAAGATTAGGTAAGTAATTTTAAACTAGCATGCTTTTGATGTACTTTCAAGAGAAAACGTTTAAAGACACAAAATAGCTTAAGATCAAGTAAAGACTTTTAACTTAGCCTGCTTTCAGCATATTCAAAGGGAAAAACATTCATGATAAACACAAGGGTAGTCTAAGATCAGGTAAGTACTTTGAAACTAGCCTTCTTTCAACATACTCTTAGGGGAACTTTTCAAAGAAACTGTTGGAGATAAACCAGAGGACAGGGCTAGCCATAGACTTCTCTAGCTCAATATTTAATTAGCAAACTTCTCAAGAAAATTTAAAGATAAAATCTCAATTAGTACTCAGGAAATGCGGGCTTACCAACACTTCACTGGTTATACTCTATTGAATTATCTTTAAATAAAAAATCAGCAGAAACCATAAGCGATAAATATTTTTAGTGAGATTTAAGGTACTTCAGAAGTAAATCCTAATCTATATTTGCTGTTCTTTATCAACGAAAAGTGGACAGAATGGGAACAAAAAAGGAAATAACAATTTACAGTGAGAAACACATCACCATTGACATAGACTAGGATCCCATAAATCAGCTATTTGTATTTAATGCTCAAACTAGTTACAATCATCAAGTCCAGTGAGTCTCAATAGCTACAAACTTCTCATCTCAGCTTATGTGTCTTCAATTACAAACAGGGCTACAACAGCTTTAAAAGCTATTTACATGCAACAGATATCCAGAGACCAACCAACCCTTTACAATGTGCTCCTCAAGGAGATTTTATAAGAAAATGAGGAGGTGGATGAGTTTCTAGGGTTCAAGTATCATTAATTCCATACTAAATGCAACTCCTAGCCTTGAAAACCATGCAAGGCATAAGGCAGGAATGCGTTTGATCATAACACTGTTTCATTAACTTTGTTTCTGCTTTTTTAGGCTTAGTGGGTGAAAATATTGACTTTTAGGGCCTTTCTTATCTTTACAATAACTTTACTGAGAGTTTGCGATATTTGATTTTGTTTGCAATAATTGTTAGTGGCCTTTTGCTTTAATGTTACCTGACTGGGCCTTAACTATGTATTCTTTTAAGATAAAAAGGCTATAGGTGTCAATTTGGTAGCTGGGGATTCAATTAGCCCCTCTGATGTGGTATCTGAAGCTTTTATGGTGATTTGTCTTTCTTCTTTTCCTTTAAAACACTGATTTACTTTTAATATTGTGTTTTATGCCTGATTTAGGCTTTCTATTTTAGCTTTAAGCCCTTTTTAAATTATCTTCGAATCTGCTAACTGATATTTTATCTGATTTATTTGTGGATTAGGCTTTCTTTCTCCGGGTTTATGCCTTGATCCTTTAAACTTCATTTAGAACCTCTAATCTCTTCATTTATGCTTTGATCTTCATCTTTGACACTGATACTCTTTCATCAATGAGGCTTACTTTGTTTTTGCTGTTTTGTAGGTGCGTAGCTGGAGAATTTGTTTAATGAATCGATGATCATGACTTATCGACCCAAAAATGCGAAATTAAACCCTCAAATATGTTTTAATCTTGTATTTAGGGCCACGAGGATCGTCATCCTCGGCTCATGCCACTGTAAGTGGTTGCGGGAGGGTTTTACCCCTGTAACTCATTTAACATGCATAAAAACAAACGAAAGTTATTTAAATCGTGTGAATATTGGTTTGAAACTACTTTTGAGGGTTTATGGAGGCGGTTGGAGCTGTGAGGAAAAGGGTATTTGTAGCGGTAGAAGGGATAAACCCTGGCAGAGGCAAAACAGGGTTTGAAATTTGAATTTGGCGCGAAAAATGGGTCAGCAGTTTTGAGAAAACCGTCAGTGGTTTTCATGCAAAAAAATGGGGGAGAGTGGTATTAGTCAGAGGGAACATGATACCATACATCACCTAACACCCATCCCTCCGAATACTGCCCATTTCGCACGGAAGTAGCACAATGAGGGAGGGACGTCGAAAGCTGCACGATATTGCACATCGGTCGTCCGATCTTCAGGATGAATATCAACGGCTCTTGATGAGCACGATAGGCAGAGAGATGTGGGGTTAAAAGTCAGACGGGGTCCATGGTGACGTAGATCCTTTTGTTGTGGAGCCGGTTAGCTCATTGGCGGGGTGATATATCGGGTTAAGTCCTGATTGTTAGATCTTTCGATCGGATGGTGGAGATGATCTGAGGGCAGATGAAGAGATGAAGGCATGAAGAAATGGGAGGGATCAGGTTCGTGTGATGGTCATCGATCAGATATGATCTAATGGTTAGGATTTAATTAAGGTTGAAATGGCGGGGATATGAAAAATAAAAGGTTTAGAGGAAAAGAGGCTTGATGATTGTTGATCTGTAAAGATCAATGGTCATGATTCATTTTCACCAATGATCGAGAAGCCGGAAAATACGAAGGCAGAGGGGTTTTTGGTGGGGAAAATAAGAGGGAAAAGGGGCTTATGAAATAAGGCGCAGACAAGGTTTTATGGGAAGACAAAGAGACCAAGAGCGCAGGGAGGAGGGGCTAACATCTTAGCACTTGGTTATAGCACTGAGGGTTTTAGGGAGAATAGGGGCTGAGGGCTAAGCCGAAAGGCGCTTAAGCCCTTTTTGTTAAAGAATGGGTTTTTTAGGCTAAAAGATGTGTTTTTGGCGTAATTTGAGGTTTTCGATAAGATTAAAGGGAATGTAAAAACTAATAAAAGTATTTTATTAGTATTTTAAGGGATTTTTATTAGAAATGAAGGATAAATGGGTTTTTAGAAGAGCAGAAAGTGAGGTTAGGGAAAAATGGAAAATGAAGGGAATAAGGGAAATGAGGATCTCTATAATAGTTTCATTCAAGGATCTTTTAGTAGGTCTGAAGGTTTGACTGATGAAAACAACAGTGAAGATTTATTTTCAAGGACAAATACATAATAAGCCTTCAAGGATGAGAAAATTTCAGAGGAAATGGTCTCTTGAAGGCTTGAAACATATTTGGCCATCATTAGGTAAAACATTGTAAATATAGATGGCTAACAGGTCATTGAAGTCATAATTAATATTTTTTATGCTCTTAAAATCCCTCCCACATTCACTTGTTCAAGTCCCTCTCAACCTAAGCATTTATATAAATTTTGATCTTCATTTCCTCCTTAGGCAAGGGATTTCTCCATCTGAAATAGGTCATCATGGAATTTGCGCTCTAACTTGTTTTCTACGAAGGTTCAGAAGCTGAAATATTTATGAGGTGAATCTAGAATCCTGAGGAAGCTACTGTAAAAATTTTAGATCAAGATGCGAAATATTTTTGGAGATATGATCTGTGGAAGTCAGGGTTTTTGCAAGCTCCTGAAATTCATCTCAAAGAAGTGACCTTGGTAAATTCGTCATAACTATCTCTCTGAGTATCGGATTGGAATTCTGTAAAAAATGATGGATATTTCATAGTCTTTGATTTTTTCTCTATCAATTTCAGAGCCAAATAAAGAAACAGTGACACGTGGCATGTCGTACAAGTGCATTATGCTAAAATAGTTCATAATTAGGGCATTGTGAGAGATTGGGTATAACTCTCTCTTGAAGAATCCAAATTGGGTCAAACCTGTGGCATTGGAAGGATGATTCAGAGTAATACTACAAGACTGAAAATCAGGTATTGAGGATCTGAAATAGCATAGATACACTATATTGAATATCGAGCTCCTAGAAGGCAAGAAACATCTAGATCATGTGTTGTCAAGGGTTGCAAAGGACCAGACTTTCTACAGTAGAAAAGAAAAGCAAGGTGTAGCAGAGGGTAGCATGACAAGAGCAGCAACTAAGGTGCATAACATCTGCAAGAAGTTCATCATATGAAGTCTTCAAGTGGGTAGCACTGCATACAATCATTTTAAAGGTATCATTGTACTTAGTCATTGTAAATACATTATTGTACAAATTTTACTAGTGTATATCTGCCAAGGGTTGAAGAGGAAGTGTTGGGAGGTCTAGGATCATCATTAGGTGGTTTTGTCAAAGTTGGGGTTATGGTCTAGTATATCTTCTTCTTCTGCATCATTCTATATCATTGTAAAGTGGACCATTTTCCCTGGTATGGGAGTCCATTCTTCTTTTATTCTTCTATAGGGTGGTAGGGTGGTGCTAGGGTGAGTTGTAGCTCATGGGGTGTTGGGGCATCTATTTAGTTGACTATTGAAGAATCTCAGGCATTGGAGCCTACATCCAGTGGGATTTGGAGAAGAATGCTTTTCTAGATTCTAGGAAGTTGGAGCTTTATTTTCAATTGGAGTTGAATATTAAAGAATTATTGGAAAAGCATTAGGTGGTTTTTGTCCTGGAGTGGGTTTCCACCTTAAAAACTGTGTGCATTTGTGTTCCTCTTGTTTGCTTCTATCATTATACAAACAGTGATAATAACTAAAGATTAACTAATGCTCTAATTAAAAGGAATACTGATTCACCCCCCCTCCCCCCCCCCCCGGTCAGTATTTCCAACAAATCTCATACATAGCAGCTAAGGAACAATATAAATGTTGTTTGAGAAATGAAGTGAGAAATACAAAGAGGGTTTTCATATTAGAGGGGAAGGTGTTGTGTGGAGCAACTAATCAAGTTTATATTCCTAAGAATTTGTAAAAGCGTATGTTTTTAGCTTGAAAATTGTATGAAAAGTAGAATAGGTGGCTAGAGTAGGTGGTGTCATGCATTCATAAGAGGTTGGTGCCTCTTGGAAAGTAGTGGCTTTCTATCTTGAAGGGCGTTTGGGACTCCTGTGAGTGGGTGCTCACAAAAAAATTGATGTAATTAAGTAGCAGCTTAAATTACATCATAATTACAGACAAATTGGTGGTTTCTCCTTTGGGTTTCCATGTAAAAATACCTGCGTCATATCTGTATGATGTCCAATTTATGGATTGTGTGTTCATGTGAATGGTTTATATTGTTTCCTATGTATTGTATTGAGAATGCTCACATAAGTAATTTCCAAGAGTGAAAGGAAACTAATATTTGAGCTTAAAATTGGAAAATCTCACTAATTATTGATTCACTCCCCCTCTCAATAATTCCTTATTCCAAAAATTGGTACTAGAGCCAAGGTTTGTTCAGGAACAATTTACCACTATAAGGAAGAGCTATAAGGAATCATGTCTACACAAAATATTTAGGATTCCTACTCAACTAATATGCTTGTCTTTGATGGCACAAGCTATGGATTTTGGCAAGTTGGGATGGAAGCCTATCTCATGTCATAAGGGTGGATGTTTGGAGCTATGTGTTGGTATATTATGTTGTCCCTGCAGTCCCTCCTACAAACGAAGATGGTAAAAAGGTGTATGAAGGTAAGCCTAAAGCCAAGAATGGAATTCTCTTTGGCCTCAATCAATCTGAACTTCTAAAGGTTATGCACTACAAGTATGCTATGGAAGTACAGGACAAAATCAATCATAGTCATGAAGTAGATGATAAAGTTAAGCAGGAAAAACTTTAAACATTCAAAATGAGGTTTGAGATCTTAAGAATGAGTGCAAAGTATTTCCTCAGAGTTGATGAAGTAAACAATATGATTATAGGACTTGGTGAATATATCAAATATTATGTAATTACTCATAAGGTATTAATATCTCTTCCTATGATACTTAATGCCAAAATATCAATCATTGAAGAGGTGAATAATTTGAAAAGTCTCACAATGGACCAAATGATGGGTACTCTTAAAGCCTATGAGATTAGAGTAGGAAAAGAGAAGATCAAACCAAAGGTGGCAGTTTTTAGGGTGTCCAAGAATGATAAGGAGCGCAAATATCAACATGAATGTTCTAGTTGTGAATTTAATCAGGGGTTGGTTCACTTTTCCAGGAAGCTAAAACATGGTTCAGGAAAGTATAAAGGGAAGATTCCCTTAAAATTATTTTATTGTGGAAGAGTTGGAACTTTTTCATCCAAGTGCCCTTACAAAGAAAAGGAAAAAGTTCAAAATTACAAAGATAAATCTCAAAAACATCAAAAGAATAAATTCTTCAAGAATAAGGGGCTCTACTCCAAAGAAAATAGCTCGAAACCATAATCGGATAGCGAGAACTCTTCAAAGGGTGAGTCAAATAAATTTATACTTATGACACTTGAATCTAACTCCAAGAAACTAAATTTCAAAGAATATGAAGAAGAAGAAGAAGAAGAAAGAGTAGTGGACCTTGAAGGGAGCTCATCAGTGCTCTTGGTGAGTTAATGAAGGAAAACAAAATAATAAGAAACTAAAAGATTAGTTATTGCGAGCTAAAGAAGGTATGTACAACTCAGATAATGAGTAATTTGTTTATCAAAGAGAAAAACTTGAAGAAGCCATTAAAAGTAAAGAAAAATTAGCTCTTCTATTAGAAGAAAAACAAAAAATACGTGAAAAGCTAGAAGAAGAGAATAAACTCTCAAAGCAAGAGTCAATCAAGAAAAATGAGGAGATAATATATTTTGAACCATGTAAAGAAGATGTTTTGTCTCTAAAAGTAAATTTAGAGGAAGAAACAAGGAAAGAAGAAGTTCAAAATGATTTAGTTCTCAAATGGGAGGAGAACGGTCATAGTATAGAAGCACACATTGTCTCCTTGAGAACATGTATTGAGAGATTATAGAATGAGAAGGATATGGATCAAAAATTTGATGAAGGGAAAAAGAATTTAAACCACATTTTGAGTAGTCAAAGGACATCAAAGAACAAGGCATGCCTAGGATACTTAGAGTCACAAAATTCTTCTATGGGAAAGATAAACTTCAAGTATATAGGATTCAAAGACCCCTAGAGCTATGAAAAAATGATTCAAGGAAGAATAAATGAAGATAAAAAAAATAAAGGTAGAGAGGCACCCAAAATTGGTAGAATAATTTTAACCTCTCAAGGGACTCGTGCCAAAGAAAAACGAACTAATCAACAAGAAAACAGAGGTACCTGCAACTAACCCAAACTAGTTAACTCTCTAATTTCAGGTACCCAAATATTTTCTGTGGTCATGTTGTAACTACTAAAACCCCCTCCAAAATTTTATCCTATACCAAATTCCGTAGCCTTCCTTGGTATTTTTTATGGATGTCGAAAACTTATAAGTTCATTTCATTGTTTTTCTTAAATTATTTTGGTCCCTTTAGAAAGATAGGAAAATTGTCCCCTTTTGGCATGTTCGATACTGCAGTGAATGTACGAGCTTCTACCAACGATTTCAAGATGTCATATTTGCATAAATGATTTGTTTTAACCATGTAAGTATCTGTCACACTCATTTCCAAAGTTGTGAGCACCCTCGCACAAGTGTCGTATGTTGGGTGTGTGTTATATTTTTTTGCACCCTATAATAAGTGGGCAGACCCGCCTATGGGTTTGTGCATGAATTTTCACATGGTTTTGGGCATGATGGTTTTCCCCTCATGGTATTTATTAGATATGGTCAAGATAACTACAATTTTTTTCTAATCCAAGGTCAATGGATTGGGGTTTATGAGTGCTTCAACATGTATATATATGTGTTGTAACACTAAAAGGAATAGAGTGAAAAATCAAGCTGGTAGTCCCAGTTTGAGATCTAGGGGAAAATATATTTGTATATATATTTTATATTTTATTCTCTCGCTATTGTTTATTCTTTTTACAGGGTTAAAACCTATATCGTTGCGTTTTTCGTAAAGTGTATCTTTGGTGTCGCAATTGTCGAAATTGGTCATAAAGTCATCACTAGGAGGAGAATTATTTATCTGTACATATTAGATGATATATGTTGTTTGAGTCATAAAGTATTCTAAGCGCGTGATCATAGTCAAGTCCATCAATGTTCACATCAATCTCACCAGTCCCACACTTAGTCATTTTCTCTAGAAAATTTCCCAACTGAGCAACTCAGCTTCTCCAGGCCTTCCTTGAGCTGCACACTATGCAGTATCAGTCCTTTGGTTGTGACCTTGATACTTGGAACTATGCAATGTGCAATATTGGATTCCCAAGACAGCTCCATTGTGCATTTTTTCTGACCAAGACATGACCTCGACCTTCGAAATTGTGAAGTTAAGGCCTCCAGCCTGGCGTGAACTGTACACTTCGCAAGCTCAAGACACAAGCTCATCCCTTGAGCCTTAGAAATATGCAGTGCGTAGTCACACATGCCTCATTAACCTCATGAACTTCAAATTTGGATTTCCCAGCTCTCATCCTTGATGCTTGTCCGAACTGACTCCAGAAACTATGTAGTCATGTCTCTCAGTCGAGCATGAACTGTGCACTGTGCAATCTCAAGTCTCAAGGTGTTGGGTGTGGAGCCTAATTATCATCCTAATTTAGAGGTCTTTGTTTTGGCCGGATGTATACCCCGGGAATACTGTACACCCCTCTATGCGAGGGGGGGGGTGGGGGGGGGCAGGGACTTTCCCCCCCCATGGGGGTTTAGGGGGGGCGATCCCCCCTGGATGGTGGGTCCAGGGGTAAGCGGTCCCCTGGTGGGGTTTGGGGGAAACACACCTGAAGATAAAAATATATGTAAAATTTCCTTGTAAAATATTGTAATTTCATAGTCAATCTGGGTTGTTCATTAGTCAGATGATATGACGGTAGAAGTTATGTCAAACTTATGGTTTTTTTTCCCTAGAAGGCAACCCCTCGGTTCATATGAGGGAATAATATTGCAGCTGTATGTGGTGTGTGTATTCTGAGCAAGAAAGAGAAAGGGGGAATATGTGAGAGAGTATAGGATATTAGAATGGATCTCCTGTAGGCTATGTCTCTTCATTTTGCTGGATAATATAAAGGAAGGACTAGTTGTTTCTTTGTGGACGTAGCCCAAGTTGGGTGAACCACATATATATGTGCCTCTCTTGTTTTATATTTTATGTGTTTGTATTTCCATATATCTTTGTGTTCTATTTCTTTTCAATATATAATTTTCTAACACAAGGCTTCCCCCTACCTCTCTGAACTATGCAATTGCATATTCACTGAGTCTCTTTTCCCAACCTATCACTTGTCTCAAGCTCAAATCATGGATTAGAATACATCATCTTAAGCTAAGGGTTTTTGGATTTATTTTGTTTCATCATGAGTGAGTTGTAGGAGCATGTACTATATGAATTCACAACAAGATGATAAAATAAGAGAAGAAGAAGGAAATCATGCTTAAAGACACTCTTGTAGTTGAAATTACAAGATGATTGATCAAGAGAAAGCAAAAGGAAAATAGTTTCTGACCACTATCTAAGAATTGAGATCATTGAAGACTCCCTATCACCAAGGAATGTGGAGGAGAAAAGGAGAGATTTCTCATGAATATAATTAACTCTCAGCAGTAGAAATGGCTTGAAATTTCCATGTCATCAAGCAATCCATGTCAATAGTGTCATGTCATGTCATGTCATGAGTGGTCATGTTGGCACATCACTATTGTATATCATGTCTATTATATTCAAAGCTATTTTAAAGTGGAAGTCCAAAGGAAAAACATGAATTTAAAGGGTCATGGAAGTTGAAAAGTCATAGGAAGTCAAAAAATCATGAGGGCAGTCAAAGAGTCATCCTTGGGTATATATACATCCTCATTATATGAGTAAAGGAATTTTCACGTTACCTTGACCAACAAATAAATAGAGAGAATATATAGTTCCTTTGTGGAGCAAGGAGTGGTTCCAATGCTCCACTATTTGAGCTAGTGGTTGTTGGAGCGAGGTCCCCTAGGGTACAATTTTGGTACAACTTTTTTTATGTTTTCTTGTGCATGCTGCGCGGAAGGGTCAAAGGGGCTTTAGGGCAGGTCAAAGTCCCTCATTCAATGTAATGGGTTTTATGGGAAAACCATGAGTCTCAAACCATGGTTTGAGACCATGGTATCTGCGTGCTGAGATTAGTATAAATATGTAAAGGTCGAGTCATGAAGCGATATCATATCTTCTATCTAGTGTCTTTTTATGGTTATTGCTTAAGGATTTCGGTCTAGGTCTAGTTTTTTGGGTAGAAAGGCTCTTGTTGGCTATGTATGCGAAGACCTAAGTGCTGGCTGTGTGCAGACTCCACTGGCTATGTGCGTGGAAGGATAAGGCTAAATGGTATTGAAGGACTGTATGTATTGAAACTATTATATATATTAATAAAGAAGATTGTTTTTGTGAACTAGAAGCTGTTATGCAATTGCTGTTATTTATCTGTTATTTTATTTGAGATCGAAATCTGTTATGTGATTGCATATTTACTTTTGTCTATGATTAAATGCATCGACGTGACTGAGTAAATTATATTATGTGTGAATATCAGTTGATGAATAAGTGTGATTGAAGTAGATTTGTTACTATCCGTGAATACATATTAAGGTGTTCTGTGATAATCTGCGACGAAGTTGATCTGTTGTTCTATTGATATATTGATGCGTACACTTGTATATAATTTGTTATAGTTTTGTTATTAGTATTTTTAGGGCCACCACATTAAATTATTCCTCAGGGTGCAAAAACTTGGTTCCAACACCCCCCATATTTCTTCAAGTGAGACTTTGATTTGCGTAAGCAGGTCATTTCTGAAAGGGCTAGTAGCTCGAGGTTTTGTTGGTTGCGCAATAAATCGAAATCTGGGTTAGGACCCCTCAAGCCAAAAGTTGGCAAGGTTGCTGGGACCATGATCATTTTGAGGGAGAATTGATTTTTTGGCATCCTATGAAGAACGAATTACAAGATTATCTGGATAGAAAGATCCTTGAATTCGTGGTCCAAGAGAATAGAAGCTATAAACTATCTATTGAAGATTGGGTTCAAAATTACATTTATAAAAAGGTCTATGAGATATTCTTTCCTTCCTTGTAATATTCCCAAATGGGGAAGAAACAATATTTGAACACAATAAAGGAATTAGTAGTGAATAACATTACACCAACATGTGTGACAAACATGGATTCATTTTATTATGTAAATCAGTAGCAAATAAGTACAAGAAATATAGGCACAACTCAGTTAATCAAGGCAAACAAGGCTCCCATGAATACATATGCCATAACATGAAGAATAGCTACTATATAGTGCAGGAGAACCAATACAACATAGTTTTAATGAAGGTAAATGCTGCTGAAAAATGTAATCATGTATATCTCCTGATATATGGTTCAAATAGTGCCAGGACTAAAGATCTAAGCTCCCAAGCACATTTCCAAGACAACCCAGAAAGGGTTTCCGGAAATACCCAAAGGTATAAAATGTCGGAATACAACCCTAGGGCTGAATAACTGCTGCAAAATGAATACTGGAAGGAGGTGGCTGAAATGATGTAGAAATGAATATAACTCCTCCAACTGATCCTCCAAGTGCAAGGTTGATCTCGTCACTGAAGACCTAACCCTCCAAATGAATCACTAAACCCTCCTCTGAAAATACTCGATAGAATAACGTAGTCCTTGGGGGAAATTGTGCTGTAGGAGGTGGGAATAGCTGGGACTGATGCGAAATAATGAAATTAAGCTCTAGGGCCTTCCTTGTTAGCTTCCCAATGGAAAGGATACCTCTCCACTGAAAAACAAACACTAAAAGTGGCCCTCAAAATCCTCCACTTCTTCTACCCTGCAACATAACACAACTCCACCAGAAAATGCGCTATAGCTGAAGATTGAAGCTTGGCTAGAATGCCAGAATGTGGAAATTTAGTGCAATACTCTTCCTAGAGGCTCCTCAAGGAAAGAGCTGAGATTCCCGCTTGGGAACACCCTGTGCTAAACAGCACTACAATCTCAACTAAATAGCAGAAGAGTACAAGAAGTCATATAGACCACAAAATTAATAATCAATAACATAACCATCTATGGGTACCTTTCCCTCCTTATAAAAAATGTGAGCCTTCTCACCTGGGGTCCCACTCATTAAAGTCACTACTATCATGGAGACTCCCATAAACACTACGTTGTCTCTTATTGATGATCCACTCCCTCCATACCAGTGCTATTGATTTGGTCAAACTTGACCTTGTCCACATGCATTAACCCCTATTCACACATGAGGGTGCTTTATCTAGCTAGTAGGATGATCCCTTTTCACATTAAAAGGGATTTTATTCCTACTAAATATATTTATGGGTCTCGCTACCCACTTATTCATCTATCTAAATGACAAAAGAAAAAATTAATATTCCATTTAGCTGCATACTAATTTAGGAATATTATAGTCCTCCCCTCCCAAATGTTGCTTTTCCTCAAGAAACTACAAGGATATAACTAAATATCCTCCTCTCCTCCTCCTGTAGTATCCTCATATGGTAATCTCCTCCAATGAACAAGATGTTGTCTCATCAATAAGTCTCCAAGTTGCTCCTCCTAAGTGTGCAAGTTAGCTTTTGGTGACAATCCCAAATAGTTATCATCATGAAGAATTGGAATACCCATGGAGGAAAAAATATGTTGTCTAGGAGCCTTCTTGAGGCATGGAATCTGAAATATATTGGGAACCTTCATTCCCATGTGAAACTCCCAACCCTACGCAATCATCCATACAAAATGAGTCACCCTTCATCATGGAAACTCATGGAAAAACTCTTCCACCTTAGGTTCCTGCAATGTATGTGGGTTGCATAGCTGAACATGATGGATCAAATTTTCCATCCAATGTTGTCTCTCTCTCCATTTATTATAAGTGTAGAGCTGTTGTTGAATTTGGGCTACAATAATGTTGCCTTCATGAAGCAAAAAGGTAATTGGATCCTCAAAGACCCACTCTTTGCTTATTTCCAAAACCATTCCATATAAAGTGAATAGGACATTATCATAATATTGAATCCGAATGAGAAAGGTACTGAAGGTTTTGTGTGATGCTGAATGGTACCAACAATTTCCCAAGTGGTTACAACACAGTTTAGCTAACTGCTGATCCAAAACACAATATGGAAAGTTGTTTCCCAACAATTTCCTAGATGTGTATGTAAATAGTAAATGGAATTGTGTATCAACTAAGCATACAAATAATAGTACAACTCTTTCCCAAATCCATACAAGATATGGTTATGTACCTCATAGATGTTGGCCTTAGGAAGACCATGAAGCCCAAATAAAATATTGCCTTCTTGTGGAGACATACATTGTATATAAATGGCAAGAGAATGGAAATATTGTGTTAGAGGATAAATAAGTGCAAAAACACAACTCTTACCATGTACTGAGAGCAGGCTGATAATGAGATCCATAAATGATCTCTCCATGGTGGTCTAATATGTCTCCATGAAACTTTGGTGAATGGAAAGGAATGAACCATGTGCTGCATGCAATACCTTCTTCTTATGCTTGTAGATCCAAGTCAAAAAGATCATACCATGGTAATAGATGTCCCCATCCACTACTCCAACACTCTCATCTCTTACTAGCCCATCAAGTGCATCATATGTGAAGTGATCCTCAGAAGACTCCATCAACAACCCCAAGCTCCCAAGTGACAACGCTGTTGGCCTTTGTAATAAGGCCCCTGTCATCTCATAGCTCCATTCTTTGACATGCCAAATGCCAAATTCATCTACCATAATGCTACTATATATGGGAGATTCCTTCCAAAGTGTAAGTACTACCTAATTCTTCAAAGCTAAGGAGTAGCCCCTTTGCACCATAATTGTGCCACCATCTACTCCTACAACATCATGCAAATTATGGCAACATCATGCAAATTATGGTAGAAAATCAGCCTATACTCTCCCAAGAGTATCCAAAGCAACAACAACTCTTGTTGCCTCCTCATCTCCTCAACATACAATTCATGTAGTAATATCATGATGATTGACTTATAGAATGCCCTATACAATCAAATACTATGTTGCCAAACACATGGGTGCCATGCAATGCCTCAGACCATAACATACCCTTGAAAATAGGATTTATCATATGATGGCCAAACTCTTTTAAGAGTAGCCAACATAGCCATGCTTCCTACCGTCCTGTGTCATAGATTTGCAAGTGGCTCACCAACCTGTTGCCCACCATCCTCACCCATCCATCCACATGTGGGTGTCTCCTTCCATGCTCAAAATTGGTATCCCTCCAATGGAGAATACCATCCTCCCAAATCAGATTACTACCTTTTCACTTCATGGGATGTTGAAGTACAACCTCCTAGAGATCTCCAAATGAAGACCACTCATCAATGACCAAGTTGACCCCATAAGGATCCAAATAAGATGTAGGAAAAAAATTCTCATTGAGCTGTGAAGTTCTCATCAAGAATCATTCTTCATAATAATGGAAGATGTCATCCACCATAATATGTCCTCCATCAACCATTCGCCTATCTACTGCTATACAAGTATATTGGTCACCAGAATGTCCCAATATTAGTTGGGCCCCAACTCATCATTGCTGCTCAATGACAGTGTTGCTGATCTCCATGATGGTGCATCTGCTGTCTCATGATCATGTTCAATGCTAAGCATATAGTTCAACATTGAATTTTTTAGGACAATGCTCATCCTATCCTCCAAAAATATACACTCCAACCCCAAGTGTTGTGTGCAACTCAACAATGACATACTAGGATGAATGTACATGTCCTCCTTGATTCTATCAAGGGTCCTCTGCGCAGTGATAGTCTGTTGCTCCAAATCAGTAGTGTATCTTGACCCTAGGTCATGCAATGACATATTCCCACAACCTTCCATAAGATGTGCTAAAATAATAGAAAGTGGAAACATTTGCATACCTTGGTTTTGCTTGGGAACATCTTGTACTGCTACAGGGGTTCCTCCCATCGGTGTGATGACTTCCCCAACTACTGATGATGATGGTTGCTTCTCTATGGTTGCATCAACACTAGTATAAGTATCCTCCTCCTCATGCATCTCTCGAATAGTGCACGGGACTCTAAATGTCAAGAGATCAATACCACTTTGCAATGGTGCTAGTGTTCTTCCTCTTGATGCAAGTGCTCTTGCAACAAGTGGTGGTGAAAGTTTCTTCTCCTTTGATTTCTTCTTGTCAAACTTCCTAATCAACCTTTGAGTAAAATATGCATATGTAGTCACTCTTGCATGACTCAAATGACTGAAACACCAAATGTTTGCTTCAACCTCAAGGCGCAGCGCTACAATCTCAACAACTTCTCTTTCTACTACTGGATGTGGCAAGAAGAATGCATCCAGCTTCATTCCCCAAGCTCTTGCTGTGCATGTGAATGAGCGATCAAATGTAGACAAGATAAATATATTGTTGCAAGGTCTTCTTTCTTCCTTGAGTTGAATGAACCGTGGGAGAGTTAGATTCTGCTTGAAAGCTCTTGATTGAGATTTGTATTCTGTAAGATACTTACTTAGAATCTCATGATCTAAGTTCCCTCCATCTCCATGCCTTTTATCTTCTTCTTCAAAATAAAAGGGCATAGTATATTTCTTTGGAGCTCTATGCAATGCCAGTTCTTTCTTCTTCTTATAGGAAGTAAATGGACCTTCCTCATCTTGAAACCCTCTAGAGGTCTCATTTCATCTCTCCTCTTTCATCTTCTTCACCTCCTTGGAGAGGTTCCTCATAGATCTGAAAAGTGATGAGACAAAGCTCATTCCTTCCATCATTTTATATTTCTTCTTCTTCTTATAGTGTATTGGTTGAAACTCACAGGCTGGGGAAAGAATATGCTTTGATACCACTGAAATATTCCCAAATGGGAAAGAAACAATATTTGAACACAATAAAGGAATTAGCAGTGAATAACATTACACCAACATGTGTGACAAACATGGAGCCATTTTCTTATGTAAATCAATAGTAAATAAGTACAAGAAATATAGGCACAACTCAGATAATCAAGGAAAACAAGCCTCCCATGAATACATATGGCATAACATGAAGAATAGATGCTATATAGTACATGAGAACCAATAAAGCACAATTTTAATGAGGGTAATTTCTGCTGAAAAATGTAATAATGTAGATCTTCTGATATATGGCTCAAATAGTGTCGGGACTAAAGATCTAAGCTCCCATGCTGTAATATCCAAAAATGGGAATGTAGCAATGCATAAGCACAATACTAGAATATAAAGGAGAAATTAAATCAAAAAATTTGTTGAGAAACACATATCCATCAAATTAATACAACAACAACAAAAATGAGCTCCTCTACATCATTCCAAGTGGGGAAAATGCAGTAATTAGACAATAAAAACGTTATTTCTAGGAAATTATGAAATGTAACAAGGGGAAATAACACTTATTTTCCTTATAATATATATATTTGCCCTTATATTTGAAAGGGAATCAGAAACAAATCCATTTTACTAAGTTAAACAGATCTCTCGGCCTCAAATCAGCTTAAAAATGCCCAAACCCCATGATTTAAGCTATGCAGAATTTTTGAAGCACATGATAGTGTTATTTTATGAGGGCTTCTGCAAAAATATGATATAAATTCATGTATATAGAGTTTTATTGAACAATATGCTAAGAAAACAGAGATCTGTCCTCCTTAATACATTATAGAAATAACTCGGCAAGGATTTCTTGAAAGCTTCAGTACAAAAGAGAAAATCTGAATATTCAGCTCTGAAATAATGCAATATTACTCCAACATTACATAAAAAAATCTGAATAATAAAATAAAGGGATGAGAATCCCTTATTCTAGCTTTCTAGGAGAAGGGTTGGCTCTTTCCCTAGGAAACTAGCTCAAAAACAAGGGCTTAAACCCTGCTGCCGCAACTCTATGAAAAATGACATAGTTCCTACAGGGGACTGCACTGTAGGAGATGAGGAATAATTTGGCCAAGTGCCAAGATGTGAAATGAGCCCATAAATACTCCTATTTGATCTCTCAAGATAAGGAAAGCTCCCTCTACTGAGAAACAAACTCGGAAGAAGTGTTATCAATCCTCCACTGCAACACCCTGCAACACAACACTATGCTCTGTAGAAATAATGTTGTAGCTAAAGATTGATGCTTGACCTCAAGCTTGGATGTGGAGCAATACATTGCAAAAAATCTCCCAAGAGGCTTCTCAAGGGTAGAGGTGGGATTCCCGCTCGGGAACACCCGGTGCTAAACAACACAACAACCCTGCTAAACAACAAGAGGAAGCAATAGTCTAAGTAGACCAATATCAAATGATAATCTCAAACATTCCATAAAATGGCTGCCATCCTCTTCCTTAAGTAGAATGTGAGCTTACATGTCTTTGGCCCCACTCAATTAGGTCATTTCCTTCATGAGGTTCACCTCCCTCCAAAACTGTGTTATTCTCTAATCAATCTCCACTCCTCCTCAACAACGTTGTTGACTTGGTCAAAGTTGACTGAATCAACATGATCCAAACCTTGTTCACACATGGAGGAGCTTTATTTAGCTGCTACAATGGTCACTTTCCACACTTAAAGTGTTTTTATTGCTGCTCAAGAGACTTATGGTCCTCCTCACCCAATTATTCACCTAACTAGTGATAAAACAACTATAATATTCCATTTAGCATGAAGGCTAAATTTTTGGAATATTACAATCCTCCCCTCCAAAATGTTTCTTGTTCTCAAGAAACTGTACAAGGAGAGACAAATTCCTCCCCTCCTCCTCTTTTGGCCTCCTCATCAATAGTCCCCACCACAGCTCAAAATAATCTGCAATAAATCTGCCCTCCAATGTTTCCTCCCAAGTATGCAAAACCACATGGCTCACATCATAAAAAGGTGGAAGGTGTAAGTGGAAACCTTCTTGCTATCTAATGGCCTCCTCAAGGTAGGAGTGATGGAAAACATGGGGAATCTCATTCCCAATGAGTGACTCCCACACCCATTCTATCATCCAAATGAATGGTTCATACAATGTGTTGGGGTTGCATGGAGAGATTGGATCCTCCCACCCAAGTGGTTTATCTCTCCATTTATGGTTATTATGGGGCTATTTCTGATCGTGGGCTGACATGTTATGGCCTCCAATAATGGCCAAGCTACCCCACCAAACAAATAAGCCATGAAGTGTCTCCTCCAAAAACTCAAACTCTCCAGATGGATCTTCCCACATGGAGAAAATAGATGTAGTTTGGCAATCATGGGTTACCCATTGTTTCCCCTAAAACATGCATCATGTAAAGTAGTGAGAATCATACTCCCAATGGACATCTCCAACTCATCTAGCAATCTCCAAACAAAGCTCCCCATGAACATAAGAATATCAGCAAAGTATGGAAGAAAAAACCAATGAAAACAAGTTGCCATATGACAACGGGAGAGTGGATCATAGTTCCACATATGGAACCAACGCAATGCATCCCTTGCCTCCATCAAAACAAGTAATATCAAGTGCTCTCTCGACCACTTTTTTGCTGCCACAATAATTCTATAAGATAGAAACATGAAAATACAATGTGGTGTCAATGGTGCACACCAAAAATTATGTGGCTTCCCCCACAAACCACCAATAAAATAACCAATCTCAGTGCTGCAAGTGGCTTCAAGTACATCATCATATAATATGAAAGAAGGGATAATCCTCCTTGGTGCAACATGTTGCTCATATAAATTAAATAAGTACAAAACATAATGTGAAATTATACCTTCTCCACCATGTACTTGGGACCTTGAGCTGAAATGGCTCAACCAGAAATTCTCCCTCACCTCCAAAGAGTAGGGAAGTGGTTGTGATATCCTCTCTATCACCATCTGGGCTACGTATCTCTCCATATTCTGAAATATATCATGTTGGATGCCCTCCCAAATGAACTCCTATGCCAAGGAAAGATATGCATCAAATTGCATGGAAAGGAAGTCCTCATGTGCTACATGTAGTAGCTTCTCCTTGAGATCAGAAGCTCTAGTCAAGAAGACTTTGCCATAAGGATATATGACCACATCATCCACCATATATCTATCATCTCCATTTGGGTCATCAAGAATCATGCAACCGCCAATATCCTTGGAGTACTCTACCTAGAGTTGACTCCTCTAATATGGATCAATCCTCCCAAGAGACAGTGCTGATGATATGCAATGTGAAGCTCTCCACATGCTGTTTTATTTTCCTTTGACATCCCTCATGCCAAAGTCATCCTCCAAATTGCTGCCATGCCCATCATGCAACTTTCATGCTCAAACAGAAGTGGTGATATTTGGAATTTGGCCTCCCATGAGAAGCTCCCTTCTGTTGAAGCCTCGAAAATTGCTGCTCCAAACATTGGGGGATAACCACCCGGTCGGGACCTTAAGACAGCTCCTTTTCCGTTTGGGATGGTGACTCTGACTGGATTTATAGGACCAGTTTCCTACTAATTTGAATGGGTTGGTAATGGAATTGTTGGATGAAGGGAAAATGGGACTAAATGACTGAAATGAAAATACTAACTAATCTAATTTAAATACTGATAAAGAAATTCTAAAACTAACCCGGGTATCATATGTGAATACAACTTTAAATTGTTTCAATTGAACAATAACCATAAAAATGTATTACAGCTTAATTGAAATGTGCAGCAACAAATAAGGATAACTCTATTTAAGAAATTAAATAGAGTTATATTAACATATTGTATTCATCATTGTATATCGTTTGCATATACTATAAGAGATAAATATTTCCAATATACTCAGAAATGATATATATATAAAGAAATATTGTGAAACGAAGTACATATAAATGATAGAAATTTAAAAGAGAATATCATATAACAAAAGAAACTAACAATGAATAGATAGAAATACCATATCCATATTGAGACTTTCAAATGCAATCTGATATTCTAATCCAACAATTCCGATGTAAAATAAACTCCAAGATACAGAAATGCAATTCTTAAAGATAATTCCACACAGAATCACCAGATGTGATCTTTTATAAAAGAATATAGGAGTAAATGGAGTACAGAAATGTAATCCCCAAGTCAAAAACATTACAAATTAAGGACCCCTTTCTAAATGCATGAAAGGGGTTTAAATAGGTACTTAACAAAACAAAATAGCTAAAAATATTCCTATAATCTATCTAATATCAAAAAATATAGAATAGAAATGCGATCTTGTAGTAGTCTGGCTCATTGATCATCAGTTGAGGTGGATGTGTGAAGGTGGCAAATTTTGAGCATATCCTTTACTTCTTTAGGATGACTAAGCTTTGAATGCAACCTCCCTGTATACGTGGCATCTGAAAACTCGGGAAGGATGCAATCAATGGCATTTGAGAGAAATTTAATTGCAGTTTTTTGACTATATGGTTTGATGAGATAAGACCACATTTAATCCCATGATATTCCTTGTAACTGGTCAATTTTATGAATTTTATTACCGACCTCTTGTTTCCATCTAAGATCAGTCTCTTTAACTTTGGGTAACTGGCCAGGACTACAATCTGTAATTAAATTTATTGCATATAAATTATCATTTACCATTTGTGTCACATTGTTAATTATCCCCTTAGCTCTAGATGTGGCCCTCTCTGCTCTGATCAAGTCATGTTCCCATTCTGAAAAGACAATTTCTTTATGCCTCTCCATAATTTTGGGAAGATCTGCTCTTTTCCCTGACTCTGAATCTTGCCATAAAAGAAAATTGGAGATTTTTTCTTCAGCTTCATCAAATTCAAACCTAAGAGCAACTCCTTCATCTATTAGGGAAGATGTTAGCTCACAGAGAGACTCTTCTTCTGCAATATTTATACAAAATTCATTTAATTTTTGGGACAACAATTTGTTTGACTCCAAAGCTTCATTTTTAAATTGATCCAAAGTGGGATAATTCTTGAATTTGTCTAACTTAGATTGAAATTTTTTTTCTTGTTCAAACTTGAGAGTCTGCTCATTTTGCAGAAGGGTTTGTTACTTTGCAATCTCTTGATTAAGCTGTTGTTGTTTTTCAAGGGTCTGCTGATCAATCTTTGCTTTTTCAACAACCAACTGCTCTTCTAATTGCTTAGTCCTGAGTTCTGCATCCTGTACTCGTTGTTCCAACTGAATAATATTTTGTTGATTTCCTACAACCCGTTCTTCAAAAATAGCAATTTTCACATCCTTTTGTTTTACTGGTTGTGTAACTTCAGAAGCTTTATCTATAGTGGCAGTACTATAGGCACCTGCATACTGAGACAATTTGGTGAGATCCTCAAATGGATCCACCTCCGCATTTTTATAAAAAATATTTAGAAATTCCCCCTGTGATGCCAAAAGTGCATCTTGATCCGTTCTCCTCCTTTTCCTTTGTTTTCTCACCAAAGCCCTATGTTTGGGACTGTAGAATATATCTAAAGGAGGGATTTATTCTATATTTAGCATAATTTCTCCTATGGGGTTTTCATGAATGATTTCTACATCCTAATCCTTGGGATTATCAACTAGAGGAGTGTTTTGCTATCCTATATGCTAGGTAAATTGTTGATATTGGCTCAGCAAATAAGGAGAAACAACCAGTTTAGTATCTACTTGTCCTCCAATTTGAGAACTTGCATTATTTTTTATATCTTTCTTGGGTACCTGTTCAGTGTTTCTACTTTTTGTGCTTCCTTTATCAATATGTATACGGGCTTCAGTACCCATGCTCTCTTTTTCTGTTTGAAATAAAGACTTCTATGTATCTTTTTGAGCATTTTTTTCTGTCTTTGAAGTGTCAGCTTTGCTGCTGTCATCCCTTTTCTCCAGAACAAGATCAGCTCCTGTTACTTCTTTACTAGAATTACTTCCTTCTTCTTTCTGTTGTGATGCTTTCTCTTGTGTGGGGAGCTCTCAACTGATCAAGAGGCACTTTAAGTAACCTCTGAATTCTAAACAACAAAATTTTTTTCATGTCCTCGGCCTGCAACTTGGACTTGGCTAAATAAAAAAAATTGGATATATCATCCACGGAAACAAATAAATCATCAAAAATGTTTGGTTCATGTTCGAACCGAGCAATCAAAACAGAGGTAGTAAAATCATACGCCACTTACCTTGGGTTGTATCGCCTTCCAGGAATTGTTGAAAGCTTAATATCAGAAATCTTACCAACTTCTTTCTTAGCATGAGCGAAACTATTAAGATTATAGTCACCACACTTAAAAGGGAACGTAGGCCACATAAGCTTTTTATTGATTTTCAAAATTATAGACATTCCTTCTATTGTCAGTTGATAAGAAATCTCTTGAGCTAACAGCTTATTTGGAACATATAGGCGAAGGATATGTAGCTCAACAATACTCCCAAAAATTCTGATATAAGTGAATTTTTCTTCTTCGAACCAATCTCCGATAGAGGAAAAATAAATCTTGGCTTTATTGGAAAGTCTAGGAGGGAAATGGTCAAAAATGGTTTGGTAAATTGGAATGAGAAAACCATGGCAGACTCTGTAAAAATAATGTTTGCAATGTTACTTCCATAAGAATTTGTGATACACATGAATAGGGACAGGTTATTTTGGAGTCCACTTCCAACCTAGCATGGGGAATTCAGAATTAAAACAGAGGGCATCTAAGATATAAACACAAAAATGGAAAGGGGTGGAATTCCCTGAATTATTGTCTCTTATGTACTCAAGAATTCGATTGGTTATCTTATCAGAAAAAAATGACAGCCCAATCCATAATTTCAGAACTAACAATAGAATGAATTAACAAGACCATTTGAAAAGAAAACCTAGCAAAGTTATCGTTTCTGAACAATCTACACATCATCGCTGCGGCATAGCAATATGGAGGTGAGAGAGACTCCACAAAGTAAATACCTGATGCCTCCTGCTTATTTTTCTCAGGGTTATTCCTCCATTATTTGATTGGTTCTGCCTAGTTTGGATGTTCTGCAGCATATTCCTTAAGGAAGTCTTTGTTGTAAATATTTTGTAGGTTGGGGAGGTGGTACATTTCTTTAATATCTTCTGCCCTGAATGACCCGAAAACTGATCCAGAAGTAGAAACAAAAGTCCTGTTTTGAATGGTCACATTGTCAATAACCCATCTGATAACATCATAGTAGGGAAAAATGTTTTCTCAGGTAGAAACTCTATGTAAAAATGAATTTGCCAATGCACTGAGATGACTTTTAGAGTTAGATTCTGAATATTCTTCATCGGGAACAGTTTCCTTAGGAAAAATAACCCTAGGTTTCTCTTTTTCAATCAAATTGCATACATTCTCCCAAGTCATCTTCCCTAGTCCTTGATAGGAGGTGTCTGTGACTAGCTTGAGTCTCGTCATTTTCTCCTTGGGCAGCATGGTTAATACAGGGGCTTTTGCAACAAAAGCAGCTTTAGATTTTATGCTTCTCTTTGACATTTCAGTGTCAGGAAAATTCTCTCTGGTTCTACGAATGAAAGGATTCAAATTTTTGTTTTTCAATTCAAATGAATGCCTTCAGCCGAAATAAAACACAATAATGAGAACAGCTATCCAAAGATCTTTTTATTTAATTACCATCTAATATCCTCGTATTTACAAAATAAATTCTCTCCAAGGGGTCACATTCACGCATTGAAAACAAAATAACCCATGATATTTTGTCTGATTTTCAATTAATGGTAACGTACAATCGGAGATTGGCGCATCCTTGGAATAAATGTTAAAATTCACTTTTGATTCTTTGCGATGTGATGAATAAATATAAATGTGAAATAACAATCGCATCGCAAGTCTTCAATGATGTGCAAAATAATACAAGATAATTCATGCCGATTTTCCAATTGCATCAATCACATCTCAATTTGTTTGAAAGGAAATGCGACAACGCTTTCTACCAAATCCCAATCGCATCAGAGATATAAAATGAAATGGACCGTTTAATACTATCTCCGAAAATGCGATTGCAATTGAGCAGAATCACATTGGAATTTATAACGAAAGGAATGCAATGTTTAACTTTCTTTCGAAACGCGATTGCGATAAATCGCATCGCATCAGTCATAGATAGAAAAATTCAATACTTAACACTAATCCAAAATGCGATTGCGATTGAGCGCGATCACATCGGAACTTTTCAAAGCAAAAACAACTCTTTAAAAGAACTTCTCCAAATTTATGATTGCGATTATTGTTCATCTTAACATACTATTAAGTATAAAATCTTTCTAATATGTTCAAAATATGTTAAAAAGGTCTTCTAACTCATCGGATTGGAAAGTTTTTTTAAGTTTGTACACTTTGTGAAAAAATGTGATATGCATCCTTTTATCCATGGATCTTTTATTTCTATTTAGGGAAAAAGATATATAAAAGGGGACCTATTTTTAAATGGAATTTATTCTAAAATTTAAAAATGGGGAGGGTTGTTGTACAATGCAACAATTGGCGATTCACTGGAAGAAACAATTATCTCTGAAAAATGAAATGAACACTATATTCCTAGTAAGTAAAAATTTCTAAAGATAATGAAAACTTTTCTTAAGATAATTCAAATAAAATATAACTGTGAAAAAGAATAAAAATCACTTACAATTTCTTTCTAATTCTTCAAGGATAAAAACATTTTTGGGTTATCTCAAGCTTTGATTGGTTGATAATAATAAATTAAGTGGATTTTCTCAAGTTTAGCTTATGTAATATACTCCATTATCATAGGTATTGCCTCTGCTGCCAGCAAACATTCATAGTCTCGACAGGGTTACCTTTTAACCATCAACCATTCATTGTCCCATCCAATTAAGATTATGACTCTTTAAAAATAAATTCATAAGACATATTTTCTCATATTTTTTGTCCTTTTATTTATTTTTCTTAATTTAAGAGCCATTTTTCTAGTTTGGTAGCCAGTTAGTAACAATGTCATTCACTAGTTGTAATTAAACTGAACAAGCTAGCTCATGATGAGACCCCTTGTCTTAATTTATAAGCCATTACCCTGTTTTGGTATGCAGTATTGGTAATAACAGTTTCATTACTTCCTATGATCATGGTAAGCAGGCTAGTGATGAGACCTCTTATCTCCTAAATTTGGTCATATAATTTCTTTAGAATTACATTCTAAAAAATCACAATCGAAATGGATGGGGTGAAATAGTTGTATCCTTAAGAATAAATGGATGACAATTCTCAGAGTTTTTTGTTTGCCAAAGCTTGAAAAAGTCTTTACTTTTTAAAGATAACCTTTCTCTGCTTAATAAACTTATAATGATTTACATTTTCCTCAAAGTTTCAAAAGATCATGTAAATGTTTTAAACAAATTTTCAAAGATTAACATTTTATTTTAAATTATAAAATTTGTAATCAATTCCCCAAAAATTCTCATTTACATGAAATAAGTACTTATAACATTCTTTCCAAGACAAATTTCTAATAGTAAAAATTCAATCAAAGACTTTTAATAACCTTTATTTACAAAAATAAATAAAAATTTGCAGAAAAGAATATGTACAAGTAAGAAGGGGTTACCTCCTTATGAAAAGAATTTCTTTAAGAGAAGCCCATTTAGAAGAGATTCTCTCTTTCCTGTTAAATCTTGAAGTATGAATGTATATGAGCCTATCTTTTCAGCAATCTGAAATGGTCCAAGCCACATCTTCTGAAATTTGGTATGCTTACCTTTTTCTTCATGTGCTTTATCCCATTTCAGAACAAGATCACCAATTGACAATTTTTTTGAGCCGGTGGAATTTGAATCAAAATAAGATTTAACAAGCTGTTGATGGTTTTCATGAACACTTCTTTCTTTCTCTCTATCCTCTTCTAATTTTAGGATTTGATCAAATATCAATTGAATGAATGAGGAAGGATTTTCTTCAATGAATTGCACTAGGGCTAATGATGGAAGAGCTAGATTTGATGGTATTACAGATTCTTTACCATAAACTAAATTGAAAGGTGAAGTTCCAATAGAAGCTTTAAGAGTAATACGATCAGCCCATAATGCAAATATTAAAGACTTGTGCCAATTCTTCTGATTTTGATTAATAGTCCTTTTAATGATTTTTATGAGATTTTTGTTGGTGGATTCTGCTAAACCATTACTTTGTGGATAATAGTTAGCTGAATATTTAAATTTAAAACATCTCTTAATTGCAAAATCCATTATACTATTACCAGAGAAATAAGATGCATTGTCAAAGACCAGAGCATTAGGTACACCAAACCTAGTAATGATGAATTGATCGATGAAATCAATAATTGCATCAAAATTGGCTACCTTTAGAGGAATTGCTTATACCCACTTTGTGAAGTAATATGTTGCTGTGAGGATGTAATTATGCTACTTGGAAGAATGAGGTATTATCTCACCAATAATATCAAGCCCCCGTTGCTCAAATGGTTTTTCAATGTTTACTGGCTGTAGAGGAAAAGCTGGCTTCCTCTGTCTTCCACTAGAAGTTTGGAAAATCTTGCACTTCCTCACATAATCATGAGTATATTTAAAAAGGTCAGGCCAATAATATCCAGCATGGATGATTTTGTGAGCTGTGGTATCACCTCTAAAATGCCTGCCTGTTGGTCCATCGTGTAATTCTTGCAAAACCTTCTTTGCTTCAATCTTTTCAAGAAATCTTAGTAAGATTGAATCATAATTTTTTCTGAATAACACATCATCAATTATTTCATATTTAGTAGCCTTCAATCTTAAAGCACGTTTATTCTTATGGCGGAGATTAGAAGGAGCATACTCATTTTTCAAGTAAAATATCAGATGAGCATACTGTGATTCAGAATCGGTGACACTTATCTGACTTACTTGAATAAAATTCTTTGGATCTTGATTCTCTGGTATGTTATGAGCTCCTGCTAATAATTTGCAAAAACCTTGTCCTCTAACAATTTTTGCTCGTTTAATTTCAATATCATATTCTTGCAAAACTGTCACCCAATTAGTCCTTTTTTCTCCTTCTTCTCTTTGAATTAGTAATTGTCTTACTGCAGAGAAGGGAACAGTAACCTCTGTGTGTGTTTTTAAGAGAAAAGGCCTAAAATGTTTGATTGACTTAAATACAGCGAAAGCTTGTTTTCCAACATTAGAATAATTCAGCTCAGCTCCTTGTAGATTTGAGCTGAAGAAAGAAATCGTGCTTCGATTTGTTGATCATTGATATGTGTTAAAATAGCAACATAGGATGTTTCGGTTGCCAAAGTATACAGAATAAAATCATTGGAAAAATTGGGAGTGTTTAATGCAGCTGCATCAATAATTGCCTTCTTGATTGCCTCAAAGGCTTCTTTTTCTTTATATCCCCATTCGAACACTGAATTTTTCCTAATCATATTTTGCATAGGTAAAACAATTTGAGAAAAATCTGGAATGAATCTTTTTACAAAATTAATCTGACCTAAAAATGATTGCGTGGAATTTTTATTATGAGGCAAAGAAATATCAGGAATTTCTTTAACTCTTTCAGGATCTATGTATATACCATATTTTGACACAATAAACCCTAAGAGTTTTCCTTGATCGAGAGTAAAGAAAGATTTCTTTGGGTTTAAGGAAATACCAAATCTTCTAGATGTTTCAGATATTTGTTTTAGATCATGTAAATGATTGGATCTCCTTTTTGAATAGATTGTTATGTCATCAAGATAAATAACAAATGATCTATTAATCAGACCCTTAAATGCTATGTCCATTGTTACACCATTTTTTTGGTCATCTAACCTATTATTATTAGATGAACTCAAGTACACCATGTACGACTGATTTTACCCTAAGTAAAATTGCTTTCACCATATAAAATAATTCATTTGGTCATATTTAACCCAAAACAAGAAAATTAATTAAATAAATCCTTATTTATTTAATTATTTCCTAAGAACAAGTTATTTAAATCATTATTTAAATAATATTCTTAGTTAAATTTGACTAAATCATCCATAAATAATTAAATAAACCATTATTTATATAATTATATTCCCATCATTCCCCTAAAATGATAAATAAATCATTTATTTATTTATTATTTATAAATAAAGGAATTGACCCAAGTCAAGAATCCTTTTCCCTCCAACAAATATAATAAAATATTCCTAAAATGTGCTTCTAGAATTCGATTAATAATATTTTATTCATGCACCGAGTTCTAGACCGCCCCAATATTTTGTTATAAATAGGGGGGTTTTCCCCATTCATTAGTCACCTTCATTGCATTAGATCACTGTGGATCTTCTCTTGGTCACCATTTTCCATTTTACTTTGTGAACTCTCATTGAGTTCTATGTTTACTTTTCCACATCCATAAGAGAGAGAAATGCTAGATATGAAACACCGAGGACTTCCAAGAACCCATCCCACTGAGGAGAACCGGAAAACACCTTTCTTGTTTTCCTCTCAGGTGCCCCATTCTTTAATATAATACAAAATTCTTTCATATACATTCTTCTTGTCTTATTCATTGGATCTATGGAGCTATGTTATTTTTTATCTGCTTAATATCTTTTGTGCTTAGATCTGAATTTGTGCAGCAATATTAAAGGTATTTTGCAGCCATAATCGATGTTAGGGCTATTTGTTATGTGTAGCTAAAGTGATCTTTTACGACGAAAGATTCATACTAACATATATGGCTCTCTGGAAAGTAGCTCCTGCATTCACTAAACCAAAAGGCATCTGATAAGCATGGGTTCCCCATTTGGTTCTGAAAGTGGTTTTCAACCTATCATCTGGATGCACTGGAATTTGATTATACCCTGAAAATCCATCAAGGAAAGAAACGAGTTCGGAACCGGCTACCTTTTGGAGAATTTTCTCCATAGTTGGCAATGGGAAGTTGTCTTTTTGACATGCCTTGTTTAAATTCCTGAAATCAATACAGATTCTAATATCGCCATTTTTCTTCCTGACAGGTACCATATTGGAAACCCAATTGGAATGCCTTACAGGAAAAATGATTTTGGCTTTCAGAAGTTTATTGAGTTCTGTTTTGATTTGATCTTTAAGATTTGGATGAATCTTTCTTAACTTCTGTTGCACAGGCTTAGCATCAGATAGCATTGGAATTGTGTGTTGAATTACAGAAGCATCATAAGTCTTTAAATCCTCATAACTCCAAGCGAAGACATTTTTATATTTACTCAGAAGTTTAATGAAAGCAGATCGTTCTTTTGGAGTTAAATTGAGACCTAGATTAACATTATGAGGTTAGAATCAGAGCCAAGATTGACTAACTCAAACTTTAAAGTTGAACTTTGAATTTTAGCATTAGTAGCTATCTTGAATTTGTCTTTAATATCATAAAGATCCTCAAGTTTAACAATAGATTTAGGAATCAGATTTTCATTATTTCTTGAAGTAATTTGTAGATCATGATTATCTTCATCAATAATTTGTTTATCATATGATTTCTCAGAAGTTAAGAAATTCAAAATATATTTATCATGGTAGAATACTCTCTAGTTAGTAATATTGTCTGGGACAGATGGGCGAAAAATAAACTCTACTGAAAATCTATCAGGACTGCAATCTTCAAAAGGAAGGAGTTTGGACGCAACATTAGCTAACAAGTCAACTGATGTGTTTTGATTTCTGGGAATAGAAGAGATATTAAATGCTAGAAATCGAGTGGTAAGATCCTGTACTAGAGTTTGATAATGTTTGAGATGTACTGAAAGACAATGGATGGTATTCCTTAATTGTCTTATGACAATTTCAGAATCTCCATATACTTTCAAGTATTTTACATTTAACCCTATGGCCTTATAAAGCCCTTGAATCAAGGCTTCATATTCAACATTATTATTAGTGCACTCAAATTCTAATCTACATGATAGCATGGTTTTCTCTCCTTTTGGATCAATTAGGATGCATCCTGTCCTGCTCCATCACTAGATTTTGATCCATCAAAATATAATGACCAAAATAAAGTTTTATCAACAGGTTTATCTACAAAAGAATCATAAATATTTACAATTCTAGAAGAATCAGATTGCGAAAGATTTTCAATTTGAGAAACAAAAGTATTTACAGAGAATGGTGATTGTGGTGCAGTAAAATTTCCAAGAAAAGACTCGGCAGAATAACCTCCAAGAATATTATTGTTGAAAGCTATAGGTTCATTAGGTTGTTCAAATTTAGTTACAGTGTGCATCATATGTTTTTCTCATTCGAATTTGATTTGATTTGGTTTTCCCTTGTAGGGAAGCCACATATGTGAATAATCAGTAGCAATGTAACCATTAAGTTTCACAGACCAGTCCCTACTTAAGACTAACCCATAGAATTCCATAATATCTGCAATTAGAATATCAATTCTTTGGACAATCCTAGGGTCAAAAGCTAGTCTAATGGTAACTAAATTGATTTCTCCAATAACTTGAACCTTAGAGCAATCCAATTATACAATATGAATAGCAGACTTCTATGGTTCAATATTCAATTTAGCAGAGACTAAAGAAGGCATTATATTGGAAGATGCTCCAGAATCAATTAAAAAATTATGTAAGTTCTTATTGTAGATTTCATAAGTCAACAGAAATGGAGGTGCCTGAAAATTTGATATTTCTCCAATAAGAACAATATCAGCTACATCTACTTGTCTGGTGGCTTACCAGTCCCTTTAGCTGCTTTAGCTACTACACCACTTGGTAGAGGAGCAATCAGTGTAGCATTTAACTCTTTTAATAACAGCTTTTGTTGATGTTTAAGTTTACTGAGTTCATGTAATGAGATGTTTTCTCTAGTCTTTTTCATGTCCTTAATGATATTATAATCCATCGTATCTAATACTACCAGAGTTTTGGATGATGATGTGGGAGGATTGCGAGATGATGGCTGATTCTGAGTGGGTAATGAAGAAGACTTTTTTGCAGGAGTTTTGTCTTTGGTAGTTGGAGTTGTATTTTTCTTTTTTGGAACAGTTTGAATGGGTTCCAATGTAGATTTTCTCCTTGTACTTACAGACATAGCTTCTTGTTCCATGTCACTATCTGAATTAGGGAGAATGAAATCCCACATTCCATTTATTTCAACAACTTCTTCCCTTTCATATTCTTCGTCTGATATTAGAGGATTCTCTTCTTTTCTTCATCTTCTGATTCTGCATTGGAAATTGCATTGGGAGGTTTTGATTCAGTTTGATTTCTCTTGAAATTTCTAAATGGTCTCTTTGTAGAAGTCTCTGCTACTTGCTTTTTGATCTCAACCATCTCATTAGACATGGTTTTAAGAACTTTCTGTAAACCTTCCATGTCATATGGATCTCTTGGTGTCTTTTTCTTGGAATAATCTTTAAAAGTGACTTTCTTTGATTTTATTTCATCAATATCATTTTTCTTATCTAGAGCAATCATTCACTTTTCCACAGAAAAAGCTCCCTTCATATTTTTAGCTAAATTTGGCTTTGTAGCTCTATCTATGAAAATTGCTTTATTTGAGGGTAAAGAGTTAATGTACCATTCACTTCTAACTTGTTCACTAGGTTTAGATGTTACATGAATCTTTTTCAAGAGTTTATTAAATCATGAGTTAAAGTATTTAATGGGTTCCTTTGATTGAGTCCTTAAATTGGAGAGATTGTTAATTAGGGTAGCAACTGATCTATCATCTCCATATTTAGTTAAAAATTGTTCCTCAAACATATCCCAGTCAGTGATAGAATCAACAGGTAAGGAAAAGTACTAGGATCCTATTGTTCCTTGTAAAGTATAGGGAAATAATTGGACTACAACATCTTCATGCACCACTTGATTCAAATTTATAGCGAACATGAAGTTATTGATATGTTCTTCTGCTGATATACCACTATCTGGACTAAACTTCGGGAGCCATTTTTTAGGATGATCAGGTAGATCATGCAAAGGAGCAGCCATATTCATAGCTCCTAGTCTGGTCCATGGTATTTGTGCTGGTTGAGCCATTATTGTAACGATGGTAGATAAACTAGAAGGGATAATTGGTATATGAGTAGTAACTGTTGAAGTACCGGAAGAGACAATTAATGTTTGAGTAGATGTAGTTTGTGGAGATGAAGATTGAGTAGATGAAGTTTGAACAGAGGAGGAATATTGAGCAGATGAAGATGAAACTACTGTACTTTCCTGATTTGGAGCTTGGGAAACAGATGGTTGAATATGCGATTAAGAACTAGTACCACTTTCTTTTTCCGATGGAGTTTTTCTTGCTTTGACTCTACTAGGTATAGGAAATTCTTTTGGGGAAATTCCAAGTTTTTCACTTTGTGATCTAGTAAGAGGTTTGGAAGAAACAAACTACAAAGAGACAATACCTTCAGATAATTCTGATTCTTCTAATGATAATGAGAATCCTTGAAGTTTATGGGTTAAGGCCTAAACTTCAGGGGACTCAGGAGTTGGATTATCTGTTTGATCTGAAACTTTGGTAGTGGGTGTTTGAATACTTTTCTCAATTTCTTCTCTTGTGATTTGAGATGTGGAAGAAATTGAAGGTGATGACGGTGATGTGCTCTTAGAATGGCTTTTGGATTTAGATTTATCTACCATTCATAGCTTATGGCCCTCCTTCTAGCGCCAAAAATGTTGAAGCCTCGAAAATCGCTACTTCAAACATCGAGGGTGTTAGCCAGCTATAAAATTTGTTATATCAAATGCTGGCTAAAACATTTTTGGAGTCTTCAAGAAACAAGCTTTTATTGCTAAAAATATGTTATCTCTTAAAGACTCTTGAAGGCCTCATGCCCCTATCCAAATCTTCACTGTTGTTTCCATTTCATACTCTGAAATTCTGTTGTTTCCATAAGTGAAAATATTGTTGCAAAGGCCATTTTTCCTTCCTTCCACCACAAAACTAACCTTCATTTTTTACCCCTTTCAATCCCATAAATTCCTCTATTTTTCATCTTCCCCTGTTCACCTTTCATGAAATCCCCTTTACAGAGTTTAAAACTCCTTTTTTAACTTTGTCGAAACCCCAAAATCCCTTTGAAAACTTGAAAAAATTCATTAAAAATGCCATTTTGTATTACAGACTTAAGCCCCCTTGAGCTAAGTCCTAAACCACTTCCCCACATGTGCCCATGCCCTAAGAACCAGGCACTAGACCCATCGAGCGCTTATCGCATCGGAACTTTCGAACAAACGCAAGTCTTTTTGTGTGTAAACATTGAAAACCTCCGATGCTGATTGGCCTTTTGTTAAAACCCCGCTCCCTCCACTTTTAATTCCATATAACCAATGCACGGGACCAAGAGTTTAAGTCCTAAAGTGCTCAATCGCATCGCAAAATTTCAAATGGTTAGATTGAAATACTGGGCCTGACCTTTTGATGGGATTGGCCCTTTATATATCCCGCCCCGATGCATATAAACTTTGTATATATTAAATTTTTGGGTTTTTCATATGGTTTGAAGAGTTTTTCTACCGGCGCATATCTCAAACCATCTCCACCGTTGATCATTGGGCCGATCAAATGGCCCACGCAATATCGCATTGCAAACTTTTGTTAAGCGTGTTACCCTTTTTATGCCACCTTCGATCAGCGGTCCCCAATCTATCCTCCACCGTCGATCTGATCTGGAGATTGATGGCCCCAAAATCATCGCATCAGATATTTTTTTGGATTATTTACAAAATTTTATTCACAACCACCGATTGTGATCTCCCGATGCATCTCCCACCGTCGATCTGATCTGCAGATTGACAGTCTACATTTGATCGCATTGGATTTTTTCATCGGGTGCGTTTTTTACATTTTTTTTTCCCCGTCGATTGTGATCCTCCGATTGGATCTAGACCGTCCACGTGTCTAGATCAGATGGTCCCAGATCTTTTCCCTCATGGTTTCATCGCCCTCCGCCTTCCACCAAGAGGATTTTAACACGTAATCCCCACCGTTGATCTCTGCGCGATCAATGGTTCTGACTTATTTCTCCCTCTGCTCTTCTTTTAACCTCCTCTAATGGATCTACCCTGTTGGATGATTCCATCCAATGGCCACACTCTTCCCCACACCCTCTGAAGCAGTAAAACCCAATAACGCGGGATTTTTTAATTAGTTTTGTATTTTGCAGGTGTTTAATGGTTTATCCATTATGTTAAAGAAAATCCGAAGGCTGGTAATGATGATTCTCATGCCTTCGATTCATTAAAGGGAAGCCATCCATGGGTTCAATTTCCACGTCTTGTCAATGTTTCATGGGCATTGATGCCTCACGAGCCCTGCGCAGCACTGCACGTCAACATGACATAGTGAGTAAAATCACAATCAAAGAGTATCAGTGTCGAAGACAAAACATACCAGAAACAGAAGATTGAAGACCAGTTTGGGGATTACGGATAAGATTGATTATCAAAAGCCTAATCCTCCAAATTAAAGCACAATTAAATAAAATCATAAGTGTTAACAGATAGAAAGGCCTCCATTGCCTCAACAGAGGTGAATTGATTCCTCTCAGCTACCATAGTGCCACCTGTAGCCACAAGCATTCAAACAGAAGCCAAAGTTATTGATCAAAAGAAAATATTTGCCTTAGCGCAACCAGAGAGTTAATTCTTCCATAGAACTTAATGCAAAAATATCAGCAGAGTTAATATTACATGACGCAGAGCCTTAAAAGTCAACATAAGCTCCCACCAAGCTTAATTATTAGATGTAAATCAATTAATATAGATAAAATCTATAAAATTCTTCATCGAGCCCCTCAAAGGCCGAGAAGTCATTAGTCTGTATTAATTGACCCATGAGATCTTTTATCAGATCCCACCTCCTCATTCTTCTATAAATACTTCTGTAGAAGATGAGAAATTGTTGGTTGCAGAACTTTGAAATATACTTGAGCTTGAGACTTCTACTTGTAAATAGTGTTCACTAGCTCTTGGAGCTCTGCTTGTGATTAGATAAGTTAGGCTGAGAAGTGAAGATGATTGCTAACTTGAAACACTAGACTTAAACTTGTAACTGGTTTGAAGCATCAATACAAGCTGATTTATGGGATCCTGGTCTATGTCGACGGTGATGTTTTTCTTATTGTAAATCGTTATTTTATTTTATTTTCCAGTTTTTCCATTTTCTCTTATAAAGAACAACAAGCATAGAGTTAGGATTTACTGTATATCAGTACCCTTCTCTGACTGATAAGCTTTATCTAAATGTTTTCTTCTGAATTGTGTTATTTAGGAATGATTTAATTCAGTTCAAGCAGTAGGAATGTTGGCGTTCCCTCGTCCTCTTGTCTTAGCTAATTATTATTCTTAAAGGTTATTTTCAGTTCATGTTAAGTAGAGAAAAACTAAGGAAGATATGGTGTGCCCTAGTCCTAGTTTTATCCCAAAAGATTGTCTGAAAGTTTCCCTAAGAATGTGTTCAAAGCAGGGTAGGTTAAAAGTCCTTACCTGATCTTAGATTGTTCTTTGTTATCTTATATGTCTTCTTTTTTGTGTTTTAAATTTTTTCTATTGAAAGTGCATCAAAAGTAGGCTAGTTTAGAAATACTTACCTGATCTTAGATTACTTTTATGTCTTTCTTAAAGTGTATTTCAAAAGCAGGCTATTTTATAAGTACTTACTTGATCTTAGGTTTCTCTATGTTCTTCATCTATTTAATTCCCCTTATTATTGCTTCATTTCATTCCATAAATCAACTTTAAAGAGATTCTTAGACATAGATGACCTGCCCCATAGACCACTCTTAAACCTAGTTGTTTCAATTAAACCCTATTATGACTCCATAGCCCAATGGACTAAAACCTGCAATTATCTATCTTTTTGGCCAAATCTTGTTCTATTTTCTTGCAACTTCTCACCTTTGAAACTCTTTGCATTTAGAACTTTCCACTAAAATAATAATCATGCTCAACCATCCAAAAAAAAAACAAAACCCTCGGCCTTCATAACTAGCCTAATATCATTACTTAAAACCTTAAAGATAAATCTATCTTTACACTTATTGGAGAGATCCCTCTCCGGATTCAGGAGGGCTAGATCCTAGAATGCCAAAGTGGTTTAAACGATGTTTCTCCCCGCGGTTGGACTTTTTCTAGTCTTTTTGATTACGGGGAACTAACATTTCTGGCGACTCTGCTGGGGGAACTTTCTGAGTAATTTTCATTTTAAGGTAATCATAGGATATAAGAAATTTGTTTCAAAGAAAATTTTCTATATTAACCAGCTGAGCCACTAGCAACTAACATTTCTTGCAGCTCCGCTAGGGATTGAACCCAAAATCTCTGGTTTCCCCTTAAAATTTCATACAAACATCATGAGTTAAAAGCAACCTTTTCAAGCACTACCAAGCAGTGGTAATAATGATAAAACTTGTTTGAATCAGTGACAAACTAGGCAAACCCTAGGGTTCTCATAAGAGTTTATCTAACCTTGAAAAATCAGCTGGCTTAGCCATAAGAGTAGACTGTATTTGTCTCATAACCGTAGCTAAGTTGTGAAATAGATTTAGCATACTCTTAGCAACCAATAGGACTGAAAAATAACTCGGAAAACCCAAAAATATTTTAGATTGGTATTTAATAAACATAGTGGTGGACCATAAAACCTTTTACCTCCTTAGGATCTAAAAACTTCCACTTGGCAACTCCACAATTCAAACAGACCTTAAGACTCCACTAGGAAGAGCCTTTGTCATTATAACATCGTCTAAAGCTCAGTTAGAGGACTGTAGGATTGAAATTTGTGTAAAACAGATTAGTTAACCTCTTAAAGACTATCATATCTGGTTAAACTTTTCCTGTTTAGTTGGGTCTAATAACACGACATAGTGGCTCCTAGAAAGATTCATACTAGAGCCCATCCTGACCCAAACCCACTTGAGGTAGTTGATAACCCAGAAAGTATCCTTAAGAAGTCTCGTAAGATAAAATTTTCAACTGTTTTCAGATCACCCTTGAGAGCTAATTCAGTTCCTGAAAATCTTTCATCTCTACAACAATCACAAGCTGACTTAGTAAATCCACTTAGAACTAGGTCATTTGATGATATAATTCAGCTAGACTCTGAGTCTTCACTTTCATCCCTAGAAGCAAGTGAACATCCTGGCAGTAGAGAAACAACACCACCTGATTTACACTTCCTTCAAAATTTAGGTGTCTCTCATCCAATATCAGCTCAACAATCTACAGCTGTTCCATCCACATCTTTTCACCAAACATCCGCTGTCCAAACCACTCCACTTTAACCCACTTTACCTTTTGTTAATCCACCTCTTGTAAATCCACCTCCACCACGTATCATGGCAACATGGTATTCTCCCTTAGTCCTTCCTGTTCCCTCAGTCAATCTTCCACAGGACTATCAGTCCAAAATTCCATTATATGATGCTAGTAATGCTACTACTGCATCACAACATGTGGATAAGATGAATGACTACTTTGACAGAAATGAAATAGATGATGATTCTGTCAAACTTATACTATTTTCTCAGAGCTTAGGAGGAGAAGTAATAAAATGGTTTAAGGGATTAACCCCCCACAGTATAAATGACCTCCAAGCCTTCCATCAAACATTCCTAAACAAATGGGAAGTGAAGAGGAATCCTCTCCAAATCCTCTCCGATTACAAGAACCTCCACAGAAACACCGAGGAAAGTGTACAAGCTTACTTCACTAGATTTAACAGTGTGTACAATGCACTTCCCCCAGATCTAAAACCTCCACAAGGCTCAGCATTAAATAAGTTTCCTGAAGTTTTTGACCCTGAGATGGCCTATCAGCTGAGAGAGAGAGATCCTGCAACTCTTGAAGAGATGCAAAAAGGTGCTCTTGCTGTGGAAGTAAACTTGATGGAGAAAAGAGCAAGAATGAAAAATGAGAAGAGAGTATCCTTCAGGGAAGAAAACATGCCTTCTACTTCCAACTCAAAGATGGAGAGAATGATGGAGGAGATGATGAAAGAGATGAGCATAATTAAGAGAGAAAAAGTAAGCCTTTGCTTTGGTTAAGGCTTTGAAAGACTTCAGAGTATACATCCTTCATTCCCACATCATTGCGTTTGTGCCAAATTCAGTTGTGAAAGACATTCTAACATAGGACCCAGATGGTAAGAGAGGTAAGTGGATTGTTGTTATTCTTGAATATGATTTGGAGATAAATCCCACTAAGCTCATCAAAGGCCAAGATCTAGCTAGGTTGATGGCTGAATCCAATTTTGAAGTTCTTGATATTAATATGATTAATGCTTTAGATGATCAAGAGGAAATTTCAACTCCCATTGTTGAAAATCATTTTATGAATTCCTCTTGGTATGCTAATATTCTTTATGTTTTGCTTAATTTAAATACACCTCCTGGTTTGACAAAAACAAAGGCAAGGTTCCTAAAGTTAAAAGCTGTAAACTATTGCATTATAGATAGATGTCTTTATTGGAAAAATGCAAGTGGTATATTGCTTAAATGTTTGCCTGAGTTTGATGCAGAGAATGTTAAGCACGAGTTCCATGAAGGAGAGTGTGGAGGCCACCTATACTGGAAAACAACAGCCAAAAAAATCTTGAGGGCTGTTTACTATTGGCCTACTCTTTTTCATGATGTACACAAAATGATCATTGCCTGCCATAAGTGCCAACTTTTTGAAGGCAAAAGAAATCTGCTACCTCTGCTTCTGCACCCAATCACTGTTGAAGCCCCTTTTCAATAGTGGAGACTTGACTTCATAGGTTAAATCCATCCATCATCCTCTGCCCAGCACAGATGGATTCTCACTGCCACAGACTACTTCACTAAATGGATAGAAGCCATCCCTTGTAGGCAAGCCAATGATTCTGTTATTATAAAATTTATAGAGAATAATATTCTCTCTAGATTTGGTTGTCATACCAAGATCATCACTGATAATGCAGCAGCATTTGGATCAAAGAAGATGGTTGAATTCTGTCACAAGTATCAGATAAAATTGGGGCATTCCATGGCCTATTACCCTCAAGGTAATGGACTTGCAGAATCCTCAAACAAGAGTTTAGTGAACATAATCAAGAAACTGTTGGAGGAGAAAAAGAATTCTTGGCACACAAAGCTTGTGCATGCACTTTGGGCTGACATATTAACATTGAATAAATCTATTGGAATTTCACCCTACCAACTTGTGTATGGCACTGATGCAATTTTTCCAACCAGCCTTGGTATGCCAGTTATGAAGTTGATTCAAGAGTTGCAAACTGAAGATAATGACATGATCAGAAGGATAAATCAAACCATTCACCTTTAGCAAACCAGGGAGGAGGTTTATAACAAAACATTGCAGAAGCAAGACAACATTAAAAAGGTTTTTGACAGAAGAACAAAGGCCGAAAATTTCAAATTTGGGGACAAAGTTTTAAAGTGGGACTCAAGGAGGAAAGACAAGGGCAAGCATGGAAAATTTGACAGCTTATGGCTTGGCCCTTATCTCATTCATTCAGCTGCTAGTAACAATGCATTTTTCTTACAAGAGTTGAATGGAGTTGCACTGTTTGGGGGTCCTATCAATGGAAGGATGCTCAAACATTACTTCTCTTGATCCATTTCATGTTCTGAAAGCCATTTTATATTTTTTCTCATTATAAATATCTCATCCACCATTGCATTCAAAGTTAGAAAAATCAAAAATACAAAAACAGTGAAAGAAAGAAAAGAGGGTGGATTGTAAAAACAAGAAAGGTATAGCCCCATACCAAAAAAGAGAAACAAATCTGAAAGTGTGAAAGCTTAAATGCCACTCCTGAAAAAACACACTTCTAATTGGTCATACAACCTAATCTTGACTAATTAGCTTTAAATTTTATGCTGATAGGATAGTGAATTCGATTTTCCTTAATCTTGGCTTATCAGCAGATAGATTAGGATAGAAATTAAAGGTTCAAACATGCTCAAAATATGAACCTAAGTTTCCAAAGAGAATGACTCAAATCTGTTTCAAATTCTGAGTCAAAAAAGATGTAAATCTGGTTCTAATTAGCTAAAAATCTGAACCAGAGGACAAGCAAAGAACAACTCAAGTAAGAGTCAAAACAAAGCTATAAAAGATGAAGGAAGTGCTTGAACTTTCAGATCCTAAGCCTTCCATTTTTTTTAATTTTCTGCAAAATAAGATCTATGTGCAGCTTGTTTTTTATGCCATAGATCAACATCAAGTTAGACTGTTCAATCCTGACTTGAATTCTTTTGAATTTTTGTTGTAGAATTTAGAGAATAAAAATCTGTTAGAATGTTTAATCCTAACAGATTAGTAGACTAGGTAGATAATCATATGGACTCAACTGTTTAATCTGAGTCCATGGAGAAATAAGGAGTAGAAATAGATTATATTTCCTGCTTTCAAAAGAATAAAATGTTGTAAAAGAGTTTGCCAATCCAAGTGCACTCTAAAGAAGAAAAAATGTTAGATCAATAGGATTGGGTAGGTAGAAAGCTTGTATTGATGAAGTTCCATTGTTTCCCATGGCTGCTAATATGTTTCCAAAGCAAAAGAAGATCATCCAAGGAAAGAAAGGTATCCCAATGTATGAGGCACTGATCAAGCTCCCAGAGAATGCAAGTCTAAAGTTCTTGATGCCTTCAAGAAGACACCATCCCCAAGTGGAGCCACTGTTAGCCAGCTATAAAATTTGTTATATCAAATGCTGGCTAAAACATTTTTGGAGTCTTAAAGAAACAAGTTTTTATTGCTAAAAATATGTTATCTCTTAAAGACTCTTGAAGGCCTCATGCCTCTGTCCAAATCTTCACTGTTGTTTCCATTTCATACTCTGAAATTCTGTTGTTTCCATAAGTGAAAATAATGCTGCAAAGGCCATTTTTCCCTCCTTCCACCACAAAACTAACCTTCATTTTTTACCCCTTTCACTCCCATAAATTCCTCTATTTTTCATTTTCCCCTGTTCACCTTTCATGAAATCCCCTTTACAGAGTTAAAAACTCCTTTTTTAACTCTATCGAAACCCCCAAATCCCTTTGAAAACTTGAAAAATTTCATTAAAAATTCCATTTTGTATTACAGACTTAAGCCCCCTTGGGCTAAATCCTAAACCACTTACCCACATGTGCCCACGCCCTAAGAACCAGGCGTTAGACCCATCAAGCGCTTATCGCATCGGAACTTCCAAACAAACACAAGTCTTTTTGTCTGTAAACATTGAAAACCTTCGATGTCGATTGGCCTTTTGTTAAAACCCTGCTCCCTTTGCTTTTCATTCCGTATATGTTATAGCATCATTTTTCACCCTCATGTGATTCATGATTGTCTCTATGGCCTTCGGAACCCATTCCCACAGACTTGAACAAAATTCATAAAAAACAGTGTTAAAAATCCCATATGCGGGTATGCCCAGACTTTTCCGCATGTATACGCGAGTCCACATGTACTTTTCTGCGTATGCCATTAAAATCATTAAAAAATATATAAAAATTCCCTATTTTCGAGCTGGGTTGATGGTTACTCCAGTAGTTCAACCACCCCAGCACGTGGTCAACTGTTTCCAACTGATTGAAACTACTTTGAGGGAGTATAAAAGCCCCTCATGTGTATGGCCTAAGGGAGAGAGAAATTTTATAGATATTATACTCTGTTGGAGCCCCAATTCAAGTCTGATTTCCCATGCCTCCTACACTTTCCCAGATTTTTACAGGAAACCCTTGTTTCCTGGAGATGTTCATCAGTTTATATGCCATCTCGAGTGCACAAGTCTTGAAAGTATCTTAGCGAGGCAAGGGCGGGACGGATCTGGACGACGGTCTGTTCGAAGACTGTGGAAGGATTCAGGTGATCTCTCCACTTTTTATTACTGTACATGCTATTCGTAATGAAGAAGAACCATCTTGTTCTCGAAATCACGTGGTAATATCTGCTTGTATATGTGGAAAGATTATTATTTAAGCATTTATTATTGTTTATATAATGTTTCACATGGTTTTCACTGACATTTAGGGTAAATATATGTTGTACAACTAGATTTCCGTGCACGCTTCTTCTTGGTTTTCAGGTTAAGGAGGAAGAAGGGTTGCTGAGGGTTTGGATTCCACGGGATCTACATCAAACGTAGGATTACGGGTGAGTTCTAATATCGATGTTATCTAGTTTTTAGCATACAAGTGTGGTTGTGTGAGTCCTTCTTGAATAGCATGCCATGATCTGTGGAGGTTTTGACCCAAAAAACCTCTAGGGTGTTTTTTCTCGAAACAGAACTGGCGACTCCGCTGGGGATCGCATTTTTGTGATTCCCCTGTTGGGTGGTTTCAGATGTTTTAAAGGTTTCCAACAGTTTGAATCATTATTACCAGTCCAGTTAACTCTTTCTCAGTCAGACTGAAGACCTGGTTCTTTATCCAGGCTTGATCTTCTTTATTTTTTATTATTTACCTTTTCATACACGATTTTGTATATACACAGACACGTATACATGCATTTTTCTTCAAAGGAAGTCGTGTATATGCGGGTTTCCTTTGACACAGTCGCGTATGCACGCTTGTTTCAAAACTGTCAAGTAGCCTATGCCTAGGCAAATTTTGAAATTTTTGATTTCTTGACTTTTTCGTCTTGTCTGCTTGTGGAGACTTGTTCCTGAAGTGTCTTTATATCCTCTGGATTGTGTTGAAAGTGGTCATTGGTCTTTTCTCTCTCTTGTTTGGTTGAAGGCTGGCTTATCTGGAAAATCTTGTTTTTAGTGTTGGCATTTCTGGTTCGAGTACCAAGATCTCTTCCTGGGGATTCTTGGTTGTTCTGCTTCATCAGGACAGAGAGCTTCCACCCATATACTCTTTCCTAACATTGTGTCTTGCTTTGCACTTGGATTTTTGCCCATTTTTTGGTTGGTTTTCTTGAGTTCATTTGACTAGGTCTTGTTGCAATTTTTGAAGAGTCTTTCTTGATTCTTTGAAGTTTTTGTTTGCTGCAAGGTTGTACTATTCTTCTGGGCTGAGTTACTGAGTTTCTTGTCTTCTTTTGCTCATACAAATCTTGCTACTAAGTGGCACTATAAGATTTGGAGCGTTTTTGAAGTTTTGCTTGAAATTTTGAGTTGTTTGGCTTGGTAATTGGATAGTTTTCATTGGTCTATTTGAGCTCTTCTTTTTATAAAATTCAAAAGCTCAAAAAACATTTTTTTTTGTCATTTGATTTTGTTTTGTGTTTTTGTTTTCGTTTTGTTACACCTTTTGAAGCTTTGTTGAGATTTCTTGCCTTTGGTTTTTGACTTGATTTTGGAAAGGAGTTGTCATTGGTTTCTTTCTCTTGTTTTCAAGCATATTTTGGTGTCTTCATGCTGAGAGTTTCTACTTTTGGGAACTAGTTTTGTGGACGATCAAAAAGTGATAAAACTGAAGGATTGTTGGGAAATTTATCTTTGCTTTTTTAGGATTTTCATCTTAGAATTTGCATGCTCTTAGTTATTTGCATTAGGTGCACTTAAGCATTTGTAGTCATTTTCATAGATTTTGCGAGTGTGAGTTTGATATTTGAAAAGAAAAATATATAATCTCGTAGAACCCGTGTAGAAATTTCTTTTCATCAAAAGGAAATTACTGCATTTGCATGTAGTTTGGTTTTCATTAATTTCTTTTCTGCATCACAAAACACCACGAGTTTCATTTCCGTATCCCTTTGACTTAATATAACAACCGATTAAAATAAGCGCTATAATTTAAAAACAACTAGCAAGTTTTTATTAAGTGTCATACACCAACTAGCTAGGTTGTAGGGCCTTGGATTAGGTGAGTGGAGAGTTAACTCTCCAAGGCCGCTCAAACATAGAAGTTTATTAATTGAGCGAAATCCAACTCCATTAGGTGGACCGGGAAAGCTCTCTTCCAGAGAGTCAAGCGCGAGGGGAAGTGAAGGCCGAGAAGAGAGATACCCCCTCTCTGATTTGTTGGATCCTACCTCAAGACCGTTCCGCCCGGCTTTTGACACGGATTGGTGCCCATAGTTGCCATTCCTAGGTTCCACATAGGTGACTGCGAGGGGGAATACCCGTGGTACCTGAGGCAGACGTCGTATCACTTCCAGCAGTACTTCTGGGGGGTGCCCTTGCGAAGCTTGGGTACTTGTGCCAGCAAAGGCTGTTGTTAGGAGGTTGGTGTAACTGTTTATGTTACCTTCGCTAGTAGGCCTAGGCCGTAATTATCCTAGACTACTTTCGGGAGGTCCTATTCTTCGCTTTCTTGTATTTTGGTATCCGGTCCTAATCACCCGGAGCGGAAATACCTGGAGGTTGTTTTCTTGATTGTATCTCAGGGATTTTTTGTAGTGAGTGCTCTTTGCTCCTAGCTTGCCTAGCTTTACACTTTTTTGAGTCTAATTAAAATTTGTTAAAGTGGCTGATCAAGCACCTCGTCGATCGAGGAGAATCCGAGGGTTATCTCCCGAGAGTCCAGAGCCTTCTTCAAGAAGGCGTAGGAGTAATTTAGCAGGTGAATATCACCCTGTGGCATCTGACGCAGTGGAGAGAGATCCTCCACAAGGGATTGAAGGTTTTGTAATTGGCTCCGGTGTTGGTTCCGAGAGGAGCATTCCGCTCACCTCAAGAGTCTTATTTCCGCAGGAAGAAGAAGTACAAGTAGAGGAAGTATCTCAACCCTCTGAGTCACTTCCATCTCCTCTTCCTCCTGATTATCCATTCGTTGTTAAGTACATCGGACCTGAGTCTGCAAGACCAGAAGATCCTCCATATTATTCATACCTTTCGATGGCCACGACTGGGAACGCGGCTTCAGCTGTGAGTGCTGTAGGCATTCAGACTCCTGCTTCTGTAGAAGGAGGCACAATTGCTATATCTTTGATTGCTTCTAGTACTGTTGTGTTTGTCTCTGGTTTCACCCAAGCACAAGCTTCTCAATCTGGTCCCTTTTGTTTTGGAATGCCCACTAGTGGGATTCCTTCAGTTTCCTTTTCCGCTGTTGTAGTTGGATCTACACCCATGTCTTTCATGGCTAGTGAATCAGCTTCTTTTCAAGGGTTCCCCTTCGAAACTGGGCATATTCCTAGTTCAAATCCTTCTTTAGGGTCCTTTCCGTTTACTTCTCATACTCAGAGTTTTAACCCTTGGTTTGGAGGTCAGAATTCGACTACTTTTACAGGTTGGAACCCTGTATTTACAACAGTGGGGGCAGGGAATCAGTTTTACGATGGTCACCAAGGGAATACTTCTTTCCCTTCGTCGAGTTATTATCAAACCTTTTCCCCTCTTTCTAATGCCTAGAACCCCTATCAGGGGCTTTCCTCTTCATTCAATACTTCTGGAGGGGGAACTGGTCTGGTCTTTGGTAACTCTGCGCTGGGAGGAGGTTCTTCTCCTTTTTCTACGAGTTCTTTCTGGAAACCTGGTGCCTTATCAAATCTAGGGTATTCTTTTCAGAATGTTGGGAATCCATCCCATCAAGGATGGAATCCTCAGGCTCCTCCTCGTTTACCTTTTTTGGCAACTTTGAACTTGCCAGATTTGTCGAAATTGACGAATGATCCGATCCAATATAGTCCGGGTGGCCTCCGGTTCCGACCAAACTACCTTCAGACATTCCAAAGTTTGAAGGCAAGAATGGATAGGATCTGGCTGATCACATCACCACTTTCCATTTATGGTGTTCATCTAACTCCCTAATCGATGATTCGATTAGGTTGAGATTTTTTCAATGCACCTTAACTGGAAACGCTACCAAGTGGTATATTGAGTTAACTGGGGGCAGTTTTGCTACATTTGGAGATCTGGCTGTTACATTTCTAAATCATTTCCAGTTTCCTGTCCGTTATGATGCCGGGACTGAACTCCTAGCTAATTTTAAATAGGACGATGCAACCCACATTTCTGACCATATTCAGGAATGGCGGAGAAGGAAGAGGCTTATTAAAGCTCATATTCTAGGAGAATTCCTTTTAGAATGGTTTTTGAAATCTCTCCAGTCAGACATTTCTAAAGATGTATCCCTGTCTGGGGTATTTTCTGAGGAACAGGCCATTTTTAGGGCCCAACAACTTGAATTGATATATTCTCAGTTTGGAGTCCTTCATAAATATTTTCCCAATGCTCCTCGCTCCAAATTATATTTATCCAAGACTAAGCCTGGTCCTCATGGTGATGGACTTATTGGGTCGATCAATAGTGGTGTAGCTAACCTGCTTACTCAATTGCAGCTGTTGTCTATACAATCTGCTCCTTCTGGTCAGGCTGTGCCTCCTGAGTCATCGCCTTCCCAATATTTGTCGGTAAATGTCGTCCAAAATTCCGATCCTAAAGGAAATCAACAATCCGAAGGGAAGAAGAAGGGGCGGAATAATAAGAAAAAGGGCAAGAATGGGAAGGGTAATGCAAATAAAACCAACGAGCATGTTTGTGAGGGTCCAAAGGATAAAAGGAAAGTGAAGTTTCTAGGCAAGTTGTGTGCTGGAGACCATCTTACACACCCTTGCCCTAAAATTCAGGATGCGTAGCGCTTGTTAGCTCAGCAGGGTTCTTCCAGTTCCCAGGATATGTTGACAAACCCTTTTCCCCAAGGGAAACAACTAGTTGTTGGTGCAAATCAAAGTACTGGGGCTTCCTCTGGGGGCACCCAGGAAGGGGAAATTCCGTCAAACATATACATGATGAGTGCTCACGTGGATGTCGCCACGAGATCCCATGACTATGGTGAAGAAGAGTCTTCGAAAGCTAAGGGTGCTCCCGATGCTACTGAGCCGCTTCATATTACGAGGCATACTGTTGAGCCTATACCTCGGATGCCAAAAGCATCTACTAAGAGTACGACGATTAATCCAAATGCTAGGGCTACCCAGAACTACTCTATTGTGGAAGATCTGGCGCAGAGTCCTTGTGCCATGTCGGCTCTTGAGCTGCTCCAGTCTTGTCCTTCTCAGTGCAGTGCTCTACTCTCTGCCATTGGGGCTTTTGATCCAAAGAACTCTCTTATGATTACATTTGATATGTCTAATTTTAAAAAGAGACTCCCCCATCATATGGATTTTCATATCAAATCATTGTATCGAAAATGCAATATTTTTCGAACGATCGTTGATGAGGGTGCTTCCACATGTGTGATGTCTCTCACATGATGGACGGGAATTGGATCTCCCGCAGTTGTTCCATCTGATACTCTTCTGACTGCGTTTGACAGTCATTCTCATAGACCGCATGGTATTGTCCCAGCTTTGCCTATCTGTGTTGGGGGAAAAACTGTAAATATAGAGGTTGAGATAGTTGATGCAAGCTTGGACTACAACCTTCTGTTGGGGCGAAACTGGATTTATGAGATGGATGCTATTGTATCCTCATTGTTTTGGATTATTTGTTTCCCTCACGAAGGGAGGATTGTTACAGTGGATCAACTGGACTGTCCTCCTATAGACCTGAATGCATCTACTGACTCAACTATTTCAAAGTTGGATAATACCAAGGCGCCTGTTGAGAATTTAGGGGTTGGAATGTATTCTTCCTTGATGGGTAATTTTGATATTCCACCTCCTACGTTTCATATAAATCAAATTTCACCCTCCAGGGCTCCTCTTCGAAGAGATTTCTTCAGAACTCATTATTTTTCGGACCCTTGGACCTTGCCTTCCCCTACCGCCACATTAACGGAAGGTCAAGTGGGTGGAATGGCGTTTCCCATGTCTACAGCTGAAATTTCTTATCAGTCTATTGTTGACTCTGCGGAGTCCATTCCAGCTCCTCTTTCTCCGGATGAGTTGGATGGAGATGTGGCTCCGGCTTGGACACTTAGTTCTTCTTTGCCCAGGATTGCCTTGATACCACTCATCCTGGAAGCTATGACTGGTATAGATAGATCGTGGGATGATTTGCATCATCGGTCTTAATTTTTACCAGATTTGCGCGAAGTCGAATTAATTTTTCCAAGTCCTCCGTCTCCTGGTCCTATTCGCCCAGTCCTGAACCCTTTAGCACCAACAGAGGTATATGCTAAAGGGAACATGGCTGTGATTTCTCCAACTATCTCGGTGAACATTTCCAGGGATCCCAATGTTATTGAGAATGTCTTCATCGGAGCTAAATGTTCCCCTGAAGAGATTCAGATTTACACCGATCTCTTTAAAGTGTTTAGGGATGTATTCGCTTGGCCTTATGAGGAAATGCTTGATATAGATCCATCTATTGTCCAGCATGAGATCAAGACTTACGAAAACGCTAAGCCAGTGAGGCAAAAACTTCGTCTGGTTAATCCTAGGAAGGCTACAGCTATCAAAGCCAAGGTGGAGAAGCTGCTTAAGGCTGGGTTTATTTATCCTGTTCCTTTGACTGAATGGGTTTCAAATCCTATTCCTGTGCATAAAAAACAAGGAACAATTCGAGTTTGCATTGATTTCAGAGACCTTAATAAAGCATGTCTGAAAGATAATTACCCCACACCATTTATAGATCAGATCATCAATGAGTGTGCCGGTAACGAAATTTTCTCCTTCATGGACGGTTTCTCTGGATATAATCAGATTACTATCCATCCTGAAGATCAATATAAGACTGCCTTTATTTGTCCCTGGGGTACTTTTTCTTACAAGAAGATGCCTTTTGGTCTTAAAAATGCTGGGGCTACGTTTCAGCGGGCCATGTCATACGCCTTCCATGACATCAAACATATTATCGAGGCATATTTGGATGATTTAGCTGCTCATTCTTGAAAAAGGATGGATCATCCTGCTCACCTCCATCAAGTATTTGAACGATGTCGTTTCTATAAGATTAGGTTGAATTCGAACAAGTGCGTTTTCGCGGTTACATCCGGTCAGTTATTGGGATTCATTGTGTCTAGGGAAGGGATTAGGGTAGATCCCTTCAAGGTTGAGGCAATACTTCGGTTGCCTCCCCCATCCTCTATTCGTCAACTTCAAAGTCTACAAGGAAAGGCTAATTTTCTTCGTAGATTTATCGTAAATTATGCTGAAGTTACCAAGGTATTTATGAGATTGTTGAAGAAGGGAGTTCCATTTTTTTGGGATGACTTCGCTCAACGCTCATTCGATGCTTTGAAAAAATCATTGACCTCTGCTCCTTTATTGAGTCCACCTGATTATAGCAAGTATTTCCTTTTGTATCTTGCAGCAACATAATCTACCATTGGTATGGTTCTGGTTCAGGAGGATGATGCTCTTGCAGAGCATGTTATATACTATCTTATTCGAGGATTGGTAGGACCTGAACTCCGGTATACTCCGATAGAAAAGTTAGCTTTAGCAGCTGTTCATGTTGTGCAGTAAATCTGGCATTACATTCTTCTACGAAAAACTTATGTTTTGGTAGCGGCCAATCCATTTCAGTTTGTTCTCAGTAGGCGAGTGATTGGGGGAAAATACAATAGATGGATTGTGATTTTGCAGGAATTTGATCTTGAGTTTATGTGTGCCAAGTCCAAGAAATCATTGGTTTTCGCGGAATTGATCTCTGAGTTGCCCTGTGGGGATGAGATAGTCTATGATGAATCCTTCCCAGATGAACATCTGTTTCTTATCTCTCCACAGGATCCTTGGTATGGAGATATAATTGTGTATCTCCAGACTGCGAAGTTTCCCTCTACTTTTTCAAAAGATGAGCGTCGTAAGTTGCGTCACTTGGCTAAGAATTACTTGATCATTGGTGATGCTTTATACTGTCGAGGGGTTGATTCAATCCTGAGACGCTGCTTAACTCTCAAAGAAGCTAAGGCTGTGATGAATGATTGCCACAGTGGAGCTTGTGGTGGTCATTTATCTGGGCTTGCTCAGCCTAAAATATCTTGTGTGCTGGGTAATTTTGGCCTTATATTTTCAAAGATTGTATGGAGTTGGTCAAAAAGTGTCATTCGTGTCAATTTTACACTCGAAAAATGCGCGCTCAGCCAGCTCCGCTTTTTCCAGTCATTACTTTTGGTCCCTTTACAAAGTGGGGTATTGATTATACTACTTGTAACCTGCCTTCGGCTAAAGGTCACAAGTATATTATTGTAGCAGTAGACTACTTTACGAAGTGGGTCGAGGCTATGCCTACTTTTGGGAATGATGGTGAGAATGCAGCTCTTTTTCTTTTCAACCAGGTTATTGCTCGTTTTGGTATTTCTAGAGAGATTTTCACTGATCATGGCAGTCATTTTCAAAATAGCATGATGGATGAGTTGGCTCTAAAATTAGGTTTTCGGCAGGAGCATTCATCTCCGTATTATCCTCAAGCCAATGGGCAAGTGGAAGCCGTGAATAAATCCTTGAAGATAATTCTTCAAAGGACAATAAATAAAGCTCGATCCAACTGGCATATTATGCTATATCCTGCACTTTGGGCATAGAGGACGTCAGTGAAAGCTGCAACTGGCTTTACTCCGTTTCAGCTAGTTTACGGGTTGGAATCATTATTTCCCATTGAATGTGAGATTCATTCTCTTTAGTTAGCTGTTGAACTTCTTCCTGAAACTTCTAGTCTTGAGGAATGTCTCCTTCATTTGGAACATCTTTACGAGCAGCGTCGAGATGCCGCCACGATGAATGAAGTGCATAAAAACCGAGTTAAAGTTCAGTACGATAAAGCGGTCAAGCCTAGGGTTTTTTCGGAAGGTGACCTTGTTTTGGTCTATGCCCAAGAAAAAGATGCCCTAGGGGCAGGAAAGTTTAAGTCTATGTGGTATGGCCCCTTCATCGTTAAAAAAGTCCTTAAAAAAGGAGCATATACCTTGGTTGATTTTGAAGGAAATGAGTTGTCGGAGCCCAGAAATGGGATCTATTTGAAAAAGTATTATGCCTAGGCTTCGGCTTGACATTTTGCTTTTGTATATAGTAGTTTTACTTTGTACATATCTGGTTTTTTTCGATCTTTGATGGGATGGTGATTTTTTTTTATCTTCTTTGGCAGGTTGTGTCGAATGTTATGAGTCATTTTGGTTTCACCGATGGTGCTAGTAGACACACCTAGAACTTGGCTTCTGCGGCTTGAGTGCTTCATCATCCATCTGGTCAGCTGTTAGTATCAAGAGGAGTCTGCATTGGTCTTGCTTCCAATAATATAGCAGAATACACTACAGTTATTTATCTACTCTCTGAGGCAATATCTTTGGGTGTTGATTCGTTGGTAGTTTTCTTGGACTCCCAGCTGGTGGTGTCACAGTTGAACAATAATTATCGGGTTCGAGATCCATTTTTACTCCGGTTGTTCTTGAGGGTACGTTTGTTACAAAGATCATTTCAATTTTTAACTTTCATTCATATTCCTCGAGTTGACAATTGGATGGCAGACTCATTAGCTAATCAAGCAATTGATTGGCATATTAATCATTCCATACAATAAAATTTAATCATAAAAAACATCATACATTTTTATACATTTGTCACATCACATCAAATAATCGTTGTATATATATCATTAGAGTGTTCAAAAAACTATACAAAATTTGGATCCATAAGTCATACAAAAATTGGGCTTATGCCCGATCATGTTCAGTCTCAAAAAATATACAGTCATCTGGTATGTCATATCTATCTACTCCCGAGGTCCCTGCCCAGAAGTTGTGTTCCTATAGAACACGATCGCGGTGGCAACTCGGCAGAATAACCGTACCCAGTCACGGGGTAATCCTACCACCCGTCTCTGGATGGCTTCAGGCAGATCTTCCACTGCAGCCATAGATACTTGGCGGGTTAATCCCTCCAAGTTCCTCTGTACAGCCTGGAGGGTCCTGTCTGGATCTACTGTATCCGCCTCGCCTCTGCGACGCTTATGTCGTGGGTAACCCTCAGGTCGAACTGGTCCAATATCTGTATCATGATCATTATAAAATTATAAGTCATTTTGAATCCAATAAAAAACATGTTTGTTTTCCATATTTTTTCACATATATTGAAAAAATCCAAAAAATGATATAAGTCAAAAAATTGCAAACTTACCGACTGTGCCCCATGTCACACCTGGTGGAAGGACAAGGTCTGGATCGCCACGAAAATCCATCACATCATAGGGAGAGTCTTCCACAACGATGATTTGTTCTCCCCACCATTGGAAGAACTCATCATCCCAAGTGGTTCGGGGAACTTCACTTCCCCCCAATCTCTTCATCAAGTCAGCCCATTGGGCAATTCTTGGGTCTCTCGGGCTGCTGATAGAAGATATCACTTTGGGTATTAGCCTAGGAATCTTCTCAAAGAAGAATGTCATCAAGATTGTACCATATCCAAAATGTTTTGTTTTTACTTTTCGGATAGAAGTCAATTGTTGCTTCATGTTCATCAGTAGAGTTGTGCACCAATCATATAAATGAGTTAAGCATTCCACTACTATACTCATTTGAGTCCTGGATGCCTGGTGTAGGGAAGCAGATCCCACTACCTTGCCAATGGTAAAAAGGAGAATTTTCATGTGCAAGTCTCTTAAATCTTTGATAGAAATTTGAGTTCCAACTTTCTTAGATCCCTCTACGCAGTAGAAGTGGACGTAATCTTCCATGGTTAGCCCTCCCAAAGGCTTACCATGCAAGTCTACTGGCTCCCCCCTCCGGGAGAGTCCAGTAATAAAATAGATATCTTCCACCTCTATGCGTATGGGCATTTGATCTATTATGAAGCAGTCTTCTTCCGGTTCCCAATAATTCACAAGCATTTCGAGCAACCGGACATTACTCTTCATATTTGGCATTTTGAAAAACTTGAGCAATCCACAATTTCGGAGAATATTAAGTGATACTTGGTCTTGCATGACTTCATTGTCAATGGAACTGTGCTCACGCTCTCTCCAAGATATAGTAATCCTGCAAAAATTCAATAATTTGTTCATTAGATACGTGTTTTTTCATTTTGGGTTGCGCATACGCGACTTTCTTTGTGCACAGTCGCGTATATACACGACTTGGTCATTATAGACCCACGTATGTGCAAACCCGTGATTTTAAATAAATAATTCTACAGTGAAAATTCCTAATTTTTAACTTATGAACGGACAAAATGAATAACAAGGATGAGTTAAGAGCTTACATAACAAATTCGGTCAAGTTTGACGGTCGATTGCTCCTATTTTGACGAAAAAGGATTTTTCTCCAGAGCACTTTTTCCCAAATCAATAATGTAACAATGAACCAAATATGAGGTAACTTGTGTATTTATGCCCAAAATTGAAATTTTTTTGCAAACAATTGTTAAGCTTATTTTTTCAATCTACCTTAAGCTGCATAACCCGGATGCTTGGAAGTGCCCATATTGATATATTTTCAGGTACATTTTGACGAATTTGAGATTTTTCCCGGTTTTCGATCCATGACTGCTGACCCGTCATGGCAGGTATATGATCTTCACTGGCATATAGGTTAGGGAATCCACTTTCTGTTGCATTTTTCATACTAGCCTCCATTCTGATCACTTTCCATAGGGTCGATCCCATCAGGTCATGAGTATTACACCCATTTCACTCGTCGATTATTTAATCATGACTTGGCGGTAGAGCCTTCCTTTACATAGGCGTCCTAGTTAGTTCCTCGCTAGCATTTTTTGCCCATGCTGCGTTTTATGTAGGCTCGGGAGTCCTATTTAGTCCTGCCATGACTTATGTGTTGAAGCTTCATTCTTCTTCTTCCTCACTATCATTTTTTTGGCTATTACCCTAGAGGCTCCCTGGTGTTGTTGAGTTGTATTACTGCATTGCATATTGGCTACTTGTTTATCCTAGCCTTTAGCCGGCTTCATTTTGGACTCAATGTTTAAGCCAACTTTTGACCTTGCCTATCTGTACAAGTTAACCATTGCATGCACTTGGCTATCGCGACTTGACACCCTTTTACCCATGGATGGAACATTCCTCTGAGTATCGCTTACCAGTTTCCGCCACCTTGCATTGAGCATAGGATCGTTCCAATCCTAGGAACTAGTGCATATGTTTCTTGATACTCGTTCTATCCATTGTACCATAGCATTCTTTTATTCCTTTTCAGGCTTATTATATGAAAAAGACAAAAAAATCAAATATAACAAAAAGAGTGGGAACGGGATGTAACTTCGTTATTTGATGGCAGTACAGTGTCAGTTTGTCGCCCTTGAACAAAGCATATACACTTATATATATTTCCTCCATTTGGGATGGTTTTAGTTTTGACCTAGGTTCAGCCTTTACCTTGTTTCACTTGTCAGTCCTCCCCCGGTTGGTTATCTCTTCCAATCATATGGAGAGTTTGTTCTGCCTCCTGCATAATAGACTTATACAGTGTCACTTTTTACTGCCATGGTCATCACGAGTCATGCTTTTGTTCAAGGGAAATCTAACTAGAGTCGGCCATTCTGCGGTGTCTCTTGACTCATTATTCAGTCGGCCTTCCCGGTCTTGTCAGTATCTTGTTCTATCACATCAGATGTTTTGGTCCTCCGCTCATGCTGGTTTGAGAAGGTCTCCATTGACTTCTTGTTGGCGGGTTTGTCTCTTATCGACTACGACACATTTCTCTGAGAGCAAACCTAGAGCCGTACCCTGGCCCTATTTCCATTATTGATAGGTGACCTTGTGCTCAGCATTTGATCATCATTATGGGTCTTTGACTGAGTGGTTTCCCCTGTGTTCGACGTCAGCATACATTATCACACTTGGGATTCGTGCAGTACCTTGATTTCCATTTGACCCTATTGGTGGATATCTCACCTCTGTGTCAACTTTCATTATTGGTTGGTTCATAGGGTTTCTTCCATGCGCTAGCTTCATCTTGTGCATGTCAGAAAGGTACTTTGGTTTGGTTCTGTCACTCTACTTCGTCCGATTCCTTCCAAATATTGGCCTACGGGTTACACTCGCGCTGGACTGATGTGGGATGCCTTAATGCCTTCCTTCCAGCAGATCTTTTCCCATCGAATCCAACTCATTTCTCTGGGAATAAGGTCTAGAGTCTTTTTGTCAGTACCTTAGGGTTTGCAGTCATCAGTGGCAGACTCTTCGCTATCGACAGTGGGGACTCATCATTGCCTCCTGATCGGTAGATTCTTTCAAGTGTTCGACTTCAACTCATTCATTCGCACTTGTTAGATTGTACTGGGGCACCTTGACACTCATTTTAATTATTGGTGGGTTGTCTAGCGTTGGTTAACGGTATACATTATTGACCGGTAATCCAACGATTTCTCACATGGTCGACTTCAGCTCATTTATTCCCATTATGTAGAATTGTGCCATAGTGATCGGTGAAGACCTCGGGTTGCATCAACATTTCTCGGTTCACTTTTGACAGTCCATTCAGTTTCTGCCAGTGATGTCGTTCACCCTTATATGTTGCAGTGTCAGTACAATAGCATCCTATATGTTGGCTCCCGAGTTGCGTGATTGTACCATTTATTCCACCTTTTATGATTTGGTACTTGGAGATTCAGTTACTTGTATGATCAGACATCCAGTTTCAGCATCATTGATCAACTTTCTATATGTGATACTTAGACATTGATTCTGACTTGTACTTCCGGGCCATGCTCAGATGATTCATTGTGTACTTTCAGTTCAGCTATACTTGTATACATTTTGGATCTATTATGTACTTTCGATATGATGTATTTTTTATTGAGCATGGGTATGCCTACCTCAGCATGAGTTGACTCTCTGTTTTCTTTCATTGGTTTTTGGCAGGCTGAAATCTGGTGAAGTCCTCCCTTGTCCTTGCGAAGTTCTTTCTATGTGCATAATACATTTCAGCCATCATGTACCGCTTCTGACCTCATATATTAGGGGGCATCTGTTATAGCATCATTTTTCACCCTCATGTGATTCATGATTGTCTCTATGGCCTTGGGCACCCATTCCCACAGACTTGAAAAAAATTCATAAAAAACAGTGTTAAAAATCCCATACGCGGGTATGCCCAGACTTTTCCGCGTGTATACACAATTCCACATGTACTTTTCCGCGTATGCCATTAAAATCATTAAAAATATATATAAAATTTCCCTATTTTCAGGCTGGGTTGATGGTTACTCTAGTAGTTCAACCACCCCAGCACGTGGCCAACTGTTTCCAACTGATTGAAACTACTTTGAGGGAGTATAAAAGCCCCTCATGTGTATGGCCTAAGGGAGGGAGAAATTTTATAGATATTATACTCTGTTGGAGCCCCAATTCAAGTCTGATTTCCCGTGCCTCCTGCACTTTCCTAGATTTTTATAGGAAACCCTTGTTTCCTAGAGATGTTCATCAGTTTATATGCCATCTCGAGTGCACAAGTCTTGAAAGTATCTTAGCGAGGCAAGGGCAGGACGGATCTGGACGACGGTCTGTTCGAAGACCGTGGAAGGATTCAGGTGATCTCTCCACTTTTTATTACTATACATGATGTTCGTAATGAAGAAGAACCATCTTGTTCCAGAAATCATGTGGTAATATCTGCTTGTATATGTGGAAAGATTATTATTTAAGCATTTATTATTGTTTATAAAATGTTTCACATGGTTTTCACTGACATTTAGCGTAAATATATGTTGTACAACTAGATTTCCGTGCACATTTCTTCTTGGTTTTTAGGTTAAGGAGGAAGAAGGGTTGCTAGGGGTTTGGACCCCGCAGGATCTACATCAAACGTAGGATTACGAGTGAGTTCTACTATCGATGTTATCTAGTTTTTAGCATACAAGTGTGGTTGTGTGAGTCCTTCTTGAATAGCATGCCCTGATCTGTGGAGGTTTTGACCCAACAAACCTCTAGGGTGTTTTTTCCCGAAACAGTATAGCCTATGCACAGGACCAAGAGTTTAAGTCCCGAGGCTCTCAATCGCATCGCAAAATTTCAAATGGTTAGATTGAAAGACCGGGCCCGACCTTCCGATGCGATTGGCCCTTTATATATCCCGCCTCGATGCATATAAACTTTGTATATGTTAATCTTTTGGGTTTTTCATATGGTTTGAAGAGTTTTTCCGATGGCGCATATCTCAAACCATCTCTGTCGTTGATCATTGGGCCAATCAAACGGCCCGCGCAATATCACATCGCAAACTTTTGTTAAGCGTGTTTCCCTTTTTATGCCACCTCCGATCAACGGTCCTCAATCTATCCTCCACTGTTGATCTGATCTACAGATCGAAGGCCCCAAAATCATCACATTAGAGTTTTTTTTGGCTCGTTTAAAATTTTTTATTCATAGTCGTCGATTGCGATCTCCCACAGTCGATCTAATTTGCAGATCGATGGTCTACATTTGATCGCATCAGATCTTTTCATCGGGTGCATTTTTAACATTTTTTTTTCCTCACCGATTGGATCTAGACCGTCCACGTGTCCAGATCAGACGGTCCCAGATCTTTTCCCTCATGGTTTCATCACCCTCCGCCTTCCACCAAGAGGATTTTAACTCGTAATCCCCACCGTTGATCTCTACGTGATCAACGGTTCTGACTTATTTCTCCCTCTTCTCTTCTTTTAACCTCCTCTAATGCATCTACACCATTTGATGATGCCATACAATGGGCACACTCTTCCCGACACTCTTTGAAGCAGTAAAACCCAATAACGCAGGATTTTTTAATTAGTTTTGTATTTTGCAGGTGTTTAATGGTTTATCCATTATGTTAAAGAAAAGCCAAAGGCTGGGAATGAAGATTCTCATGCCTTCGATTCATTAAAGGGAAGCCATCCATGGGTTCAATTTCCACATCTCTTCAATGCTTCATGCGCATTGATGCCTCACGAGCCCTACGCAGCACTGCACATCAACAAGACACAGTGAGTAAAATCACAATCAAAGAGTATTAGTGTCGAAGACAAAACATACCAGAAACAGAAGATTGAAGACCAGTTTGGGGATTACAGCTAAGATTAATTATCAAAATCCTAATCCTCCAAATTAAAACACAATTAAAGAAAATCATAAGTGTTAACAGACAGAAAGGCCTCCACCGCCTCAACAGAGGCGAATTAATTCCTCTCAGCTACCACAGTGTCACCTGTAGCCACAAGCATTCAAACAGAGGCCGAAGTTATTGATCAAAAGAAAATATTTGCCTCAGCACAACCAGAGAGTTAATTCTGCCATAGAACTTAATGCAAAAATATCAACAGAGTTAATATTACATGACACAGAGCCGTAAAAGTCAACATAAGCTCTCATCGAGCTTAATTCTTAAATGTAAATCAATTAATACATATAAACATATGTAAACTTCTTCATCGAGCCCCTCAAATGCAGAGAAGTCATTAGTCTGTATTAATTGACCCAGGAGATCTTTTATCAGATCCCACCTCCTCATTCTTCTATAAATACTTCTGTAGAAGATGAGAAATTGTTGGTTGCAGAACTTTGAAATATACTTGAGCTTGAGACTTCTACTTGTAAATAGTGTTCACTGGCTCTTGGAGCTCTGCTTGTGATTAGATAAGTTAGGATGAGAAGTGAAGATTATTGCTAACCTGAAACACTGGACTTAAAGCTGTAACTGGTTTGAAGCATCAATACAAGCTGATTTATGGGATCCTAGTCTATGTCGACGGTGATGTTTTTCTTATTGTAAATCGTTATTTTATTTTTGTTTCCAGTTTGTCCATTTTCTCTTATAAAGAACAGCAAGCATAGAGTTAGGATTTACTGTATATCAGTACCCTTCTCTGACTGATAAGCTTTATCTAAATTTTTTCTTCTGAATTGTGTTATTTAGGAATGATTTAATTTAGTTCAAGCAGTAGGAATGTTGGCATTACCTCGTACTCTTGTCTTAGATAATTATTATTCTTAAATGTTATTTTCAGTTCATGTTAAGTAGAGAAAAACTATGGAGGATATGGTGTGACCTGGTCCTAGTTTTATCCCAAAATACTGTTTGAAAGTTTCCCTAAGAATGTGTTGAAAGCAAGTCAGGTTAAAAGTCCTTACCTGATCTTAGACTGTTCTTTGTTATCTTATATGTCTTCTTTTTTGTGTTTTAAATGTTTTATATTCAAAGTGCATCAAAATTAGGCTATTTTAGAAGTACTTACCTGATCTTTGATTACTTTTATGTCTTTCTTAAAGTGTATTTCAAAAGCAGGCTAGTTTAGAAGTACTTACCTGATCTTAGGCTGCTCTTTGTTCTTCATCTATTTAATTCCCCTTCTTATTGTTTCATTTCATTCCATAAATCAAATTTAAAGAGATCCTTAGACATAGATGACTTTCCCCATAGACCAATCTTGAACCTAGTTGTTTCAATTAAACCCTATTATGACTCCATAGCCCAATTGACTGAAACCTGCAATTATCTATCTTTTTGGCCAAAGCTTGTTCTATTTGCTTGAAAATTCTCACCTTTGAAACTCTTTGCATTTAGAACCTTCCACTCAAATAATAATTGTTGGGTGTGGAGCCTGATTATCTTGTTTACTTTGTATCGGAGCCCCCCCCTGGCGGGGGTTTTCGGGGGTAGCGCCCCCAAAGCTAAAAACAGATGTAAAATTTCCTTGTAAAAGTATAGTAATTTCTAGTCAATCTGGGCCGTTCATTAGGCAAATGATCTGACGGTAGAAGTTATGTTTAGATTAGGTTTTTTTGCCCTAGAAGGAAACCCCTCACTTTTATGAGGGCATTGTATTGCGGTTTTGCATTGTATGTGTATTCTCAAAGCGAGAAACAGAGTGAGAGACTGTGAGAGTGAATAGAGGATATTACAATGGATCTGCTGTAGGTTTTGTCTGTTCATTTTGCTGAATAATAGAAAGGAAGTACTAGTTGTTCAGGGTGGACGTAGCCCAAATTGGTATCGCATGAGTTTAGCCCAAATTGGTATCGCATGAAGAAAATGTAGCACACTATCCCTGATCTGGAATTGGATCTGCGATATCTGGTATCGCATGAGTTTAGCCCAAATTGGTATCGCATGAGTTTTCACCTTTTCATAGTTGGCTTGATTGGCATGAGTTTAGCCCTGATAGTCGCGCCAGTTGGCGCAGTTTTCCAGTTCATCACTCGCGCCATTCCCTGTTTGGCGTGGATTACAGCCAGAAAGTCACGCCATCTTCTGTAGGTGCTAGGGTTTACCCTTGTTCGAAAGCTTCTTTTGGTCAGTACTTTGCTTCTGGGTTTGTTTTGGATTCTACTTGAAGTGGTGAGCCTGGTCTTGGTTGGGAGAAATTCTTTGTTTTTTCATTTTCAGGCGTTGGTGCTTGTTTTCAGTTAGCAACCCGCGCCAATTGGCCATTGGCGCTAGTTTTCAGTGTGCAAGTCGCGCCAGTTGGCGCTAGTTGTCAATGTACAAGTCGAGCCAATTTCAGGGTGTGTGAAAATTGAGATTTTTTCCCTAAATCCTTCACCAGTGTGTCTTTCCCTTTTGGTTTTTTCCCTATATGAGCATAGATTACATTGCTCATTGTTTGGAATGTCTTCTTTCCATGATTGTTTGATGTAAAAGGAAATGAATGCCTTGTTTTGATCTCTTGCTTTGGAAGTCCTCTTTGTGTTGACCTCATATGTCTTTTCACCTTCTGAGGGATTTCATGACAAAGTGTTTGAAACAACGGTTGCATTCTTAGTGTTTGTTTACATCTCTTTTTCATTTATCCTTCATTAAGGAGATTTGCATTCTTTTAGTTTTCATCTCATAGTTTTCTTTTCGTTAAAATGCATTAGATCACGTTGCATTGAAAAGTATTTTTTGAGATCCATCATTGAACTTAGATTACATTATTTAATGATTGAAAACTAGAAATCACTTTGATTGCATTCTCTTTTATTAAAATCATGCATTAAGTAGATTCTCATTTCATTGAAAAATGCATTGAGTGCATTCTTATCATTTCAAAATAAAAAGGAAATTGTGCATAGATTACAATTGCATAGTTTTCGAAAAAGAGGATTTTGCATAGATTACATTGCATTATTCGCATCGTTGAATGTTTGGAATTACTTTCGGATAGTGAAAGTTATCTTGTTTTGAAAAGTTTCGTTTTCAGTGTTGTTGTTTGTTGCATCATTGTTTGAAGCTCTTCCCTTAACTAGATAGCATTCATCGAATTGAAAAACTTTCTTTTGTCATATAGCTGCATATAGGAGATTGTCAGATGACATACGGTAGGGCCTGAAAACTGGAACGTAATTGAAGATTAACGTTAAAATTCATTCAATTTACACTAAGGCAACATTGAAACATTAACGAAACATTTAGAGGTCTAGGCTAGAGACATGTTCCGGCGTCTTTAAACCTTGTAGCTGTCATTCGCCTCTTGGCTTTGGACAACACTAGTACGAACTTATGCTCCCCGTACCGTCGCGTATATAAAGGGAGACCCCACTAGGTTTCTATCCTTTATCCATGGGAAGCTGAGTCTGCCACCCTATACCCGTGATACCCCGGACACAGCATTCGGGGATATTTCCTGCACGTACGTCAAGTCCTTGGTTGATTTCTCTTTCATTTTGAAACCAAGGTGTATATTGCAGTTCACGGTTATTTCGTACACCCTTTGCCTAGTATTCCTAAGTAGTCATTTGATCTTTTCTGACTCTTTAAATTTGAAAGGATCACCAAGCGCTTGTCCTTTCACGCTTGTTTCAAAACTGAAAGAGATAGAGCCACCTTTCATCCATTTCTCGACTCTTAAAACATGAAACGGTGAAGTTTTTTAAGTTTCAATGTGGTAAAATAAATCACCCGCGATCACATGCCCTGTTAGATTTTGCTTGTTGGCCGTTTGATTGTGTGCCTTGGTTTTTAGCTCGTGTGCGGTTTTGAGTTGTTGATGGCAACTTTTCCAGATTTCACCAACCAAGGAATCCCCTCCGATGGGAATCCTAGTCATTTTCCTCCTTTTGGAAATGTTGGCGCTCCTTATATGGCAACGTTGTCCCTTCCAGGGTTAACTGTTGGGTTGCCTGTTTGGTTGTTCTCAACCTATGTGGTCCCGAATGTCTCGGCTACTGTTCAATCAGTTCCTCCACCTGAACAACATCATGTTGATTCCAAGGTGGACCTCTCCCCTTCTTCACCTGTTTCTGCGTCCTCCTCTTCTACCTCGCCTGGTGAAAGTCTGGATTCGAGTAACCAGGTGGCTAAGAAGAAGAAGAAGAAGACAAAGAAGAAGAAGTCCGATAAGAGAGAGGCTAAGGCTGCTGCTACCACTTCTATAGTGCCTCCTCTTGATAAACCTCCCAACCCTCTTCGGAAAATCATGTTCCCTTGCATGTTGTGCACAGGAAACCATCTTCTTCGAGACTGCCTTGGCATTCCCAAGGTGCTTGAAGCATGGTCCAATGGTTGCCCATCATTGCCTTTGGGTTCTAGGAGTCAGTTTGGGAGCACGTCTTCAACTGGTGCTGGTAAGGCTCCTAAGAAATAGGGTAAGCTCACCAATCCCTGTAAGTTGTGTGAAGGGCATCATGCCATTCACCTTTGTCCATATATGGATGAAGCCAAAAGAGTCTTGGAAAACACAACCGTTTCTACACCATGCCTCCCGGATGGTTATAAATGGATTTCTTTGAGTCCTCCACCAGTTGATCCTACGATTGGTCAAGAGTCATCCTTGGTCAATCCTGCTCCCCTGAAAATTCAAATTCAGGAATCCGTTCTCGACCAGCCATTGGTCATGGGATCGATTGAACTGGCCCCATCCACGGTACACCAGGTCTTTTCCGTTGAGAGTGGATTTCACACTCCTCAGGTTCTTCTGGTTTCTTCAGATTCCTTAGACTTGGAGAAAGATTCTCTTGTCCATATACCTCAAGAAGTTGCTCCTCCACCTCCCATGACAGAGGTCCCGAAGGATACTCCTCCCACCTTCGAGATGGAGGTCATGGAGGATGCTTCTTCTTCTTTCGTAACACCAAGGGAAGACCATATCGATTCAATGGTAACCCCTCTGAGTAGTTTGGTCGCTTCCTTTGATTGGAATCGATTTTCAGGATACCGCTTTCCGTCTTATGTGCCTTTCGAGATCACTGTATAGGCTTTTGGTCTGTTCGTACCCAGCACCATTATAGACGAAGGCGTGTCTGTTAGTGTTCTATCCTTAAATACTTGGCAAGCTTTCGGTTCACCGCCGCTTGCGCCTGTTACGCAGAATCTGTTGGCATTTAACAAAAGAACGAGTCAACCGTTAGGGATCCTTCCAAGATTACCTGTTACTTTGGGAGGTAAAACCGTCCATATGGATGTGATGGTTGTTCCAGGCCCCTTGGATTTCAATCTAATCTTGGGGCGCGATTACACCTATGCCATGGGAGCACTTGTCTCCTCCCTTTTTCGTGTGGTCTATTTTCCACATGAAGGACAGATCGTGACCATTGATCAGCTTTCGTTCTTTGGTCCCGATGTGGCAGCTGGCCCACCATCATCCCTTCCTAGTTTTTATCCACCCGTTGTATCTGCCCCACCGCAGGTCAACTATGTGGCTACCTACCCCATGCCTGTACTCAGTGATGTTGTCGTCGTGCATAGTGTGCTGGGGGCATTGGGTCCTGATTTCCAAGATGTTTTCCTTCCATCGGGAGTGGAACTCTTGGAAGCGATGAATTCTTTTTCATTATGATGAGGTCATCGGAGCATGGTTCTTTTCCTGTGTCAAGCTCCTTAAAAAATGAAACAAGGTTGTCAGAGCACAGTTCGTTTTCCTATGTCAAGCTCTTTAAAAAATGAAACAAGGTCATCAGAGCACAGTTTGTTTTCCTATGTCAAGCTCTTTAAAAAATGAAACAAGGTCATCAGAGCAGAGTTCATTTTCCTATGTCAAGCTCTTTAAAAAATGAAACAAGGTCATCAGAGCATGGTTCTTTTCCTGTGTCAAGCTCCTTAAAAATGAAACAAGGTTGTCAGAGCACAATTCATTTTCTTGTGTCAAGCTCCTTAAAAAATGAAACAAGCTGGTTGGAGCATGGTTCCTTGTCTTGTGTCAAGCTCCTTAAAAAATGAAACAAGGTTGTCAGAGCAGAGTTCCTTGTCTTGTGCCAAGCTCCTTAAACCATGGAACAAGGTGTCTTGAGGATAGTTCTTTTAATGTGTCAACCTCATTAAAATAATGAAACACGTTCCTGTTCAATTTGATTCTTTGATAAGTTCTCGTAAAATCCTAGTCGATTCTTTCTCCTGATCTCGTAACTTGAACCTTCACTCCATCTACCTTTCATATGGATTGAAGCTTGGGGGGCATGTACCTCGAATTGAGTCACCATGTTGGGGTCATGCTTACTTTTTCAAGCATATTTTGTTTCCGTTTCAAGCTTGTGTAAAAATGAAACTGGTTTCAAGCATAGTTTATCTTTGTTTCAAGCTTGTGTAAAAATGAAACCAACTTCAAGCAGAGTTTTCTGATTTCAAGCTTGTGTAAAAATGAAACCATTCCCATTTTACGTATTGTGATTGTCATTTTATCAGCCTGTTTTTGCCAGATGAACCTTGGTTTTCTCACTCCATCGTCACTATCTACTTGGACGATCATATGCCTTCACTTGGTTGTTTTACCCATTCCTGAGGAACCGCTGCGATGAGTGGTCTTGTTAGCCAGCCTCTTAACCTTTACTTGTTCTAAGCAGTTCCACCATTACCGGAACCAGTTGCTGCCCTTTATACCACTCGTTCCTCCAGGTGGAGTCATCTATCAGCTCTTTTCTGACTCTCTAAACATGAAAAGATTGTCGAGTCCCTTGTCGTTTCGATCTCGTTAAAGTGGAAATGAAACGACATCTACCCAGTATACGTTTACCCCTTTTTCAGGCTGGGATAGATTGTTTATGAAAAAGGAATACCCTAGCCTATTGCGACTAGGAGGCTTTCTTAGACATTGTTTTCTACCTTTTCGGATCTGAGGAACTATTTATGAAAAGGGACCTTTGGAGTTTACTTTTCTGCTGTCTTTTCAAACCCTCTAAACATGAAAAGACACCGATTTCTTCCTTTGTCAGACTTGTTAAACCTAAATGACATCAAAAATTGTCAATCATGACGTTACTCGTGTCTCTCCTTCCTAGGGCTCGTTAAATGTACTAGGATGGGCTTATATAACAAGCATATGGTATCCTCTTCAAGCTTGTGTAAAAATAAAGAGGTACTCGCCAGAAATGGTGGGGAAAATGGAACCAACATCATTGTCATGTCGGTTGTATGTCACTCTTGAACATGGCACTCGTCTGCATTCGTGTCGGGTTGGGGACATCTCATCTCATTTTTCACTTGCCTCCGTGGGTTTGGGTGATCCCTTTTGACCTCTCATCTGCTCTTTGCCTCGTCACTATGACCTCTGATATTTTGATGTCAAATACTGCCAAGTCCACTATCATGCCATTTATATGTTCAAGAGAAGTTGACCTCTGCAAATATCAACCTCCCTCTGATTCTCATCTGATCGTGATTCACAAAAACATTATGTTCCTCTGTCTCGCATTGATGATGTGGGAAACATTATGGCCCACCTTCGATCAAGGTCGCTTCCTGTTGACTTCGGCTCATTATCCGGGAAACTGATCTAGAGACTCCCTTCCGGTACCTTGGAACCTGCATGCCTCAATGGCAGGTTCTTCGCATTCGACATGAGGTTTTCATTATTGGCTTCCGATCGAGTGATTCTGCGGGTGTTCGACGTCATCTCATTGTTCACATGCCGTATATTGTACTTGTAGTACCTTGAGGGCCATTTTCATTATTGGTGGTTCCTCTCGCGTCTGTTAACAACTTTCATTATTGGCTGGTAATCAGACGATGTTCTTGCATGTTCGACTTTAGCTTACTTATTCACATGCCTGAACTTGTACTTTGTTTGGGTAGAGATGGAGCATAAGACCCTGGATTCCTGTCTGCTATAACCCAGGCTGCGAGTTTGTGTATTATTATGATTATTTACATGACTCACTTACTGGATGGTTGTGACCATACCTGAGTCTATTTGTCGATCCCCACTGGATGGTTGTGTCCATGCCTTGGATCTGGATTATTGTATACTCTGTTATGGATGGCTGCACCCATACCACATATATATCATGTATTTGAGACATCAGTTTTACTTCTTCACGCGGGTTTTCCGATGGAGGTGTTTTCAGTTGGACACGTTCTCGTAAAGCATTTCACCCCTCTCTCTCGTTCGGGCCTCATAACTTAGGGGGCATCTATTACACAATGATTTGTCACCATCCCTTCCATTCTCCATATCGCACATTGGAGGGTTCATTCCATGACTTGTTAGCAGAGACAAGACTTGAAAATACTTTCATGACATCCCTCTGAACATAAGCTTTCATTGCCCTGAAGACATCTCCTTGTGAAAAACCCTACAAACACCTCTTTTTGCATTGGCGCGGTCAGCCAGTTCAGTACCCACGCCAATGGGGGAAATCCTTCAAAGAGGGCGCGCCAATTGGCGCTCTGTCCCAGATTCTCACTCGCGCCAGCCAATTTAAGCTGTATTTTTTTAAAATAAATGGCGGAAGTTTCGTCCTAACAAATTCCTGGACTGCTATCTATCTTGAGTTGGGAGGTTTGGCTATGGATCTCCATAGAGAGGAAGTGGTTTTCCACCTCTCATGGAATATTCCTTGATGATAGGGCCAATCCCATGATTATAGGGATCCCAACTCCCCTTCCTCCATCTATAAAAGCTTGCTCATCTCCACTGCAAGCTAGTCTTCAAGTTCCCAAATTTCCCAAGAGGCTTATGCTGCAAGAGCCTCCATAATTCCCTTAAGGCCAATTTCAAGCAAGGAGACTATCATCAAGATCCGAAGAGAGAGGTTTGTCCCATCCTTGATAGGATTTTCGAGACCTGTTCTGCTGGCGACCCGCCGAAGGAGAATTCAACGTCAAAACTATGGTTGTAATTTTCCTTTGATTGATTATTAATGAACGACTATTGGTTATGGTTCCACTCTTGTTGTTTATGATAATGAGTTATGTCCTTTCTGACTGACATATAGTTGCATCTACTGTATTTTACACTTGTGTTTGTTTTGTTTCTCGTGTGTGCAAGTGTCCTATCAAGGAGATCGTGGGGATCGTGATCTGCCGGAGCTAAGGAACGGGAGCGCCACCTCTTCTACAAGCAACAACGTTGGATTCCAGGTAAGCCTTCATCGCTAGTCGTTTTATTTGCAATTAGGAACCTACACTATAGCGTGAAAGATTGTTGCTAGACCCAGTCTGGGCTAGTAGGGATCGCCTCTGTCCGCAGAGGGGATTTACCTCCACAACAGGCTCAGGCACATGAGTGAGAAGGGACTGAAGATTCTTCACTCAAGAAATTTTTTTCCAGGTTTGAAGAATGTTGATTTGGATTTCTGTGAAAATTTCATTTATCGAAAACAAAAGAGAGTAAAATTTCTCAGAGTTGGGAAAGAAAAGAAGAGCGAAAAATTGGAGCTTGTACATATAGATGTATGGGGACCTGCTCAGGTATCATCTCTCGATGGCTCTCATTATTATGTTACTTTTATTGATGATGCAACTAGAAAAACATGGATTTATTATATTCAGAATAAATCTAATGTATTTGATACTTTCAAGAAATGGAAAGCTTTGGTTGAGATTGAGACAGGAAAGAAGTTGAAGTGTCTCAGATCAGACAATGGAGGTGAATATTGCAGCAAAGAGTTTGATAGGTATTTTTCAGAGCATGGAATTCGTAGAGAGAAGATGGTTCCAAGAACACCACAAGAAAATGGTGTGTCAGAAAGAATGAACAGAACAATCATGGAGCGTGCAAGGTGCATGAGATTGCATGCAGGATTGCCTTTACAATTTTGGGTAGATGCTGTAGATACTACTGTTTATCTAATAAACATAGGGCCTTCAATTTTCTTGGATGGTGGTATTCCACAGGAAGCATGGACAGGTAAAAAGGTAAACTACTCTTTTTTAAAGCCTTTTGGTTGTGAGCCCTTTGTCCATATTAATAAAGAAAACAGAACAAATCTTGAGGCAAAATCAAAGAAATGTACCTTTATTGGATATGGTGCTAATGATTTTGGTTATCGCTTATATGATTATGAAAATCACAAAATCATTAGGAGCAGAGATGTAATATTCAATGAAAAGGTCTTGTATAAGAATCGGTTGCAGGAAAGTAAAAAGGAAAAAGAAAGCAAGGAATATACGGTTCTTGATGAGATAACTGAAAAAGTAAAGGTGCCTGAAAATAATAATAATCAACAACCACAGCAGCAGCAACCACCACAACAGCAACAGGCACCTCAAACACCTGAAAGTGGTGTTAGAAGATCTACCAGGATAAGTAGATCCCATGAACGATACTCTCCTTCATTATATTATTTATTGCTGATTGATTCTGGTGAACCTGAATGTTATGAGGAAGCAATGCAGGTTGAAAGAAGGAAGAAGTGGGAGCTAGCAATGGAAGAAGAGATGGACTCCTTAATGCATAACCAGACTTGGGACTTAGTCAGGTTGCCTGTAGGTAAAACTACATTGCAGAATAAATGGGTTTACAGGCTGAAGGAAAAAGATGGAGGAAAACAGAGGTACAAAGCTAGACTTGTGGTGAAGGGGTTTGCACAGAAGAAAGGTATTGATTTTGATGAAATATTTTCTCCTGTTGTTAAGATGAATTCAATCAGAACTATCTTAAGTCTTGTAGTAGCGGAAGATTTACATCTTGAACTGTTAGATGTAAAGACAACATTTCTCCATGAACATTTGGAGGAAGAGATATACATGCAGCAACCAGAAGGATATGAGATAAATGGGAAAGAAAAATTGGTGTGCAAGTTAAAGAAGAGCTTGTATGGCTTAAAACAGGCTCCAAGGCAGTGGTATATAAAATTTGACAAGTTTATGTCTGAACAAGGTTATACTAGATGTCACTCTGATCATTGTGTTTATCTAAAAAGGCAAAATGATGGCAGCTATATTATATTGTTATTGTATGTAGATGACATGCTTGTTGTAGGATCTAACATGCAGGAAATAAATGTGCTCAAAAGAAAATTGGCAAATTCATTTTCAATGAAGGATTTGGGAGCTGCAAAACAAATCCTTGGTATGAGGATAACTAGAGACAGGAAAAATCGCAAATTAACACTGTCTCAGAATGAGTACATAGAAAAGGTGTTGAAAAGATTTAATATGCAAAATGAAAAACCAGTTAGTACACCTTTTGCTAGCCATTTCAAACTTAGTAAGGAGATGTGCCCCAAGACCCACGAAGAAATGGAATATATGTCTAAAGTTCCATATGCATCTGTAGTTGGAAGCTTAATGTATGCAATGGTCTGCACAAGGCCCGATATTGCACATGCAGTGGGAGTTGTAAGCAGGTACATGAATAATCCAGGAAAAGAACATTGGATGGCAGTAAAATGGATTCTCAGATATTTGAGAGGTACCACAAATCAAGCATTATGCTTTGGTGGTTCAAACATTTCTCTATAGGGATATGTTGATGCAGATATGGCAGGTGACAGAGATAACAGGAGGAGCACTACAGGATATGTATTTACTGTAGGTGGAACAGCTGTCAGTTGGGTTTCAAAAATCCAAAGTGTTGTTGCACTTTCAACAACAAAAGCAGAGTATGTTGCTGCTACAGAGGCTAGTAAAGAAATGATTTGGTTACAAAGGTTTATGGGTGAATTGGGTAAGAAGCATGATATGGGCACGCTATACAGTGATAGCCAAAGTGCCATTCATCTTGAAAAGAACTCATCATTTCATTCCAGGACTAAACACATACATATAAAGTACCATTTGATACGGTCAGTATTAGAAGATGGAGAGTTGAAGCTGGAAAAGATACACACTAGCCAGAATCCTGCAGATATGCTAACAAAATTTGTAACCAGGGAGAAACTGAGAATGTGCTCAGTTTCAATTGGTCTTCAAGGATGACGATGAAGATGAGGAACAACCAGGTCCAAAGAGGAGTCATTTTCTAGCAAATGAAGCAGCGGTGGAGTTGCTACAATTAGTCTCCAAGTGGAAGATTGTTGGGTGTGGAGCCTAATTATCTTGTTTACTTTGTATCGGAGCCCCCCACTGGCGGGGGTTTTCAGGGGCAGCGCCCCCGAAGCTAAAAACAGATGTAAAATTTCCTTGTAAAAGCATATTAATTTCTAATCAATCTGGGCCATTCATTAGGCAAATGATCTGACGGTAGAAGTTATGTTTAGATTAGGGTTTTTTGCCCTAGAAGGCAACCCCTCACTTTTATGAGGGCATTGTATTGCGACTGTGCATTGTATTTTTATTCTCAGAGTGAGAAACAGAGCAGGAGACTGTGAGAGAGAATAGAGGATATTACAGCAGATCTGCTGTAGGTTCTGTCTCTTCATTTTTCTGGATAATAGAAAGGAATGACTGGCTGTTCGGGGTGGACGTAGCCCAAACTGGGTGAACCATGTATATCTGTGTCTCTCTGTTTTTATGTGTTTTGTGTGTTTGTATTTTCCACATATTTTATGTGTTGCATTGCTCCATAATATATAATTTCCTAACAACAATCATGTTCAACCATCCAAAAACAAAACAAAACCCTCGGCCTTCATAAATATCCTAATATCATTACCCAAAACCTTAAAGATAAATCGATCTTTACACTTATTGGAGAGATCCCTCTCCAGATTTAGGAGGGCTAGATCCTAGAATCCCAAAGTGGTTGAAACGATGTTTCTCCCTGCGGTCGGACTTTTTCCAATATTGCTGATTACGGGGAACTAACAGGGGGATAACCACCCAGTCGGGACCTTAAGATAGCTCCTTTTCCATTTGGGATGGTGGCTCCGACTGGATTTATAGGACCATTTTCCTAATAATTTGAATGGGTTGGTAATGGAATGGTTGGATGAAGGGAAAATGGGACTAAATGACTGAAATGAAAATAAGAACTAATCTAATTTAAATTCTGATAAATAAATTCTAAAACTAACCTGGGTATCATATGTGAATACAACTTTAAATTGTTTCAATTGAACAATAACCATAAAAATGTATTACAGCTTAATTGAAATGTGCAGCAAAAAATAAGGATAACTATGTTTAAGAAATTAAACAGAGTTATATTAACATATTGTATTCATCATTGTATATTGTTTGCATATACTATAAGAGATAAATATTTCCAATATACTTAGAAATGATATATATATAAAGAAATATTGTGAAACGAAGTACATATAAACGATAGCAATTTAAAAGAGAATATCATATAACAAAAGAAACTAACAATGAATAGATAGAAATAACATATCCATCTTGAGACTTTCAAATGAAATATGATACTCTAATCCAGCAATTCTGATGTAAAATTAACTCCAAGGTACAGAAATGCAATTCTTAAAGATAATTCCACATAGAATCACTAGATGTGATCCTTTATAAAAGAATATAGGAGTAAATGGAGTACAAAAATGTAATCCTCAAGTCAAAAATATTACAAATTAAGGACCCCTTTCTAAATGAATGAAAGGGGTTTAAATAGGTACTTAACAAAATAAAATAACTAAAACTATTCCGATAATCTATCTAATATCAAAAAATCTAGAACAGAAATGCGATCTTGTAGTAGACTGGCTCATTGATCATCAGTTGAGGTGGATGTGCGAAGGTGGAAAATTTTGAGCATATCCTTTACTTCTTCAAGATGACTAAGCTTCGAATGAAACCGCCCTATATACGTGGCATCTGAAAACTTGGGAAGGATGCAATCAATGGCATTTGAGAGAAATTTAATTGCAATGTGTTGACTATATGGTTTGATGAGATAAGACCACATTGAATCCCACGATATTCCTTGTAACTAGTCAATTTGCTGAATTTTATTACTGACCTCTTGTTTCCATCTAAGATCAGTCTCTTTAACTTTGGGTAACTGGCTGAGACTACAATCTGTAATTAAATTGTTTGCATATAAATTATCATTTACCATTTGTGTCACATTGTTCATTATCCCCTTAGCTCTGGATGTGGCCCTCTCTGCTCTGATCAAGCGATGTTCCCATTCTGAAAAGAAAATTTCTTTATGCCTCTCCATAATTTTGGGAAGATATGCTCTTTTCCCTGACTCTGAATCCTGTCATAAAAGAAAATCGGAGATTTTTTCTTCAGCTCCATCAAATTCAAACCTAAGAGTAACTCTTTCATCTATCAGGGAAGATGCTAGCTCACAGAGAGACTCTGCTTCTGCGATATTTAGACAAAATTCATTTAATTGTTGGGACAACAATTTGTTTGCCTCCAAAGATTCATTTTTAAATTGATCCAAAGTGGGATAATTCTTGAATTTGTCTAACTTAGATTGAAACATTTTTTATTTTTCAATCTTGAGATTCTGCTCATTTTGTAGAAGGGTTTGTAACTTTGCAATCTCCTGATTAAGTTGTTGTTGTTTTTTCAAGGGTCTGCTGATCAATCTTTTCTTTTTCAATAGCCAGCTACTCTTCTAATTGCTTAGTCCTGAGTTCTGCATCTTGTACTCACTGTTCCAACTGAATAATATTTTGTTGATTTCCTGCAACCTATTCTTCAAAAATAGCAATTTGCACATCCTTTTTTTTCACCAGCTGTGTAACTTCAGAAGCTTTATCTATAGTGGTAGCACTATAGGCACCTGCATACTGAGACAATTTGGTGAGATCCTCAAATGGATCCACCTCAGCATTTTTATAAACGATATTTAGAAATTCCCCCTGTGATTCCAAAAGTGCATCTTGATCTGTTCTCCTCCTTTTCCTTTGTTTTCTCACCAAAGCCCTATGTTTGGGACTGTAAAATATATCTAAAGTAGGGATTTCTTCCATCTTTAGCATAATTTCTCCTGTGGGGTTTTCAGGAATGATTTCTACATCCTGATCTTTGGAATTATCAACTAGAGGAGTGTTTTGTTGTCCTATCTACTGGGAAAATTGTTGATATTGGCTCAACAAATAAGGAGAAACAACCAGTTTAGTATCTACTTGTCCTCCAATTTGAGAACTTGCATTATTTTTTATATCTTTCTTGGGTGCCTGTTCAGTGTTTTTACATTTTGTGCTTCCTTTCTCAATATGTACATAGGCATCAGTACCCATGCTCTCTTTTTCTGTTTGAACTAAAGAATTCTGTGTATCTTTTTGAGTAGTTATTTCTATCTTGGAAATGTCAGCTTTGCGGCTATCATCCATTTTCTCCAGAACAGGATCAGCTCCTGTTACTTCTTTACTAGAAGTACTTCCTGCTTCTTTCTGTTGTGATGCTTTCTCTTGTGTGGGAGCTCTCAACTGATCAAGAGGCACTTTAAGTAACCTCTGACTTCTAATCAAAAGAACTTTTTCATGTCCTCGGCCTACAACTTGGACTTGGCTAAATAAAAAACTTGGGATATATCATTCAGGGAAACAAATAAATCATCAAAAATTTCTGGTTCATGTTCGAACCGAGCAATCGAAACAGAGGTAGTAAAATCGTACGCCACTTGCCTTGGATCGTATTTCCTTTCAGGAATTGTTGAAAGCTTAAGATCAGAAATCTTACCAACTTCTTTCTCAACATGAGCGAAACTATTAAGAGTATAGTAACCACACTTAAAAGGGAAGGTAGGCCACATAATCTTTTTATTGATTTTCAAAATTATAGACATTCCTTCTACTGTCAGTTGATAAGAAATCTCCTGAGCTAACAGCTTATCTGGAATGTATAGGGGAAGGATATGTGGCTCAACAATACTCCCAAAAATTCTGATATAAGTGAATTTTTCTTCCCCGAACCAATCTCTGATAGAGGACAAATCAATCTTGGCTTTACTGGAAAGTCTAGGAGGGAAATGGCCAAAAATGATTTGGTAAATTTGAATGAGAAAACCATGGCAGACTCTGTAAACATGATGTTTGCAATGTTCCTTCCATAATAATTTGTGATACACATGAATAGGGACAGGTTCTTTTGGAGTCCATTTCCAACCTAGCATGGGGAATTCAGAATTAAAATAGAGGGCGTCTAAGATATAAGCACAAAAATGTAAAGGGGTGGAATTCCCTGAATTATTGTCTCTTCTGTACTCAAGAATTCGATTGGCTATCTTATCAGACAAAATGACAACCCAATCCATAATTTCAATACTAACAGCAGAATGAATTAATGGGATGATTTGAATAGAAAACCTGGAAGATTTATCATTTTCGAACAATCTACGCATCATCGCTGGGGCATAGAAATATGGAGGCAAGAGAGACTCCATAGAGCACATACCTAATGCCTCCTGCTTATGTTTCTTAGGGTTATTCCTCCATTATTTGATTAGCTCTGCCTGGTTTGGATGTTCTGCAGCATATTCCTTAAGGAAGTCTTTGTTGTAAATCTTTTGCAGGTTGGGGAGGTGGTACATTGCTTTAATATCTTCTGCCCTGAATGACCCAAACACTGATCCAAAAGTACAAACAAAAGTCCTGTTTTGAATGGTCACATTGTCAATAACCCATCTGTTAACATCATAGTAGGGAAAAATGTTTTCCCGGGCAACAACTCGATGTAAAAATGAATTTTCCAATGCCCTGAGATGATTCTCAAAGTCTGAGTCTGAATCTTCTTCACCGGGAACAGTTGCCTTAGGCATAATAACCCTAGGTCTCTCTTTTTCAATCAAATTGTATACATTCTCCTAAGTCATCTTCCCTAGTCCTTGACAGGAGGTGTCTGTGACTAGCTTGAGTCTCGTCGGTTTCTCCTTGGGTGGCATGGTTAATACAGGGGCTTTTGCAACAAAAGAAGCTTTAGATTTTCTGCTTCTCTTTGACATTTCAGTGTTAGGAGAATTCTCTCTAGTTCTTTGAATGAAAGGATTCGAATTTTTGTTCTGTAATTCAAATGAATGCCTTCAGCCAAAATAAAACACAATAATGAGAACAACTATCCAAAGATCTGTTTATTTAATTACCATCTAATCTCCCCGTATTTACAAAATAAATGCTCTCCAAGGGGTCACTTTCACGCATTGAAAACAAAATAACCCATGATATTTTTTTTTTTTCAATTAATGGTAATGTACAATCAGAGATCGGCGCATCCTTGGAATAAATGTTAAAATTCACTTTTGATTCTTTGTGATGCGATCAATAAATATAAATATGAAATAAAAATCGCATCGCAAGTCTTCAATGATGCGCAAAATAATACAATATAATTCATGCCGATTTTCCGATTGCGACAATCGCATCGCAATTTGTTTGAAAGGAAATGCGACAACGCTTTCTACCAAATCCCGATCGCATAAGAGATTTAAAATGAAATGGACCGTTTAATACTATCTCCTAAAATGCAATGGCGATTGAGCGCAGTCACATTGGAATTTATAACGAAAGGAATGCAATGTTTGAATTTCTTCCCAAACGCGATTGCGATAAATCACATTGCATCGGTCATAGATAGAAAAATGCAATACTTAACACTAATCTGAAATGTGATTACGATTGAGCGCGATCGCATCGAAAATTTTCAAAGCAAAAACAACTCTTTAAAAGAACTTCTCCAAATTTCTGATTGCGATTACTGTTCATCTTAACATATTATTAACTATAAAATATTTCTAATATGTTCAAAATATGTTAAAAGGGTCTTCTAACTCATCAGATTGGAAATTTTTTTAAAGTTTGTACACTTTGTGAAAAAATGTGATATGCATCTTTTTATCCATGGATCTTTTATTTCTATTTATGGAAAACGATATATAAAAGGGGACCTATTTTTTAATGGGATTTATTCTAAAATTTAAAAAATGGGGAGGGTTGTTGTACAGTACAACACCTTCCAAAAAGAATCTCCCAATCTTGGCCAATGTAAGCATGAGTGGCCTCCATCTACTCAAATGTATGGAGGATTCCTTCCTTAAAGGAGGCACCCTCTGCTTCTCCAAATCCATGGAGCAGCTTCGTTGCACCATGAAGGTTCCATCGTCCATCACTGCAGCAAATCCTATCAACACAGTATGTGTAGTGAGAGTGGGTGATGTTGAAAATGGAAGGATGTCCCCCTCCTCCTTGAGTCTATCCCAAACTCTCTGCGTTGTACTAGACTCCTCCAAAGTCTTCACCTCTATGAAATCTAAGAGGGGTGAACCAAGTGGCAAGATGCCTCTTATGAACTCCAGATCTGGTGGCCTCCCAGGTGGAATTCCTCCATGTAGTGAGACATCAATGTCAAGAGTAGACTGTAAATATGGTTGGGCAACCTTGCCCTTTCCCTCACAGCGCAAATTAGTCTACCTCTACTTTTCACCAGCTCTCTGAAATAGATAGGGGTGTGTGTTCTTTATCAAATAATGCTAACCTTCCTCCCTGCCTTCTCCTTTCATATGTAGTATCTCAAAATCATGCTGCTCATTGATTGTGCTTTGTCTTCCATATGTGAGATCCTAGGAATCTCTTGCAATGACACAATAATTCCTCCTTTTGGAGCATGTTCTCCTCCTTCCTCTGCATGAGGGACTAGATGTGATCTAGATGTGACAGCGTTGTTGACCCCATTCTTCTCTTCCTCTTCAATATGAATGGGAGTCACCTGCTCAATAACAGGATCCTCTTTTGAAAAAGGAAACTGAATGCCCTCTTGTCCAAGGATATGAGACAAAGATCTTTCCTCTAGCAAGGTATTATGCAAGATGCGATCTTTTCCAACAGTTTCCTGAAATGGATTTGAGTTTATAGGTCCTTCCAACCCATCCAAAAGTTCTGTTTGTCTTGGTTTTTTTTGCTCTACCAATAGTGTTTTAGAATGTTTTCCGTCAAACCTCTCCACTAATATCTTAGTGAACTTTGCATAAGAGGAAATATTCTCATTTTTTAATGAAAATGACTCAAATATCCACCATGCATAGGCCTTACCTTGAAAGTGTAGCACTGCAACTCTGATGATTTCATCTTCAAAAACTTGGTGCTGCTGCAAATAAGTATGTAGCTCCTCCACCCAAGCTTTGGCTGAACATGTTGGTAGTCCATCAAAAGTAGATAGAAAAACTCTATCCATGTCATGCTGCGTACTCCTCTCCACTTTGATCTTGCAAAACTCCTGGAAAGTGATATGATCTCTAAAATTCTCAGTTTGAGATTCATACTCCTGTAGAAAATCAATAAGAGTTTCCCTCTTAGGAATTCTTCCTTCTTCCATCTCTCTCATGATATATCTAGGAATTTTACCACACTATGCATAATAGGGTGTAGCTGCATGCTCACACCTATCATGTGCAAATCTAGATTTGGCTCTAGATCCAAACTCCTTTGGAGATTCCATCTCCCTTCTCATTTTCTTGAGATCTTCTTTAATGCTCTGCATAGATTTAGGAAGAAGTTTTGAGAGCCTCTCCTCCTTCTTTCCTCGAAATAATGGATTCTTCTATTTTTTGTACATTTTCTCTTCTCCTTTTTCTCCTGATAGCATAATTGCTGAGATCCACAGGCTGAGCCAAGATTATGCTCTGATACCATTGTAATATCCCAAAATGGGAATGCAACAATGCATAAGCACAATAATGGAATATCATGGAGACATTAACTCATAAAATGTGTTTAGAAACACATAGGCATAAAATGAATACAACAACAACAAAAATGAGCTCATCTACATCATTCCAAGTGGGGAAAATGCAGCAATTAGACCATAAAAATGTTATTTCTAGGAAATTACGGTGTAACAAGGGGAAATAGCACTTAGGTTCCTTATAATATATATTTTTTCCCTCATATGTGAAAGGGAATCAGAAACAAATCCATTTTACTAAGTTAAACAGATCTCCCAGTCTCAAATCAACTTAAAAATGCCCAAACCCCATGATTTAAGCTATGCTGAATTTCTGAAGCACATGATAGCGCTATTATGTTAGTATTTATACAACATTATGATATAAATTCATGGATCTATAGTTTTATTGAACAATATGCTAAGAAAATAGAGATCTGGCCTCCTTAATACATTATAGAAGTAACCCGACAAGGATTTCTTGAAAGCTTAAGTACAAAAGAGCAGATCGGAATATTTGGCTCTGAAATAACATTGTATTACTGAAAAATTACATAAAAAATCTGAATAATACAATAGAGGTACGAAAATCCATTCTTCTAGCTTTTCGGGAGAAGGGTTGGCCCTTTCCCTAGGAAACTAGCTGAAAAACAAGGGCTTAAACCCTGCTGCTACAGCTCTATGAAAAATAAAACAGTTCCTGCAAGATATTGTGTTGTAGGAGATGAGGAATAATTTGTAAAAGTGCCAAGATGTGAAATGAGCCCAGAAATCTTCCTAGCTGATCTATCAAGAGAAGGAAAGCTCCATCTACTGAGAAACAAACCTGGAAGAGGTGTTATCAATCCTCCATTGCAACACCCTGCAAAAAAACACTATTATTTACAGAAATAACGTTGTAGCTGAATACTGATGTTTGGCCTCAAGCATGGATGTGGAGCAATACAATGCAAAAACTCTCCCAAAAGTCTTCTTAAGAGTAGAGGTGGGTTTCCCGCTCAGGAACACCCGGTGCTAAACAACACAACAACCCTTCTCAACAACAAGAGGAAGCAATAGTCTAAGCAGAACAATATCAAATCATAATCTCAAACATGCCATCAAATGGCTTACATCCTCTTCCTTAAGTAGAATGTGAGCTTACATGTCCTTGGCCCCACTCAATTAGGTCATTTCCTTGATGAGGTTTGTTGGGATAGAATTGTAATCTATGGATAAATTACACTTCCATAGATAAGTGTTAGTCTAGAACAATAGGTGAAAGACTATACTACCATTTCTCCTAACTCATAACATATACATAGAGAGGATTGGAGGCTTACTTGTTTCAGTCGCTTCCAAATGGCTCCTTTCTGTCGCTTCCACTACAGCTTCAAATTCAAGCGGTTTGTAAGCTGAATGCTTCCTGCAATAAAGAACACTGAAATAGCAGAATATGAAATAATATTCATATATATTCAAGCTAGTTAGCTAAATTAGTAAAGCATAAAATACATTCATCAACCAAGATCTTACAACATGGAAAATCAAAGTTAACATAGATGCATGTAGGGAAAAACAAGAAGTACTCTTTATTGATGATAGAAGGAGAGGTTACAACATAATGAATGATTTGGAGTGACCTTCCAATAAATTTCCCAAGTCTCATCACAGCATAAATCTCTCCAATAGCAGCTCCGCAAATCAAACTCTCAATTGAAAATTCTTCAGCATTTCTCTACTCAAATTCTTCCCTCTCAAACACTTAGATCTGTGTTTAATTTATAGATGAACTGTAGGTTGTTTTTCAATCAATAGCTTTCCAAAAATAGGAAATACATGTTTCCAGTCATGTAGATGTCAAATGGACACTTGGATCCGAAGTTTGACACATGTGAACTCTTCTAGAAGGCACTGACCAAGTGGAGATTCCGGAACAATGAGAATTTTTCTCCCAATGTGACCAACACACCTGTGAATGTCGGGAAGTGATTTGTAGAGTAGCCTTGCATGGGGATACCTACATATTCAATGCACTTAGGCCCCTTAGATCCTGCGTTGGTGAGCTCTCATATGTTATACAAGAAGCTTCAAACCATGGAAATCCTTGCTTGATGAAAGTCTTGCTTGATTTGTTTTGTTTTCTATCTTAGGGCATATAGCAACTGAAATGATAGGGAATGATATACCCTTTGATCATTGGTCCTGGAGATGATGCCCAGTTAACCAGGTCATTTGGAATGGTGCCAAAATTGACCTATAACAATTGCCCCCTAAAGCATGAGATCCAAATAATAAGAACATTTGATTGAGATGCTTTATGCTGTGATGAGCCTGGAAACGAAGCGGAATGGTCACCTGAATCAATCTTACAATAAATTTCATCATGATATATCCTCTATTGATCATAATTGCTGAGGATAGGCATTCCCATGTTCAACACATAAAACAATCTAATAACATGTACAAAATTCAGAAAGTCGTCTACAATGGAATGTTGCCCAGATGCAGACATGCCTACATATATAGGCCCATGTTTGGATGACAATCTGTATGTAAGGTCACCGTACAGATGATGTGTACAAAAATCCTGAAATTGCAGCCCGGATGAATGAAACTAGATCCGAGGTCTTCTTATCTCGTTCACTCGATCATTCGAGTACAAGTCTATCCATGCGAATATATGATTTGTCATCAAACATGGAAAGAAATTGTTTGATTACCAACCAATGATGTGAGCTGTTAACAAACACGAGAGAGCCAACATTAATGAAAATGGCCCTCAAGGTACTGTAGTACATTTCATAAGGCATGAATAAATGATTTGATGTCGAACGACAAACAAAATATTTTGGTCAAAATTTCGGAAGCGAGGATCTTGTCGATGTTGTAACAAGCCTCATGGTACTGGAATATGATGTTTCTAAGTGAACTTCCTAGATATTGATTTGTTGACGACAGGAACTCACCTTATTTCAAAATAGGAGTTACTGATTTCAGAGACAAGGGTATGACTTGATATAGCAATTTTCAGGGATGACGGTCATGAAAATGAAGGTTTATGAGTATTGCAGATGGATGATTTTTTAGTCACTGGATGACTTCTCTTGAACATATCCACGACATTGTGATGACTTGGCAACATTGACCCAAAACCGAAGTGAAGGTATGATGAACCATAGGTGTGAATGAACCGTCAAGATGATTACCCAACCTAAACAGTCATGGACATGGAGTGAAAGAAGTGTCATGTTCAAGAGCGACTTGCTACCAAAAAGAAACTTTACTTGTTTTTCCCAAATTTTCCCCCATCATTTGTCGACCAACACCTCTTTATTTTTCAACAAGCTTGAGGAGGATAACATTTACTTGATATATAATTAAACCCTTCGGGCGAATAAAGTATCGCTATTTAATAATTCAATGAGTATAGTGATGAATGAAACTCGATTGTTGCCATGATTGACAAGCCCGTGCTATTTTATGTTTTAACGAGCTTAACGACAGTGATAGCCCAGTCCTTTTTCATATTTAGAGAGTCTAAAAAAGAGGATGAAAGAGAACTCCAAAATTAATTTTTTCGTAAATGTTTCACTCAGATCTAAAAAAGTGTAAAATGATATCTGAGAGAACCTCTTTGGTCATGTTTAACCAAGGTATTCATTTTTCATAAATAATCCATTTCAATCCGGAAAAGGGTTAAACTTATACTGAGTAGATATCAATTCATTTACTTTAACGAGCTTGAAATGATAAGTGCTTGACAATATTTTCACATTATCAGAGTCTGAAAAGAGCTGAAAGAAGACTCCAGGGGTTCCTTTTTCGCTGTTATCGAAGTTTGAAAAAGAGATAAAAGTGTGCTTCAAATAATTTTTCGTTTTTAACAAAGCTCGAAAAATAAGGAGAAAAAGTATGCTTTGTCGTTAAGTCATTCTTTGAATAAATCTGCATGACTAATCTGTTCATCAATTGTATTTCCTATTTAGAACAACATGAAATGGATTAAAAATACCTAGTTCATGATCAAAACATAATAAAACCATAGTCATAGCAATAAATATTCATTGCAAACAATTACATGACTAAATAAAAGGAGTTTTACTATTCATTTTTACCATTCCATAGTTACCATTTGTATTTTGGAGCTCTGAACCTGATTTTTCCCCTGAACTTCAGCGGTCACTTGCATGCAATTGGTAAGAATGTTTTGAATGTCCCCTACAAGAGCACATGTTGAATGCCCCTTGCAAGAGTAGGTGCCCCCCAAGCTTCATTTCATTCACCTAAGTAGATTACTAGTTATTAATAGTTGGATGGAATGAAGGTTCATTTACAAGATCAAATGGAAGACTCATTGTAATTAGGAGAGGATTTGTTTCATTTTTTAACGAGCTTGACATAGGAAATAACTATGCTCATGACCTGTTTCATTTTTTAACAAGGTTGACACAGTAAAAGAACTTTCCTCAACACATGTTTCATTTTTTAATGAGGTTGACATAGTAAAAGGAACTATCCTGAAAGGCACTTGTTTCATTTTTTAACGAGGTTGACACAAGAAAAAATAACTATCCTCATAACTCTCTTTCATTTTGTAACGAGGTTGACACAGAAAAAGAACCATCCTCATTGTGCACTTGGACTAGTGAGTGTGTGCTGGAAAATACGTAGTCTAATGGAGTCATCATTTAAGGATTTTGATGAACACCACAAATGATAAGTTATAACATGCATTGACGGGTCTTCTCCAGGGTTTTCATTGAATTTTGGAATTTCAGAGGGTAATTTCTGTGCAATCACCCACCAGCAAGGAGAATAACGGATGGGACCAAATTGATATTGTACTGAGGATGTGAATAAAGGATCAAGTTGTTCAGTACTCATAAGGGAGGAACCAAATAGGATTCCAGATGATGACATGGGTGAAGTCAATGGAAAAAACATCGAAGATGAAGCAACAACAGATGTTGTCACATCTGAAATAGATGGTTCAGTCTAGGATGTTATCTCAGTCATGGTCAAATGACCCAATATATGCCCTATAGAATCTACGGGAACTCGAAATGAAACAGGATCAACAAAAGCAGAGGAAGGTGATTGAGGAAAAGACTCGTACATGTAAAGCTACTACTGAAAATGAGTTGGAGTTAAAGGTGTCTCATCTTGTGGTATGTCTTCAACCAAAATCAAACCAGGTGGAAGAACTTCGCCGTCACGCCCAAAGTATATTTTAGGTGGTTGACTGCACAATATGGGAGAATCAATGGCTATAATAGATTGTGGAATGACCAATACATAAACAACTTCCGGTTTTTCGACTTCGGGATGAAGATTTTCTCCACTTAGGGAAGACAACAACTGAAATATAAGGGGATGATAGACCCTATTTCATTGGTCTTGGGGATGATATCCTATTTTACCAATAACAATTGTCCCCTAGTGCATAATGGGATCCAGATCAACTTCCAATTGAAAAACGTTGGGTTTGGGGGGTATGGTCTCAACGATTGGATGGATCATGACCACGGGTAGCTATGAGGACTCTATCTCGACAACAATAGACAAACCAGGATTTGTAGAAACAACTTGTGCCAACTTTGGTATACGGGAAGATGATGCTTCACTAGAGGTACTGATGGTACTGGTTTCGGTAGAGTGATGTCTACGCGAACGACGGGGAATAGGATTGTGTTCTTCCACAATTACTGATTTATTTTATCCAAAAACAAATAAACAAAAAGAGGGTAACACTAGGTAAAAGGGTTTACCAAGAAATAGTGAACTGCATAATACCTCTTGGCGAACCAAGAAGTACAGGTAGGTAATCTCCCCGAATCCTGTGTTCGGTATATAAAAATTTCAGGGCAGCTGACTCAGTTCACTATGGATGGATAGCACCTAAAATTTGTCCTCCCAAAGATACCCGAAGGTACATGGAGGCCCAAGTCCATATTAGAGCTGTCTGATGTGAAACTGCACAATAAGAGCACCCTTTTATACTTATCGTACTGTAACACCACCTGATATACCCAAAAGTACGTGGACGAGCTACGATAAACTTACATACGTGGAGTGAGGTATCACACTTAGAATGTATCGCAGACAAGTTAACGACAGCTGCTATGTTTTACGATGCCGGAACACGTCTCTATCCTAGACCTTATAAATGTTATCGTTAATGTTCCAAAGTGTTGTTAAGTAAATTGAGATTTATTTTATGTTGATCTTGCTTAACAATTTTCTTTTCAGGTTCACTGCGATGATGTGTATGAAATTCCTAAAATGCAAGCTAAGAATGATAAAAAAATCTTTCACTTTCAGCTTTTTCAATGAAGAACCTAGCTACTAAGGTAAGAGAGAAAATAATTTGAGAGCAAACAAATCAATGAACAAAACAAAATCAATGAATCTCAAACTAAATGCAGATTTCCTAATGTTCCTTTTACAAAAAACACAATCCTACATGCAAATGCAAGTTTTTCTTTTCAGTTTCCTTAATGTTATGAATGCAGAAAAGAAACTAGGTGCACTAGATCAATAATTGAAATTATTTTTACTTTCTAGAAATGAAGAATACAAACAACAATTTATCTTTTGAAGGAAAAATGAGGATTTCAACAACAATTTTTCCTATCAAGGAAATGAATATTTTACGACAATTTCCTATTTCGAAAGAAAATGATTCTTAATGCGACCATTAAAAATACTTTGAAATAAACTTGTTAATTATAAAGAAAAACTTTTCTAAATAAACATTGAACAAATTTTGAGCCAAAGGAGGAAGAAGTATATAAAGTCACTGGTCAATTGAGCATCCAACATTTCAGAACATAGCAACAAAAATAACTGGAGCAAGTTACAAATTCAGATTCAAGGGAATTTGGTCCCTTTCAGGAGCCAACGCAGTCTCCAAAGGGAGACAGTGCTCTACAACACAGGCTTGGAAGGGAGACAATGCTCTGCAAAGCACTGTGCCCTAAATAAGGGTGTGTTGGGCACAGTAAACAAAGAAAAAACTATGGTTTGGCTCACTGTCTTTGCAAATTAAGCTCTGAAAAATTCTAATATTTATGTGTAATAGTTACTGGGTGGATTTAGAAAGAAAATCAAAGACTAAAACACCTAGAACTAAGAGAAATTATCCCCAGTAGAGTCGTCAGTTTTTTGGGCCAGAATTTTAATCTACGGATAAATTACGCTCCCATAGATAGGCCTTAGTCTAGAAAAATAGGTGAAAGACTATACTACCATTTATCCTAACTCAGAATAGATACATAGAGAGGATGGGAGGCTTACTTGTTTCAGTCACTTCCAAATGGCTCCTTTCTGTCGCTTCCACTACAGCTTCAAATTCAAGTGGTTTGTGAGCTGAATGCTTCCTACAAGAAAGAACAATGAAACAATAGAAGATGCAATAATATTGATATCTATTCAAGCTAGTTAGCTAAATCAGTAAAGCATAGACTACATTCATCAACCAAGATCTTACAACATGGAAAATCAAAGTTAACATAGATGCATGTAGGGAAAAACAAGAAGTACTCTTTATTGATGATATAAGCAGAGGCTAAAACCTAATGACTAATTTGGAGTGACCTTCCAGCAAAGTTCCCAAGTCTCATCACGACATAAATCTCTCTAGTAGCAGCTCCACAAATCAAACTCTCAATTGAAAATTCTCCAACATTTCTCTACTCAAATTATTCCCTCTCAAAACTTAGATCTGTGTTCAATTTATAGATGAAATGTAGGTTGTTTTTCAATCAATATCTTTCCAAAAATAGGAAAGACATGTTTCCAGTCATGTAGATGTCAAATGGACACTTGGATCCGAAGCTTGACACATGTGAACTCTTTTAGAAGGCACTGGCCAAGTAGAGATTCCAGAACAATGAGAATTTTGCTCCCAATGTGACCAACGCACCTGTGAATGTCAGGAAGTGCTTTGCGGAGCATCCTTGCATGGGGATACCTACATATGAAACACACTTATGCCCCTTACAGCCTGCGTTGGTGAGCTCTCATATGTTATACAATAAGCTTCAAACCATGGAAATCCTTGCTTGATTTGTTTTGTTTTCTGTCTTAGGGCATATAGCTACTGAAATGATAGGGAATGATAGACCCTTTGATCATTGGTCCTGGAGATGATGCCCAGTTAACCAAGTCATTGGGAATGGTTCCCAAATTGACCTATAACAAGGTTCACCTCCCTCCAAAATTGCGTTATTCTCTAATTAATCTCCACTCCTCCTCAACAACGTTGTTAACTTGGTTAAAGTTGACTGAATCAACATGATCCAAACCTTGTTCACACATGGAGGAGCTTTATTTAGCTACTACAAAGGTCCCTTTTCACACTTAAAGTGTTTTTATTGCTGCTCAAAAGACTTATGGGCCTCCTCACCCACTTATTCACCTACCTAGTGATAAAACAACTATAATATTCCATTTAGCTTGAAGGCTAATTTTTTTAAATATTACACATGCACATTTCCAAGACAACCGATAATTACTTTCCATAGAAATAGAGTATGGTCGGGAACCTTGGCTAGAGAGAGAAAATATACACTTGGAGGGTCTGTTAGAGAGGACCAAGAGAGACCTTGACCTCCAAAAGAAGATGGCAAGGCATTATGCCTTAAGAAACAATATTGCAAGGACCAAGCTCAAAAGAGACAATGAAAGTGTTTGGAAATATCTGAAAGTACAAAATGCTAGAATACAACCCTAGGGTTGAATAGGCACTACGGGATGAATACTAGAAGGAGGTGGTTGAACTCATGTAGAAATTAATAAGAACTCTCCAATAGATCCTCCAAGTGAAATGTTGATCCCATCACTGAAGACCTAACCCTCCAAATGAATCATTGAACCCTCCTCTGAAAATAATCAATAGAATAACGTAGATCTTAAGGAAAAATGGGTTGTACGAGGTGGAAATATCTAGGCGCAATGCCAAATAATGAAATTAAGCTCCAAGACCTTCCTTGTTTGCCTCCCAATGGGAAGGATACCTCTCCATAAAAAAAAAAACATTGAAAGTGACCCTCAAAGTCCTCCACTGCTTCTACCCCCCAACACAATACAACTCCACCAGAAACTGCGCTGTAGTTGAAGACTGAAGCTTGGCCAGAATGTCGGAATGTGGAAATGTGGTGCAAAGCTATTCCTAGATGCTTCTCTAGGAAAGAGGTGGGATTCCCACTCGGGAGCACCTTATACTTTAAACAACACGCAATCTCAACTAAACAAGCGAAGAGTGCAAGAACTCATACGGACCACAAAATCAATAATCAATAACATAACCATACATGGCTGCCTTTCCCTCCTTGTAAACAATGTCGACCTACTTTGGGAAGGTTATTCTGAGATGCCATTCATCATTCGACATTGGTGCCACACCATTTATATTCTATGCAGAACACATACCTTCGGGAATTATGCAATTTCTGAAGACCATTTTGGGAGGAGGAGGTTGTCTTCTGTACTTCAGCTGGAGAACCGGTGAAGGATTATTCCTATCACCTTGGAATTCAAGATCAACATTCCCAGGGCCTCATTTCAGATCTGGCATCAGGCCAAAATTTATTGACCTCCTATCAGCAGTAGTTGAATCAAGTATTATGTAGTCCATCATTGCAAATCCATAGGAGGAAGGAAGTTGCTAGCATTTTAGCTAGTAATCCTGTGAGGGATCATCCCCTCACCTTGCCATCACCATTTCCATAATCCTGGAGCTTATTGCAGCATATTTCAGCAGGCATTGAGTCTTTCCCTCTTGTATATCGCGGTTCCCAGTACACGTTTTCGATTGTTGTATCTTGAAGGAGGATGAAAAAGAGGCAGATCTCGAGCTCCTAGCTTGGAATGTGAACTTGGGATATACCTCATGGCTCGAATTTTTTTTTATAAAAACTTTCAGCCATATTTGGATTAGATCTAGTTGTAGATCTACATAACCAAGTAGTGAAAGGATCAAACCCTAGGAGGGTGATTTTCCAAACTCATAGATCTAGAAAATCCTTTCTGGGTTATCTTGGGTTCGCATCACATTGGCCAAATATTGAATCTTGGCATCATTAGAGCTCCTAAAATCCTTATATCTGAATTTTCCTTTGTAGAAACTATATGTACATCATCAGCAAAAGGGACAATGCAATATTGCTTCCTGTAGCTCACCAGTTACACAGTGCTAGTTGTAGCATGTTTGCAAGGTCATTCTAGGCCACCTCTTGGGCTAGAGTACCTCTATTTTTACACTGTTGTAACTGTAATATTCTCCACATAATAATAAGGCTCAAATTCTCTGTATATTCTGATGTTGTCTTTGGATTTATTGTTTACATAACATGGTCTCATATTGTGTTTGAGTATTACTGCATTATCACTTTAAGGATATTACGGTGGTATCGAGGCACAACTCAGATAATCAAGGCAAACAAGCCTCCCATGAATACATATGCCATAACATGAAAAATAGCTGCTATACAATGCACGAGAACCAATACAGAGCAATTTTAATGAGGGTAAATTCTATTGAAATATGTAATAATTTCGATCTCCTGATATATGGCTCAAATAGTACCAGGAGTAAAGATTTAAGCTCCCAAGCACATTTCCAAGACAACCCAGAAAGGGTTTCCGGAAATACCCCAAAGTACAAAATGTCAGAATACAGCCCTAGGGCTGAATAGTAGCTGCAAACTGAATACTGGAAGGAGGTGGCCTAACTGATAAAGAAATGAATAGAACTCCTCCAATAGAACCTCCAAGTGAAAGTTTTATCCCCTCACTAAAGACCTCACCGTCCAAATGAATCATTGAATCCTCCTCTAAAAATACACCATAGAATAATGTAGTCCTTGAGGGAAATTGCGTTGTAAGAGGTGGGAATGGCTAGGCCTGATGCAAAATAATGAAATGGGGAAACTTCTGATGTAGGAGGTGGGAATAGGCTGGGCCTGATGCCAAATAATGAAATTAAACTTCGAGACCTTCCTTTTTAGCCTCCCAATTGAAAGGATACTGTCCACTAGAAAAAAAATCTTGCAGTGTCCCTCCAAAATCCTCACTTGCTTCTCCCAAGTGACATAATATTCCCAAATGGAGAAGGAATCAATATATAAAAGATATGCAAGAAAAATAACTTACGAGAGAATAAGTAAATGCGAGGAGGCCAATATGAAGACCTTTTATCATTTACAACATCAAATAAGATGTCTGGTCAGGCCCATAATATGTACAACGAGAAAATAGAAGTCTCTAATGTAAGAAAATCCTCAAAATGAGGTGCTACAACCATAAGTAAGGCTGAAAGGAGAAACGACATATTTATTTTATTGGCTGCAACAACTATAGATTACACTTTAGATATAGAGTAGATCTGTTCATGAAAATTTAGATCCATATCAGATCCATACACTAAGAAAGGCTCTTCTTCAAAATCCCCTTGGGGTTTTCGGCAATACAACATTAAGTACAAGAGTAGAGCCGTTTGAGAGATCTAAAGGATTACATACGCATAAATACTTAGATTATCTAGGAATATTCAGATCTGATATGAAAGTTTATCTGATATAATTATCCTTTTCAATGGATCTCGAAGGTGAAGGAAAAATCCCCAACACATGAAAATCATTCCTCCAAAAGATGTGCCAAAAGACCTGCAACAACACCTACAAAAATAACACGGAACAAAAATAACACGGTTCTGGAAGAAATACTGTGTTTTAGGGTTTAAGATATGTTTGGGCACATACTGAAGATCTGTTGCTCCAATGATCAAATACTCTAAGCCCAATGGGATAGAAGCCCTCCCCCACTAAAAATGAGCATGGTTTGGTCTAGATCGATTAGGTAGTAACATTAGTTGCTGCAGCTTTCAAAGACAACCAAACCCTCAACAGGATCTGCGTTGTAGTTGGAAGAAGAAGCTTGGCCTCAAGCCAAATAGTGGACTATGCAATACAAACTCTCACAAGAGCTACTCAATGGGAAGAGGTGGGATTCCCGATCAGGAACACCCAATGCTAAACAACATTTGCAATCTAGGCTAAACAGCCAAAGAAAGCTTGTATGTGTAAATAGACAATACTTCAGAAAATACAATACCATCAACAACCTTTTCATGCTGCCATCCTCTTCCTTTTATAAGTTAAGAGCTTGTAAACCCTAAACCACTTTCAATGAAATAACTTCTTTCACACAAGCCATCTCCATCTAAAACAACGCTGTGCCTCATTGATGGCCACTCCTCCAAGACAATGCTGTACATTTGGTCATGGTTGACCCAGTGAAAACATCCAACCCCTTTCACACCTAAGGGTGCTTGCTTACATAGCCAAGATTTAGCCTTTTTCACATTTGGCATTGATTTATTTGCTGTTTAGGAGTTTTATGATCCTCCTTTACATTTTTATTCATGAAACAGAAAAATAAAACAAAAATGAATATTCCCATTAACTTAGGACTAATTGGGAATATTACAATCCTCCCCTCCAAAATGTTGCTTGTCCTCAAGCAAGTGATAAGTTGAGTGCTGCAGCCCTTCTCCTCCTCCATTGGTGACACCATCATGTGATAAGCTTCCTCCATAAGCTAAGTGTTCACCAATCCAGCCCTCCACGAATTGTTCCTCCAAAGTTCTCATGAGATGTAAATAGTCCATCCCACAAGGAGACAATAACTCAAATGAAACAAACATGGCTTGCCCAATGTCCTCCCTAAAACATGTAGCATAAGATATATGGAGAACCTCCTTTCCATAGGGCACATGCATACCTCCCATCCTCTCTCCATACATCCCCATAAAAAGTACAAGTACATCATCAATGTATGGGAGCAAAACAATGTACAAACAAACAGAGATTTGTGCATATGGAGGTGGGTCATAGTCCCACATGTGGAACCAGCGCAGTGCATCTCCTGCCTGCATCAGATCTAGATGTGGTAAGTGGTTTCTCCACCACTTACTTACAATACATGTTATCTCACTATGGTTGAAAGTGTGAGATATATTTGGTGCCTTAGGGAAGCACCCATCATGTTGCAAAATCTCCCTTTGTCCACCAAGGGAGAGGCCATATTCAGAAATAGTTTTGGCCCAAAGTTGGCCATGAGGTTTATAAGGTATAACATTCCTCCTTGGAGTCATGGCTTGCATATAGAAAGCGGAAGAATGCAAACAATAATCAAATGAAACATTATTTAAATGAGCATATTTTCCACCAAAATTCCTCTTTAAACAAATGGAGTGGTGCATAGATCTATCCCCTTCCTCAAAAGGAGAAAGAGATGGCTGAATTAACTCTGTCATAGAGTTGGGTTGCTGCTCCCTCTCCACATGGTACATGCATCTTTGACAATGCTGATATAGTTCTCCTTTAAAGCCCTCCCAATGGTAGCCCCTCAAGATGATGTTGTTGAGCTTCATAGAATAAGTGTGGCTGAAACAAAACTCTTCATAGGCCCTTTGTAGTAACTTCTCCTTGAGCTTGGAGGCTCTAGACAAGAAGATCCTACCATGATCATAGATGACTCCATCTTGGACTGAATAGCCCTCATCATGTAGCAAGTCATAAAAAATCATGCATGTGTGAAGATCCTTGGAATATTCCACCAACTGTTGGGATTTCCAATATGGATCTAATCCCCCCAACAATGACAACGCTGATAATGTACCAACTGAAATGTCTGTCATGTTGTTGCTCTTCTCCTTGACATCTCTCATGCCAAAGGTGTAGGTTGGAAGGCCATACCTTCTATTTTTCTCCTCCTTGACATCTCTCATGTCAAAGGTATAAGGTGGAAGGTTATTAATTCTTCCTTGCTGCCCTTCTTGCATATGCACATGCTTAAATGAAGATGGAAGTTTTTGGAAGTTAGTCTCCCATGGGAGGCTATCATCTATCCAAAACCTCCTTGGTCTTGCCAAAGTATGCATGTGAGGCCACCATCTTCTATCATGTATGGAAGATTTCTCTCCAAGTGAGATTATCTTCTGAGTCTTCATAGCCAAGGATTGTCCTCCTTGCCCCATGATGGTGTCTTCCTTCATTCTTGCAGCATCTTCTCTCAGCACAGTATGAGATGAGAGAGTGGACAATGGTGATAAGGGGAAAATATTTCCCTCCTCCTTGAACTTCCCCAACACTCCCAGCGCCGTATTATGGTCTTCTAATGCTCCCTTCCTTCTTGGATCTATGAATGGAGCATCAATATGTGAGACATCTTTCACCAAATTTGAATCAGGTGGTCTCCCTGGTGGAATGCCTCCATGTAATGAAACATCAAGGCCTAGAGTAGGCTGTAAATGTGAGTGGACTAATTTGTCCTTGCTTTCACTGCGCAAATCATCCTCCTGCTTCTGTACATAAACCTCTTGAAAAGGATGGGTGTATATGTCCCCAATCATTTGGTGTTGGTCCTCCTTCTCATTTCCTCTTACCTTCTGCAAGGTCTTACAGTCTAAGGTGCTTTCTTCAGATATAGTTAACCCATGTACACCCAACATCTCCTTGGTGTCAAGAGTCTTGCTCCCAAAGGAATGATCTATCATAGTGTGTGTTCCCAAGAGTATATCCAATGTTGGAACACACTTCCTCCATTGTTTTGTCTCCTTGCCTATCAACATAGACACATGCTGCTCATGATATTCATGTGTAAGATCCCTTGGAGCTTCTTGCAAAGACACAAGAGCCCTTCTAATGGAAGCAATTGCTTCTCCTCCATCTCCAAATAGAAGCAGATCTCCTCCGGATGTTACAGCACTGGAGAATCTTTCCAGCTCTTTCTCTTCCTTCTCCTCATTAATGGAGAATACCTCATCATTAAGAGACCCTTTTTCTTGATCTCCTCCTGAAAAATGAATCCTCATATCTTCTTCTTGAGAAGAAAGTTCTTGCTGAAGTGGGGAATTTGCCCTTGGCAAGCATGTAACAGACCTTTAACCCCCTCAACAATGTTCTGAAATGGAGTTGGCTTCATGGATCCTTCCAACTCATGCAAAGGTTCTGAACTCTTGGGCTTGGGTTGCTTACCCAAGGAAGTTTCAGATTGCTTAAAATCAAATCTTGTCACTAACCTCCTAGTGAACTTTGCATAAGTAGAAATATTTCAATTTTTCAATGAAGAAGATTCAAATAACCACCAGGCATAAGCCTTACCTTGGAGATGCAGCGCTGCTACTCTCATGGCTTCTTATTCTGTAATTTGATGCAGCTGGAAATATGTGTCTAGCTTCCTTACCCAAGACTTGGCTGAGCTCTCAGGTGATCCATCAAAAGTAGGTAGAAAGAATCTACCCAAAGAGTGTTGCTTGCACCCGCTTCTTCTATTGTAGTTGTTGGATCTTCTCTCTTATTTAAGTTGACAAAACTCTTGGAAGCTTAGATGCTCCCTGAATCTTCTAGACTGAGATTCATATTCTTGGAGATAGTCACCAAGAGTCTCCTCCTTTGGTGTTTCTCCTTCTGCTTCATCTCTTGCTAAGAATGTAGGCATGCTACAACGTTGTAGATCTGATTGTGTGGCTGAATGCTCACACACATAATATGAAGAACTGGGGCTTCGTTCATGTGCAATTCTTCTTGAGGGATCTTCATATCTTTCCCTCCTCATTCCCTTGATTTCTCTTTTCATCTCATGCATAGTTTGGAACAGAGTTTTTGAGAACTCTTTCCCTTTCATTCCTCCAGATAAAGGGGTTTCACCCTTGTCTTATTTGTCTTCAGTGTAATCATACTTCTTCTGTCTCTTCTTTTCTTGAAAAGACATATTGGCTTCTTAGAATGCCCAGGTTGTGCCAAGATGATGCTCCGATACCACTGTAATATCCCCAAATAGGGACTGCAGCAATATGTAAATCAATTATGCAGTAAAATAACGTAGATCATCTAAGTAAGAGTAGGAGGCCAATATGGAGACTCTTATTTAGCATTTACAACAGCAAATATGATGTACAATAGGAAATACAAGTCTCCAACAAAAGGAAATCCTCGAAAAGAGGTGCTGCAATCACATATATAGACTGAAATGGCTTGACAACATTATTTTATCGAGCATACAACAGCTGAAGATTACACTTTAGATCTAGAGCATATAAGTGCATGAAATGTCAGATCTATAACAGATCCATACACTATAGAGGCTCCTCTTTCAATCCCCCTTGGGGTTTCTAGCAAAACACCATGTACATGAAGTAGATCTAAGATCTAAGTTACAGAACTGCAGAATTATTCAGATATCCAGAAGTATTCAGAAACATGCAGATCAGATCTGAAATGAATAATGTATAGATCTCCTCCAATGGATCTCCATAGTGAAGGGCAGATCCCCAACACATGAAAACCAACTCTACAGATGGTATGCCATAACACCCTGCAACATCACCTACAGGAGTAACGCAGTTTTGGAAGCAATACTGCGCTGTAGGGTTTAGAATAAGTTTGGCCACATGCAAAGATTTGAAAATGGTGGTCAAGTTGTTCACTACTTTCTTGCCAATGGAATAGAAGACTTCTCCACTGAAAGTGAGCACTGAAATGGTTTAGATCTGAGTAGATCTAGCCTCCACTTGTTGCAGCTTTCAAAGACAACCAAACCCTCAACAGGATCTGTGTTGTAGTTGGAAGAAGAAGCTTGGCCTCAAGCCAGATAGTGGACTATGCAATACAAACTGTCCCAAGAGCTACTCAATGGGAAGAGGTGGGATTCCCGATCAGGAACACCCAATGCTAAACAACATTTGCAATCTAGGCTAAACAACCAATGAAAGCTTGTAAGTCTAAACAGACAATACTTCAGAAAATACAATACCATCAACAACCTTTTCATGCTGCCATCCTCTTCCTTTTATAAGTTAAGAGCTTGTAAACCCTAAACCACCTTCAATGAAATAACTTCTTTCACACAAGCCACCTCCATCTAAAACTGCGCTGTGCCTCATTGATGGCCACTCCTCCAAGATAATGCTGTACATTTGGTCATGGTTGACCCAGTCAAAACATCCAACCCCTTTCACATCTAAGGGTGCTTGCTTACATAGCCAAGATTTAGCCTTTTTCACATTTGGCCTTGATTTATTTGCTGTTTAGGAGTTTTATGATCCTCCTTTACATTTTTATTCATGAAACAAAAAAATAAAGCAAAAATGAATATTCCCATTAGCTTAGGACTAATTGGGAATATTACAACAAGTTACAGCTCGAATCCCCAATGGCGTTGATAGGAAGCACTAATGAGTAGTATTTGAATGAACTATGGCACAGGAGAATGGGGCACTTACACCATGGGGCTTTAAGGATTCTCAAGAAGACTGTCATAGGAGTTCCGGAACTGAGCACCAAGCGAGATGATGTTTGCAAAGTGTGCGTATTGGGGAAGTATGCCAAGGCAGCGTACCATAGAAGCAACAGTAGGGCTAAGAGTGTGTTGGGCTTAATACACTCGGACATCTGCGAATCAGTGTCCACTAGAGCTCTTAGTGGTGTCGAATATTTCGTCACCTTTATTGATGACCATTTCAGGAAGACTTGGATCTACTTTTTGAAGAACCATGACGAAGTCTTTGATTGATTCAAGGAGTTTAAAGCTCTGGTGGAGAATCCGACAGGAAAGCGGATAAAGACACTACAATTAGACAATGGTGGAGAATACATCAATAAATACTTCACAGAGTTCTGTGCAAGGGAAGAAATCAGAGAGAGTGGACCGCTCTGTATAATCCGGAGCAAAATGGAACTGTAGAGAGAGAATAGAACTATTGTCGAGGCTGCAAGGGCAATGCTGTATGATGAAGACATGCCCAAATTCATGTGGGCTGAAGCTCGTAATACAACTGTCTATGTACAAAACAAGATTCCTCACAGTGCATTGTGTAAGATCACTCCAAAAAGTGTCTTCACTGGCAGGAAGCCAAATGTGAGCCACTTTAGGATCTTTGGTAGTGTGGCATACTGCCATGTACCTGAAGAGAAGAGGAAGAAACTGGATAAGACTGCAGAAAATGGATATCTGGTGGGATATAGAGAGAAAGCAAAGGCTTACCACATCTGCATTCCTGAGAGCAGGAAGATTGTAGTACGATGGGATGTGCAGTTCATGGAGGAATAGGCCTTCAAGAAATCCCGAGAGATGCCTTCTACAACACAGTCTGAGGAGGATCCACTGGTCCAACCACAACGACCTGCGGAAGATTACACGCGTGCTTCTCCTAAGCACAAGGATCCAAGGGATACATCTCCTGAGGAGTTGCAGGAAGGAGAGCAGGTAGATCCACCCACTACCAGTGGTAGGACGAGCAGGGAATTACGAAAAATTCTAAGGGACGCAGAGGAGTTTGTCGAAGCCCCCAGAAATGAGAAGAGGCATCACATGCAACCCGACAGGTACCAAGCCTTGGTAGCCCAGGTTGGGGAGCCCTCTAGTTTTCAGGAGACAGCTCAGCAATAGGTGTGGGTAGATGCGATGGTGGAAGAATACAGCTCCATCATGACAAATGATGCCTGGGAAGTGGTTCCTAGGCCTTAGGACAGATTAGTTGTGGGTTCGAGATGGATCTACAAGATCAAATATGTTGTAGATGGCATCATCGAGAAATTTAAAGCCAGGTTTGTGGCTAAGGGGTATGCTTAGAAGGAAGGGATAAACTATGAAGAGACATTCGCCCCAATAGCCCGATATACTTCTATTAGATTTGTGATATCCCTTGCTGCGTAGATGGGATGGGAGATTCACCAGATGGACATTAAGACTGCATTCTTGAATGGGGTGATAGAAGAAGTATATATTGAACAACCAGAGGGCTTTGAGACACATGAGAAGAAACTCACATGTGCAGGCTCAAGAAGGCCTTGTATGGACTGAAGCAAGCCCCTAGAGCTTGGTATGGTTGAATTGACAACTACTTGTAGAAGATGGGATTTGTTAAGAGTGACGAAGATCCCAATCTCTACTATCTAAGAGTAGGGGATGAGCCTCTGATATTGGTGATGTACGTAGATTATCTATTTCTAACAGGATCGTCTAGGCTCATCAAGGACTGCAAGGGGAATTTATTTGTAGAATTCGACATGAAGGATCTAGGGCTGATGCATTATTTTCTAGGGTTGAAAGTTTGGCAGCAGAAGGGTGAGATCTTCTTTGATCAAGGAAGATATACTATAGAAATTCTAAAGAGGTTTCAGATGGAGGAATGTAGACCCATGGCTACTCCAATGATTATGAACTGGAAGAAAATTGATCCGTCCGAAGATGATGAGGCTGATCCTACCTTGTATAGGCAGCTCATAGGATCTCTGATGTATCTGGTCAACACTAGGCTAGACATCTGTTATGCTGTCAACACCCTCAGTCAGTTCATGGTGGAACCAAGGAGGGTACATTGGGCAGCAGCCAAGCATGTTCTCAGATATTTGCAGGGAACAATCGAGCTTGGATTGAGATACACCTGAGGCAATGACATTAGATTGGGTGGGTTCACTGATGCAGATTGGGTTGGGAGCCCAGTAGTTCAGAAAAGTACCAATGGGCATTGTTTCAATGTTGGATCAAGAATGACCTCCTGGTGCAGTAGGAAACAAAAGTCCGTGGCTCTGAGCTCAGCTGAGGCAGAATATTTGGCTACAAGCACTGCTTCATGCGAGGCCATATGGCTTAGGAAGCTACTTGTGAATCTACTCAAGGAAAAGATGGAAGCGACCAACATTCTATGTGATAATCAGAGTTGCATCAAGCTCTCTGAAAATCCCGTGTTCCATGATCGGTCGAAGCACATTGACATTAGGTGTCATTTCATCAGAGGCTGTGTCTAGTGGGGAGATGTACAATTATAGTAACACTCTGACAGGAGAACATGTGGCAGACATCCTTACTAAGGCTCTGGGAAAGACAAAGTTTGTCTACTTCAGAGAGAAGATGGGGATGATGAAGAATCCATTTCAATAGCAGAAATGGAATGATGCATAATTGAGAGGGAGCTGCAGTACAAATGAGGCAGTGGCAGTGACAGTGTCATGGGCAGCTGCACAACAAATGAGGGGTAACAATAGCCAGACATCAACAACACAGATAATGCTTCAGGGTTTGAGTAGTATGAAGTAGGCATATTGCTAGAACACTTTGCTCGCTAAGAGGTAGTGTTGATTTTTGTAGCATTGGAAAGTGATCTAAGTCCCAAATTTGTTGAGGAGGCTTAGACACCAGTATTCCATAGAACCCATAAACCGTTTGTGGAAATTCCACTCGGTTCATGTTTTATTAAAATAATTAATTATTTTAATGGAGACCCTAAGTCTAAACTTAGGGAAATTAAATAATTAATGGGTATTAATAAAACAGAGTGTGAATCTTCTAGAGAACGAAGGTCAATTCAAGTTTAATCTTAGCCATTGATTAAACTTCTAATTTGGACCGTTGATTCATCAATGAGAAGATTATAAAAGAAGGTTTGAGGGTCATTTGGAAAGCAAGCCGAGCAAGTGCTTAGTAACCCAAGGGAAGTCGATTCTGAAGGAATAAAATTCGATTTCAGAGGGAGATTTGCAGGGCGAAGGAAGCAGAGGGTTTTAGCAGTGTCAGGGTTCGAGGGAAGAAGGCAACAAAAGACCATAGAAGCAACATGGGGGAGCAGTGCAGAGGCCTTACGCAGTGCTGACACAGGCATATGCTGGCTCTGCGCAGAGGGGCACGCAGGAGAGAATCAAAGTGACGCAGGGAGGGCTGGTGAATCCCTCAGCTGTCGGAAATTCTTCCGAGGACTGTAGAAGAATTCTCTCAAGTGTATTTCAAGAAGTTCTCTCAATTGTTTCTGTCAAACTTTCCTTGTAAGATTTCACTGCTGAAGAATAATATAAACCCTCGTTTGCTGCACCGATTTTCCCACATTGGGTTTTTCCGGGTACAATTGTCCAAAAATAACTGTGTATGTGATTGATTCTTATGCTTGTATTTTCTACTGTTCAGTTCTCTGCATATACATGAGTGATTACTGCAGTAGTGTTTATTTCAAAATTTATTGGACTAATTCTGTAAATAACTTATTGTAAGAATAAGTAGGAGAAATAAATCTATCACTGCAGTGGTATTTCAAGATTGAAATTTTCACAACATTCTCAATAATTATCGATATGCAAATATGCAAATACTAGGGAATATATCTATAGATTTTGATTCATGCTTTGGTTTGAGCTGTTTTAGAGTGTAATGCCGCTGAATATATATCTCAACAACTTCTGTAGTTGGATTTAAATGCATATTTTTATATCGACAACTTATTTCATATTTGTCGGAGCTTTTGATTCTAGTCCCTTGTATTTGCTACAATCTCAATAGTAATCCATGTGCAAATATGCAAATACTAGGGACTAGATCTAGAGATTCTGATTCATGCATTGGGAAATCCCACATCGTAGCTGCTTCTACCTCGAACATTTTTAGCTCTTTGATTTTATTTAGGCATTTTCATAATATGCAAATACTAGGGACTAGATCTAGAGATTTTGATTCATGCATTGGGAAATCCCACATCATAACTGCTTCTACCTCGAACATTTTTAGCTCTTTGATCTTATTTAGGCATTTTCATAATATGCAAATACTAGGGACTAGATCTAGAGATTTTGATTCATGCATTGGGATCCCACATCATAGCTGCCTCTACCTCTAACATTTTTAGCTCTTTGATCTTATTTAGGTAATTCATAATATGCAAACACTAGCGACTAGATCTAGAGATTTTGATTCACGCATTGGGAGATCCCACATCATAGCTGCTTCTACCTCGAACATTTTTAGCTATTTGATCTTATTTAGGCATTTTCATACGTGCGACTTTCTTTTTAATTTTTAATTTTGGACATTGCTACATGACATATGATAAGTCAGTTATGGAGTGGAAATGATGAATATGCATGAAAATGGTGAGCAAATGATAAGGTGTGAAAAAATGGTTAGGGAAAATGACATGAATCACCTACATAGGGTACTAGTAGTGCAACTTGACTCATAAATTGACACACTTATCTAGAGGTAAATTATGAACACCATAGTACAACCTAGTAAGAAACAATGATTTAGAGTGTTATAAGCTATTATAGAATAACCAATGATCACCATGGGTCATGACCCACATCCAAAAGGCAACATTATCATATGTGTGAGGGAAAGAGCATAAGGTGGAGCACTGTCTGGTACAATCTCTTGACAACTATGGGAGTCAGCTGAGCATATGCTAGAAACATTTTCAGCAAATATCGGACAATCCATAGATCTCATCTGTGGAGTTGGGTTGTGGTTAAAATCACAAGTGCATTGATCCTCTAGTTACCCCTACAAGTTAGGGGATAATAAATGCCAGCCAGTGTGGGCCTTAATAAAGATGGCCTTTTTACACTGAGTAACTACCCACTAACTACCTAATGGGCCTTATTCGAAGAAGATGACTTGCACATTAATTGTTTCTATCAGTACCCCAAACAAGGAAGGTTAGGGTAGGACACACACAGGATTTGTGAGCGACAGTTGCAAAATAAACAGTAAAGCTCTCCAAAATGTGCACAGAAGTGTGAGGTGTTGTGAGTAGAATACTTTGAAAATAGTTTATATTTATATGTAAATGAAAATTAAATAAGTTAACAAGTACAACGAAAGTAGATGGTGCTTTAAAGTTTAAACTTTATATTCCAACATTGAACACCAAATAATTAGGGATTGCTAGCATTTTATCATTGTTCCTTTTACCAAGAAAATGAATTTAGTAATCAAAAGCCAATTATCTATTATTTTTCACTATTAGAGAACATTTCATCTCAGTCGACATTTGATCACTTACCAAGTGAACAATTTAGTAACAAAAGGTAAAACTGTCTAAAAAAATAAGACGGAAATGAAACATTGATACAAAATATACAAGATATCTGCCTAAACTAATATCTAGATTCTAGATATTGCAATGGTGAAACGATTTATGGACAAGGTGACTGTCATGAAACTCTCATTTAGTTATTATTTGCTCTCTCTAGAGTCTATATGCTCTGACTTCAAGAAATCCTTAAAGCTAGTTATAGTCTACAAGCCTTACTACAAGTTAGATGGATTACTTGCTAATCAACTAGCCTTCTAAATGTGATGTTGATGTTAACCTAATTACTGTTCTCTATACTGTTTTATGTGATAGTGAGGCTACTCAATTGCTTTCCTGTGTCTTGTTTGAATGTTTAAGCTTGTAGGCAATGATTGGGTAAGTGACATGTTGCAAACCAAGTGAAGAAAAATACCTTCAACTAATTCCATTGCCTGATTTAATGTTAAGAGGCATATTCTGAGTGTGTAGCAAATATTTGATCATGTAATCTAGTTGGCTCTGCAGTCGGCCAACCTGTTTATTACACTTTTTAGCAGTTATTCTGTTGGTGGCCTTTCAGAGGTATCTGCACTGATTTCTATTTAAATCTTGCTCTTTTCTTGTCTGAAAGAAAAATAAGTGTTGTACCTGGAGAAACTTATCAGTCTAAATTTTGAATCATTATTGTCCTTTTCTACTTTGTTTTCTTCTATATTTGAAGGATTACACTAGAAAACGTTTGTATTTTCCATTATCGAATAGACTATCAAGCTTTTAGGTGGTATGTCCATTGGTGATTATTATTTTCTCTACAGTAGAGGGAAGGAAGCTTTTCTTGAATGGAAGAAAGTTTTTCTTGGACAATATCTTATACTTTTGCATTGTGTTGTCCAGGCTTTCTATAAGGTGCTGCGGAGTTGGGCATCAAAAAAATTTATGAGCGGATGGTAAGAAATAATTGGAATGTATACAGACAAGTGTTTGTTGATAGACTTAGTCATTTCTGAATTTAGTCCCAAGATGATACTTTTTTGAGGTTCTCTTGCCCCTAGATTGAAGTATGGCCTAGATTAACAAAACTGTTGCCCTTTCCTTTAATTTGCTTGACCTGTTATCTGATGAAAGAAAGGTTTCTTTGAAATTCTACCTTCACATCTCATCTAAAACCATGCCCTGTAGATAAATATGTGATATTAGGGAGCATCTCTTGAGATAGTTACCCCCACGAGAATCAGTTTGAGAAAGATCTCTGAAACATTCTGGACACATACACAAACAGGTCATATTCATTATAATGATGAAAGAAGTACAAGTTCTAGTTTGTGTTGTCAAATTTATTTTATTATAGGTCAGAGAAGCAGGACAAGTAATAAGCAATTTTTCCTTGTGCAAGGGCATTCTCCAAGCGTGGCTAGTTTTTTCAGTTTTGATATTTTGCTCCACCCTATAGATACACAATAAAAAAGTGTATGCTACTGGCAAAACTGTACATTCTCAAGTGCATCCTTGTTCCTTTTGCAGACAAATTTAAAAGAATAATAATATAATATATTTTAGAAAGAAATGTTTCTTTCACTACCTCAAATCATAGTTAAATATATATTCTTAAAATGAAGACAGAGTCTATTGTTATGGATATAATATACAGATAAATAATGTAAATATAAAAAAATCATTATAATGATAATGATTAATCAGTGATTAGTATAGAAGAGGCATGTCCCTAAGGACGTGACCCTTCATAAAAGGGCACCTGCCTAGGTATAAAAACGGACCCTCATTTGTAACAATCATATCTCATATCTCTTCGGTATTCAAATACACACACACACACACACACATATATATTATCCTATGATGAATACTTTTATATTTTAGATATTTTGAATCTCTTCATTGCGTATACGAACTTTATTCGTAACATTAATATCAGAGCTGTTCGATCCTTTGGTCACTCAACTGTTGCATAAAGCCGGTCTGTTCCGACCTTTGGCCATCAATTTTTGTCAACGTCATTGCCGTCATAATTGAAGTAGTTTGCTACACAAATTTTGGGAAGTTCTTCATTCTTCAATCAGGTCTTTGACCATTTAAAAAAAGGGCCTTTGGCTATAAAAAATGAGAAAAACAGAAAAAAGAGAGAATTATATAAAAAATAAAAAAAATAGAAGAAGTTTAAAAAATATTATAAAATTATATATATATATATATATATATATATATCACAAAAATAAAAATAAAAAATAAAAAAATTATATAAAAATAAATAAAAAAACCCAAAAATCAAAATTCTATCATCCGACCGCAACTTGCAACCGCCACCACGATGCTGACGACAACAATTTTGTCCGATGACACCCAAAATAGTTCCACAACCGCCCGTAGCTTTCGCCCTGCCACCATAACACTCGACCCTGCCGACTGTAGGATTGCGTAGTTGACAAATCTGCGAAAATCTTCCGTACAACCAATATTAAGTGGACGCAACATCTTCATCCTTGTGGCATAGCAACACCCTACCAATCACTGTCGCCATTCCAAACAACCATCTAGCTGTTGTCAGTGCCTCTTTTTCCACCGCTGTCCACGTCCCCACCTGCAGCTGCCTACCACACTGTTGCTCACCCATACGATCCGTCTTCACCGTTGAACACTGCCTTCCACTGCCACTGTCTCACCCCCAACTGCTGCACAGTCTCCACATGCTGTCCCCCGACTGAAACACTGCCACAATTGTTCCATATCCCAATACAACAACTGCCCTGCTCATCACTGTTGCCACTAGGGTTGTTGTAATATCCCCAAAGGGGAAATAACCAGTAATACACAGAAATATGCCAGACAGATATAGAAAATACAATGCTGAACCAGATCATGGAACAAATACACATAGAATGCCAGAAAACTAAGCCATTTTATTAATCTGAAAGTACATAGAGAGGAGTACAAAATAATCAGAATGAGTGCACCTATCCTTGCCCTAGGCAAGTGGAGACCCTCTCAGAACAATGATGGCTGCAAAATAAGGACAGCGTCCTAGCTGGCTGAAGAGCTGCTATGAAGAACTGCTGCTGGACTGCAATGGAACTATGAGCTGAAGACTAGAAGATGGCTGATTTCAGTCCTCCAAACCCTCTCCAATAAAAACGCTGTCTCTGCTAGTGACAGCGCAGAAACAGATGGAATGCTGGCTACAGAAACCTCCAGTTAAATGGATCAGCTCCTCAACACTAGTAATGCTGGAAAACGCTGTCAAGCCCCACTCACCTGATCCTGCTCACCAGATCAGCGTCCCCCCTGATGGATCTGCGTCCTATATGCTCAGATCTGCTGGATCTGAAGCCTCCAATCCAGATCTACGTCCTCCTCCTCCAGATCTGTGTCCTCCAAGGGCAGATCTACTGTTATCTCTTCAGATCTAGGCTGGATCTGACAATATCTCTTCAGATCTGAATCATCCAAGGTTGGATCTGATGTTATCTCTCCAGATCTGCACTCCCCAAGGCTGGATCTACCAATATCTCCTTAGATCAGAATCATCCAAGGCTGGATCTGATGCTATCTCTCCAGATCTGCACTCTCCAAGGCTGGATCTACCAATATCTCTTCAGATCTGAATCCTCCAAGGCTGGATCTAATGCTACTCCTCCATATCTGCACCCTACAGAGCTAGATCTGCAAGTATCTTCTCAGATCTGCGTCCTCCCAGTCTGGTTCTGCAAATGTGCCTTCAGATCTGCGTCCTCCTTCCTCCTGGAACAGCGTCCTTCCTTCAAAACTGCGCAGTCATCAAAAGGGCTGCCTCCTCTCTGAATCTTCACCAGAAAACTGCTGCTGACTATCACTGAAACTGAAAGATATTACTCAGGACATAACCTTACTAGGGCAGGCACTCGAAGTCCCCCGAAGCTAAGGGTGAAACCAGAAATAACCTTACCAGGGCAGGCACTCGAAGTCCCCCGAGGCTAAGGGTGAGATCTCCGACCGGAGACACTCGGTTGCACTAAACAGTGCTGCAGACCGACTAAACAACCGGCGTGCTAAGCAGACAAAAGTCTAGCTCTCAATATCAATATAGAATAATGCATACCAAATGAAGTGGGAACCCCTCCTTTTATAATGCTAAACTCCCTCCAAAACCTTAACTGCGTCCTTCACCTTGCAGTTACCCTTGGGTCAGCGTGAGGCCTCCCCTCATATACGTGTGGACCCCCAAGGCCCCCTCTTTAAGTTATAACGTTAATCAACTAGGGAAACACTTTATTTTATAAAGTGAGGTGACTAAAGTGAGGTGACCCCTCTTATTTCTCACTTTATTTATTATTTCTAACTAAAGCGGCAAAATTAAACAGAAATGAAATATTCCAACTAGCAAGGCTAATTGGGAATATTACAGTCTCCCCCGGCAAAACGTTGCTTGTCCTCAAGCAACTGAAGTGATGGATGCTGTAAAGTCTGCTCGCTCTCCCAAGTGGCATCCTCATCCGGCAAAAATTGCTTGTTCTCAAGCAATGCTTGAACAAGCCTACTCTCTAGCTGATGCTCCCCGCCGATACCGCGAAATGTGCCTGGGTCCCACTGAAACCTCTCTGTCTCCTGCATCATCCTGATATGAAGGGATATCTCAATGCCAGGATCCCAAACTGGCCTCTCATGGTACCAGCCAATCAATAGTCCTCCCGGATCCCATCGCCACTGTGGCCAATAATCGCCCAAGTCCCATGACTCAGACTGCTCACTGCCTCCGGCTATGACTAAAGACCATGACTGCTGCTGCTCTGCATCTATGAATGTGTAAGTTGTCCCATCGACTGTGTACCAGCTCATCATCTCTCTCCACTCAAGGCATGAAGTGAGGAACATCTCTCTCATGTGGATCCTCCATTCCCAAGCAATCATCCAAACCAAATGAGCCACCTCCCGACAAGGCAACTCCTGAAAATCTCCTTCCACCTCAAGCTCCGGTAATGAAGGTGGGCTGAAAGTCTGATCTTGGGCTGCAAAATCATTGCCCTCCAATGGCAAAGTGAAGAACAATCCTCCAAGGAAGGTCCCTCCAACAACGAAGAACAAGCTGGCCCAAAACAATTCATCCATGAAGAATAGGACATGTGCTTCATGGATCATCCTAATGAGATGTTTGCTGAAGGTGTTACATGAGGATACATAATGCAAACAATCCCTCACAAGGATACAACGCAGTCTCATCCACTGCAACCTCAGAAGATCACATGGCAAGCAATGTACAAGATCCATCACATCTACTAATGGATAGTAAATGGCTGAATATGACAACAACATAGGGCCAAGCACTTGCCCCTGGCTGTACAATGGATGAATATCAATCTCATGGCCCACATCAAAAGAGAACGCATACATAGTAGTGGTGGCCATGCCTCCTCCCATGCTCCCATTAGAACATGTAGTGCTGAAATTGTGAGAATTTTTCCCACTCACGGACACATCCAGCTCACGTGTCTCCCTCATAATCAAGCCTCCCATACAAGTCTGACATATATCAGCAAATGAAGACATGATCAGCAGCAAAATGAAGGAAACGCTGAAGGTTACATGTGATGAAAAGAGATACCAACAGCTTCCCCAACAAGTACAACGCAGTTTTACAAGTTGCTGCTTGATAAGAGTACAAGGCAAAATGTTTATGTTACCCATGCATGTCTTCATATGATACATGATAAAGTGCTGCAAATGAACATACATGTGATGATAAAACATTTGCCCAAGGCCATAAAAGAGATGGCCGCCTCCATCATGTAGATTGGCCCAATACAACTCATGGAGCAATGTGACAAGCTTGCCCTCTTGTGAAGCAATGCACTGCATAGGAATGGAAAAAGTGTGTAAATCAATGAATGTATAGACAAAACCCTCACCATATGCTGGAAGTAAGATGGTACATGGATCCATAAATGAGTCCTCCATAGTGTTTTGGCATGCTATGAAGAAGAATGAACCATGTGCTGCAAAAAGATAATCCTCCTCATGCTTGGAAACCCAAGTCAAGAGGAATATGCCATAGATGTCTCTATCATCATTACCTCCCCTTTGTGCAACAAATATGAAGTGATCCTGGGACCTATGGGCTATAGATCCACCATATCTCTGCTGCGCATACTTCATCCATAATGTTCTGCTCCAAGGTGACAACGCTGTGAGCTCATGCAAAGGAGCTCCTGTCAATACAAGACTCTGTTCTTTGACATGCTCCTTGTCAAAGACTCCTCTAATCATGCTGCAACAAATATGGAATACCTCCCAAGATGGAAGTGCTTCCCAATCAAAGACCAAGGAGATAGTGCCATCTCCTCCTCCTGCAACATCATGCAAAGTGTGGGAGCAAATCTGCCCTCGCTCTCCCAAGCAAAGCAATAATAAATTGTGTTGCCTCCCCATACCTCCATCATGCAACTCATGTGATGACGACACAATGAATGATATGAATAACTCATCAACACCGTGCCTCCATACTCTATGCTGCTTACTGATGCAAGTATCCATCCATCTTTTCCCCATCCTCCTACTCTTAGGAAGAGTGTTTGCCAAATGATGGCCAAACTCTTTCAAGAGTAACCAGCGCAGCCAAGCCTCCTGCTGCCTGGTGTCACAGATCTGCAAGCAGCCTCCTAGCTCCTTGCTCATCCTCCCCATCCACTCAGTCACTTGTGGATGCCTCCTTCTCCTCATCCTGGTACTCCTCCCATGAGGGCTACCATCCTCCCAAATCAAATTTCTGATTTTGCACTTCATGGGATTTTGAAGTATAAACTTCTCAAGGATCAATGAGACCCCATCAAGAATCAAATAGGTGGTAGGCAAAAACCTTCCATCATGATGTGTATGGCTCAAGGGATGTCCAACACAAGCATGAGAGATGTTATCCATCCGAAGATGTCCCCCATCTTCTATCTGCTCTTGTGAGAAGGAAAGAAAGTCATTGCACCCCATGGTGTGTCGAAGTGCATCTCTAGTGAGATCTCTCCTTGAGACCTGACTAGGTGGCTCTGCCTCTCTCTCTCCAACGGAAGGAGATGCTCCAACAACACTACTAGTCCCATCCATGCATACCTGAAGGGGAATGATCTGATGCTGCAATGTGCCCTCAGGTTGTACCATCAGGGAATCCAGTTGTTCCCCAATGTGGACCAACTTGGCCGCCGACTTGGCACAAGTCGCTCTCATACCCTCCAGCTCCTGGTCCTGCAACAAAATGGTCTCCCGTACTGACGCGGCCTTCTCTCTCAAAACTCGAAGGTCCGTCCGAAGCCGATGATACTGCTGTCTGCGATCATCGTCCAATACCTCTGTATCTCCTAGTGCCTCATCGATAGTGGATATATCTCCTGATACCTCACCCATCTGTCGTGTGCCGCTACCACCCGAAGACTCGGACATGGCTCCAGTCATCACCTCAGTGGATGGCTCTACCGGGGTAGGCTCTACCTCCTCCACTACGATATCAACCGGCACGGTCAAGGAGGTCTCCAATGATGGTGAGTCCTGTGTCACACTAGGTGTAACCTCAGGCTCCCTGCAATCCTGTGTGCCCTCATCCTCCAAGTGCGAGGTAACCACTTTAATGGTTTCCCTCTCCGATACTCGGTCAAGCTGGAAAGAGGTATCCAACTTGTCCACCCAAGCTTTTTCTGAGCGCCTGGATGACCCGTCAAATGTCGGTAGATGGAGTCTGTCCTCTGTGCGCTGTAAGCCCTGATCATGTGAGGGCTTGTTCCCTCTGTGAAAGTCGTGAGGTCTACTATCACGCTGGAGCTGAACATAATCTCTACTAGCTGTGCGGTGGTCATCACGGTGGTATCCGTGCCCTTTGTGCTGGTGCTGCTCAGGGGGTTTGATGCCGCATCGATACCAGAGATAGCGCTCGAAGGGGAAATTATCCATGAATATCTGGCCGTAGCCCTGCCATTCCGTATAAGCGGCTGTCCATTGAGCTGGACTCAACCCTCTCGGTGCTGTCGATCCCTCGCTCTCTACCAGGAAGGTAGGCATGGTAGGACGTGTGGGTGCTGGATTATCCCTCTTATCCACATCACCTGCCATCAACTCTTTCTGCTATGTGTCTACAGGCTCCTCAGAAACTGCACGACTGCTACAAAGCCATACTGTTGCTTAATTTTGACCTCCGATTTTCCCACTGAATACTATTCGGAAAATTCTAGGAATTTGGGAAAGTGATCCTCGCCCAAAACCCAGAAAAACCCAGAAAACGTTTTTCCTAATTCCAAACTTCAAAATTTGACCCTTTTTATTTTGGCCCTTTTTCCAACTGCGTTTCTGGTATTGCAACTGCTATTGCTCTGTATGACCTCTTTTCCAATGTCATAGACCACGAGTTGAGCAGTGTGCTACGATACCCACCTTAATATCCCATTCTGCTTGATAATACACGAAAATATGCCCGAGACGGATATAGAAAATGCAATGTTTGAACCGAGATCATGGAATTCCTACACATAGAATGCGGAAAATGAAGCCATTTTGTGTCTGAAAGTACATAGAGGAGTACAAAAATAATCGAGAATGAGTGCACCTATCCTTGTCCTAGGCAAGTGGAGACCCTCTCGGAACAATGACTGGGCACACCAAAATAAGGACGGCGTCTAGGCGGGCGAAGAAGCCCCTTCTTGAAGAAGCTATTCTTGGAGCCATACGATGGGCCATGGTGAAGACTAGAAAGATGGGCGATTTTGATCCTCCAAACCTCTCCAATCGCGCGTCTCTGTGGTGACGAACGAGCGAATGGAATGCGGCTACGAAACCTCACGAGATAAATGGATGGGATCCCACTCCAACACTGGTAATCTTTGAAGCATTTGTCAAGCCCCACTCACCTGATCCTGCTCACCAGATCAGCGTCCCCCCTGATGGATCTGCGTCCTATATGCTCAGATCTGCTGGATCTGAAGCCTCCAATCCAGATCTACGTCCTCCTCCTCCAGATCTGTGTCCTCCAAGGGCAGATCTACTGTTATCTCTTCAGATCTAGGCTGGATCTGACAATATCTCTTCAGATCTGAATCATCCAAGGTTGGATCTGATGTTATCTCTCCAGATCTGCACTCCCCAAGGCTGGATCTACCAATATCTCCTCAGATCAGAATCATCCAAGGCTGGATCTGATGCTATCTCTCCAGATCTGCACTCTCCAAGGCTGGATCTACCAATATCTCTTCAGATCTGAATCCTCCAAGGCTGGATCTAATGCTACTCCTCCAGATCTGCACCCTACAGAGCTAGATCTGCAAGTATCTTCTCAGATCTGCGTCCAAGTATCTTCTCAGATCTGCGTCCTCCCAGTCTGGTTCTGCAAATGTGCTTTCAGATCTGCGTCCTCCTTCCTCCTGGAACAACGTCCTTCCTTCAAAACTGCGCAGTCATCAAAAGGGCTGCCTCCTCTCTGAATCTTCACCAGAAAGCTATGGCGACTATCACGCACAGGCGAAGATATTACTCGGGACATAACCTTACTAGGGCGGGCACTCGAAGTCCCCGAAGCTAAGGGTGAAACCAGAAATAACCTTACCAGGGCAGGCACTCGAAGTCCCCCGAGGCTAAGGGTGAGATCTCCGACCGGAGACACTCGTGCACTAAACAGTGCTGCAGACCGACTAAACAACCGGCGTGCTGAAGCAGACAAAAGTCTAGCTCTCCATATCAATATCAAAATATGCATACCCAAATGAAGTGGAAACCCCTCCTTTTATAATGCTAAACTCCCTCCAAAACCTTAACTGCGTCCTTCACCTTGCAGTTACCCTTGGGTCAGCGTGAGGCCTCCCCTCATATACGTGTGGACCCCCAAGGTCTCCTCTTTAAGTTATAACGTTAATCAACTAGGAAAACACTTTATTTTATAAAGTGAGGTGACTAAAGTGAGGTGACCCCTCTTATTTCTCACTTTATTTATTATTTCTAACTAAAGCGGCAAAATTAAACAGAAATGAAATATTCCAATTAGCAAGGCTAATTGGGAATATTACAGTGGTTTGGGCCACTCTTTTACCACACAACAAATTTGTCAGCCACTCATTCACCACTCTACTACCATCCTTCAAATTCTCCATTCATACAACATTCTGTCACGTCCGTACATCATTGCTTCGCCAATTCAATTACGTACGTCAAAAACAAAAAAAAATTCGTGACTATTGGATTTACAACCCATCCTTAGAATACGTTTCATCGATTTCTTTTTAAATTTGGAAATATTAAAGTTATATTATAATAAAGATATATTAGATCTTTATAAAGTTAAAGTTAAAATAGGTAAGTTAAAGTTTAATATAAAGTTTAAATCCCAATCTTATAAGACAAAGGGGTCTTTTAAAAGAGATTCAAGTTATAAAATTATTAAAAGGAATATATATATATATATATATATATATATATATATATATATATATATATATATATATATATTCTAAAAGGCATCTACTACCGTCCTTCAAATTCTCCATTCATACAACATTCTGTCACGTCCGTACATCATCGCTTCGCCAATTCAATTACGTACGTCAAAAACAAAAAAAAAATCGCGACTATTGGATTTACAACCCATGCTTAGAATAAGTTTCATCGATTTCTTTTTAATTTGGAAATATTAAAGTTATATTATAATAAAGATATATTAGATCTTTATAAAGTTAAAGTTAAAATAGGTAAGTTAAAGTTTATATATATATATATATATATATATATATATATATATTCTAAAAGGCATTTGAGAAGTGAAAAATTGTGTGAAGAGAAAGGATTGTCAAGGATTTATTATAAAGATATATTTGGGAAAAAAAGGAAGTATATTATATCAAAGATTAAGAAGGAAAACAAATGAAATAAATTAAAATTTTGAAGGTCTACAAAGAAAAAAAAAAGAGTCACTTTTAAAGAAGTTAGTGCACTATTTAAAATCAAAGGATCATTTGCAAGAAGGGATATTATAATCTCTATTAGTCCTACTGGAAACAATAATTATGTTAGTACTGAATGTGTTAACCAATTAATGATTCCTGAATCGAATATAATTGATACAATTATTTTTGAAACGAGTTACAAACAATATGACATAAGCAATTTACAACTAACTATTGAAGATTATAGTTTTATCTCGCAATTCACCATTAAAACCTTATTTTGTGACAATAGTGATATAATTTTGGGTTCACCTTGGATGGAAACTCCAGGGTCTTTCATCTTAAATACAATGAAGAGGTTTTTAACATTTTCCTATAGGAAGAAAAAATAACACTGTAGGACATTATATTGAAATCGGATTTAGTAACACCAGAAGACATACAAGATATCTCAAAAGTAAAATTTCAAGAAGGTAAAAAAGTATTGCAAAATATGCAAAGAGAAATTGACATAATCACTGCTAACAAAAATGAAAAAGTTTCTCAGCTTAAGGACCATAGTAAAAAATTATCGACGCAATTTAAAAAGCTTAAGAAGGACAAGAAGTCGTTGGAAAACAAGGAACAACAACTTATCGAGAGGGAAGCATCAAAATCTTCAAATGTAGAAATGCAAGTTGAAGAAAAATGAATGAATACCGATCCAGTGAATATCACAACTCAAGAAGAAGACAAGCCAGTGGAAGAAAAAATAGACTCAAATGTTGCAGTTTAGACAATGAAAAATCCAAGTGAAGATTCTGTAATCAGCGCAACATCGGTACCTAAAGTGAATTAGGAAGTTACCACATGCATGATAAGGGAAAATCAAATCACCAGAATTCCTTATCAACCTCTGAATCACAAGAGCAGACAAGTGAATCAGTCCGCATATATGTGTCACTCAAAACAAAAACAATAAACTTATGTTTTGAAGATTACTGATGTCAGTGCAATTCAGTCTTGTGATAAAAATTCATGCGAAGTATCCAGTAGCTGCAAGATTCCACAAAAGATTAATTTAGGATGGATAGATCCCTTCTCAGTTCAACAATTTTATTTATCACTCCAAGGATCCTATTATCTTATACCAACGAAGATAACAACTCCAAGAATTCATAAAAGTTGCGAACATATTACAAGATAAGAATCATATGACACGCCTTGTCAGCAATAAGCTTTGAGGGCAAAGCCTTTTGAGGAGGAAGGCAATGTTATGAATATAATCTATAGATAAATAATGTAAATATAAATAAATCATAATAATGATAATGATTAATTAGTGATTAGTATAGAAAAAGCATGCCCCTAAGGACATGACCGTTCATAAAAAGGCACCTGCCTAGGTATATAAGCGGACCCTCATTTGTAACAATCATATCTAATGTCTCTTCGGTATTCAAACATTTATATATATATATTTATTATTCTATGATGGATACTTTTATTTATAGCCAAAGGGTTTTTTTTTTTAATAATAGCCAAAGGTCCTTTTTTTTTTATGCTCAAAGACCTGATTGAAGAATGGAGAACTTCCCAAAAGTTGTGTAGCAACTGCTTCAATTATGATGAGAACAAAGTTGACGAAAATTGATGGCCAAAGGTCGGATCAGACTAACGCTGTGCAATGGTTGAGCGACCAGAGGATCGAACAACTCTGATACTAATGTTATGAACAAAGTTCGTATACACAACAAAGGAATTCAAAATATTTGAAATATAAAAGTATCCATCATAGGATTATATATATATATATATATATATATATATATATATATATATACCGAAGAGATATGATATATGATTGTTACAAATGAGGGTCCACTTATATACCTAGGCAGGTGTCCTTTTATGAACGGTCATATCCTTAGGCCTCTTCTATACAAATCACTAATTAATCATTATCATTATTTTGATTTATTTATATTAACATTATTTATCTGTATATTATATTTATAAGAATAGACTATGTCTTCATTTTAAGAATATATATTTAACTATGATTTGAGTTAGTGAAAGAAACATTTCTTTCTAAAATATATTATATTATTATTCTTTATTATATTATATTATTATATCATATCTCTTCGGTATTCAAACATTTATGTATATATTTATTATTCTATGATGGATACTTTTATATTTCAGATACTCTGAATCTCTTTGTTGCGTATACAAACTTTGTTCGTAACATATACGTTGTCCGGGAATAGGTACATAACATGTCTTCTTTATTTGGAAACCTGAACTCTAAAATAATTGAGTGAATTTGAAAATTGAAAACAAATGATATCTCTATATATTATATTCTGGCTTTCTACAACATTTGGAATTAGTCTTTCTACCAAGCCAATTGTTGAGCATTGGAAGCATTTTCTAGAATTCCTTGCCATAGAAAATCATATTTATGTTATTTTTACTGAGGTTCAAATTTCATAATGATGATACATATTTGGTAGTAATCTAGGTTGTTTTGCAAGGATCATTGTGTTAGAGAATCAGAAAGGCAGAAAGATCCTCATGTTCTTGATTATTTACTTGTGATCTTCTTTAGTTATTATTATGTTCTTCTTATCAGTTCATCAAGCAAATATCAAAGCAAATACACATAAGATCAAGGACACCAGATGTAGGCTAGCAGTCAGGGCTAAACCCCCCTCAAGGGGAAAAACTAGTCAATAATTCTTCCTTCAATAGTGATTCTTGAGACTCTAGACCTTTACCCAAACTTCCTCCACACCAAGTCAGCCTTCCTTGTGTCCTTCCTGAATCAAGTAGCAGTAGTAGCAGTAGCAACACTATGATGGCCTGGAACTTCGACCTTGCTCCTTGAGACTTTGATCTTGAGGTAGAGACTTCAATCTAGCTTCAAAGACTTCGATTTAGGCCTAAGACTACTTCTCAAAGCAACAACATTCAACAAAACAAACTTTGACTTCCTCATCTTTTGGCAGCAACATCTTGGCAACAGCTGATGCAACAAAACTTTGCGAACTTCGATCCCCTAAACTATAGCTTGAAATGCAGAGAGAGTGATGCCAAAATTTCGATTTTCTTCAACTCTATAAGTGTGCCCAAAACCGAATCCAGAAAGTCCTCCTTAATTTCACAATTTCTCCTTGTTGCAGCTACAAAATCGAATTTCTGTGTTGCAGTGAGATGTCTCCAAGTGAGTTCGATCTGCTTGTGTATATAACCTTCTGATGGGTTTGAATCACTGGATTTGAGGCCTACTTGATCACCTTAAGGCCTACTTGATGTGGAGGCTTCATAAATCATATTTTATTCAATACTTGACCTATTTGCATGATTCAAAAGCCCAATATGGATCAATTTAAATCTGCAATAATCCTATAGACTCAGAATAAAACCTAGAAGTCCACAATAGGGACTTTGACCTAAAATAAATATGACCCAAGCATGAAACCCATGCTTTAATAAGTCATTTAATAATAATATAAAATTTTTTTCTTTATTCTTTTGACAAGTACAATAAGTATTAACTCAAGTACTTATGAAGACCGAACCTAGTTACATTCTTCAACACTCCCTCTTAACAAGGTAGGTATTCATAACTCAATAGTACAAGGTAGATCTCAACTATATGAACTATGAAGAATCTTTAGACACTTAAATGTCATGGAATAGATTCCTGACTAGGGAACTCTATCCATTGGTCACTCAAAAGTTTAGGCACCGAAATGTCATGGACTCCAAGGCAATCTATCCAAGTGGGACTAATATGGACTAAAGCTTTTAGCCTCTATAGGTACCATCAGGCTTACTTACTAACCATCAACCTAGGGAACTAGGTGCACATCCACCTGATGCAACCCTCCCAACTAGACATCAAGACAAAGCGCTGACCCGATGTCTGTTGAAATTTGGTTACCGGAGAACAGGTGGTTCCCTAAGGCTTTGATCTTTGTCCTAGGGAAAATTGTCCAAAAGAATTTAATTTTTCTCCTAAAGTGACTTTATAATTTTTATAAAGTCAAATCTAATTTAAAAGTGACTTTAAGTGATAAAGTTACTAAAGTCTAATTTAAAAATGACTTTAAGTGATAAAGTTACTAAAGTCTAATTTTAAAGTGACTTTAATAAAGTCAATGTAAAATTAGAAAGGAAAAGTGACTTTGGAAATAAATGACTGAGTGGGTCTTTATTAAAGTGGGGTGAATTAAAAAATAGAAAGTGAGATTTAAATGAGCATTTAATCTCAGCCCTAGATCTCAATCTATTTAAGCCATTGGATTTAGGGATTCCCCAAAAGTCACTTAGGGTTAGGTTAAAGGAGGGAAAGGAGGAAAAGGTCATTCATTCTTTCATGAGCAGATTGAGAGAGGAGGAGAAGGAGAGCTGGAGACTTTTTCTGAAGAGAGCTTGAGAAGGTGAAGGAGAGGTAAATACAACAAATCCGTACAGCAGCAAGGAGGGCATGGTTTTCAAGGCAGTAAGAGGCTGCACATATCGAGGCATCAAGGCTGTACAACAGCACGCAAACTGAGACAACAGTCCGTACAGCAGTCCGTACAGCTGTTTTGTGGCACGTTTTTCGAGAAAGGCAACACGGTTTTTGAGGAAAAGTACAGCAACAAAGGGCTCGATTTCCAAAGTTGTTGGGCACACTTTTCGAGGCAGCCAGCACACTTTTCGAGAAAGGCAGTTTGCTGTAATAAATTTCTGTTTTGAGTATTTTGCTGTTCTGGCATGTTTTCCAAGGTGGAGGCAAGCACGGAAAACCAGATAAGTCTGTAATTAATTTGCTGGAATTTTTCCTGTATAATTCACCTCTTTGTAAAAGCATTTTCCAGAATTAATAAGGAGCTTTCAAACTGGTTTTCCCCAAGAGTTGTAGGGGGTTTTTCCAGGGTCATGTTGACCAAAAATCACTGTGTTATCATGTGTTGAATGGCTGTTTATATTTGCTGATTTTTATTTCTGCATTTTCCAGCATTCTGTAAATTTTCCAGAATTTGTGTTTTCAGCAAAAAATTATTTTCCAGTTTGTTGAATGTAAGGATATGGGAAAGGGCATTTAACTATTTGGAGAAATAAGGTGAAACTGAAAACCGTGGTGGGAAAAATGAAATTTCTACATGGTATCGGAGCTTGAGTGCTGAAAGTGCAGTTTGAGACAGCAAGAAGAAAAATACAGTCTGCTGATTTTTCACTCCGAAAATTCCAGCAAGCTGATTTTTCACAAACATAATTTTTATCTTTACTACAGCAGTGCTATTTTTCAGTTTTAGGACAACAGGATGTCATTGGGATTGAGGGTGGAGGATAGGTTGGATGGGCATACCAATTACAACGTTTGGAAGGAGAGAATGCAGAGTATCTTTGAGGAGGCAGAAGTCTGGGATATCATGGTTCATACCACACAGCAGCCTGTTAATGTGCCTACTGATGTTGTTCAGTTGGCAGCATATAATAGAAAGAACAACAAGGGTAAGAGACTGATCCTAGACGGAATCAAAGACCATTGCATTCCTCATGTGAGAGGAAAGAGAAATGCTCATGAGATGTGGACAACATTGTCCAATCTCTACCAAAGTACCAATGAGAACCGGAAAATGGTCCTGAAGGAGAAGCTGAAAACCATTAAGATGGGTAAGGCTGATAGTGCAGCTGGATATCTCACAAAGATTACTAATGTGAGAGATGAGTTGGCAGCGATTGGAGAGGTCATTCCACCCACTGAGTTGGTGCGGATAGCAGTGAATGGCCTCCCCAGTTCATGGATGAACTTTGTTGATGGGGTTTGTGCACGTGAGACCCTTCCCACATGGGAGAGGTTTTGGGATGATTGCATTCAGACAGAGATCAGGAAAGGTCAGCTTGGGGCAGCCAAGCCAGTTGAGCAGGATGAGGATGTAGCACTGTTGGCAGAAGGCAAGAAAGGCAAAGGCAAGAAACAGGCTTCCACAAGCAATGGTGGGGGCAAAGGCAAAGGTAAAGGTAAACAGGGTAACACACAGAAGGACTATTCCAAGGTGAAGTGTTGGAATTGTCAGAAGATGGGACACTATGCAGTTGTGTGTTCGGAGAAGAAGAAGAAGAAGGGGAAGAACCAGAGCATGGCAGCATCAGCAGAGGTTGAGGACTTTGCAGATCGCTTTGACCGGGAGTTTGGGTTCATTGCGTGTGAGTCCTCTAGTGCAGGATTACCTGCCACAGAGGTTCAGAGGGAGCATGCATTTCCCTCGACTAGCGGAGCATCTTCGGGTATGTGGTATGTGGACAGTGGGGCTTCACGTCATATGACAGGAGTCCGTGAGTACTTCTCAGAGCTTTCAGAGAGTGGCACTGATATAGAGGTAGTACTCGGTGATGACAGAGTTGTTAGAGCAGTCGGTGTGGGAACACTGACATTTCAGAGGGAGTCTAAACCTCCCTTGAAGGTGTCGGATGTTCTTTATGTGCCAGGGATGAGGAAGAACCTCATATCCGTCTCAGCTTTGGAGGACAGAGGATATGAGATACTGTTCAGGGGTGGACAGGTGCTGATGTATCCCAGGGGCGCTTCAGCTGATTCAGCTAGAGTGATAGGTGTACGCCATGCAAAGGTGTACAAGTTTGCATTTCAGCCCCTTTTGGCATTGAGTAGTAGCACCGACAGCAGAGCTAGCAGTTCTGGTGTGTGAGATTTATGCATCGCGAGGATGGGGCATATGTATCATGGAGCCTTGAGGACTTTTGCGGAGATCACTACGAGTGTGCCAAAGTTTCGGTATTGATCACTTGATACTTGCGGAAGGGATGTCTCCGATGCAGGCAGATTGGGGGTCCACCACCCGGCGGTGGCACGGTGATGAATGGGATGGCAGTTGGGTTCATTCCGTTAACGAAGCGGTCGGATGTCTCGTGTTTCCTTGAGTGGATATGAGTACTATGTTTTATTCATTGATGATCACTCCAGGAGGACCTGGATTTATTTCTTGAAGACCAAGAGTGAGGTCTTCAAGCGGTTTCAGGAGTTCAGAGCTCTTGTGGAGACACAGACAGGTCGGAAGATCAAGTCCCTGAGGTCGGACAATGGAGGAGAGTACACCCTTGGAGAGTTTGTTGAGAAGCTACGCTATTGTGCCGGAGGCGGGCATTCCAGAGGGAGTTCTTGTTCCGCCTGGCCCCCGGCGAACGGGGTTGCGGAGAGGAAGAACGAGCGGTCCGCCCGGAGAAATTTGCCCAAGCACGTGTTCCTCGTCCCGAGGTGCACACGTGGTCACTGAGCGAGAGGGGCACCTTGCTTGTTGTTTATTGGCAGAATAAGTCCACATTTGTGCCTTGGTATGACTCCGGAGGAGGCTTTTTCTGGGAAGAAGCCTGATATGGGTCATCTTCGTATCTTTGGGTGCATGACATACTCCTACATACCCAAGGAGAAGAGGACCAAACTAGAGCCCACCGCAGAGAAGGGTATCTTTGTGGGCTACAGTGAGACCTCCAAGGCCTTTCGGATTTACATTCCTGCGCAGAGGAAAGTTGTTGTTAGGCGGGATGTGAAGTTCGAGGAGGACAGGGCCTTTAGGAGGTCACGGGAGTTAGAGTATCTGGATCAGCCAGACCCTCAGCAGCAGTTGAGTCAGTCGTAGGGATCCAGTGGGCAGGGATCAGGAGGATCCGGAGGTACATCTATATGATGATGTCGGAGTCTGAATTATTGACGGTGGCTCAACACCGAGTCGAAGGGTGGTGCTTCGGGCGGTTGTGGGCCATGCGAGCTGATCTGGAGGTCAGTGAGGTCACAGTGGGCAGACACGGTGACAGACATCTACGAGGTTCGGTGACGAAGGGACAACGGACGGACGGTCGGGGAGTTCGGGCTCTGATGATGAGGAAGGGTTTATTTCCGGTGGGAGAAGTATACTCGAGGAAGAGGAAGCCCAAGTGGCTTCGGGGACACCTTGAGAGAGGCACGTACATTGCGGGCCTAAGAGGCCGGTCGAGGAGAAGACGGAGACCACCGAGAAGTTTGTGCTTTATGTGTGTGTGCCGGCATCTCACTCCCCGCTCCCCGAGCCTTCTAGCTATGAGGAGGCAGCTAGCCAGCAGGTCTGGAGAGAGGCCATGCAGGAGGAGTATTCTTCTATCACGAAGAATGATGTTTGGGAGGTGGTGCCGAGGCCTGAGGGCAAATCCGTGGTTACTTCCAGATGGCTTTACAAGGTAAAGCATGCTGCAGATGGCAGCATTGAGAAATTCAAAGCAAGGTTTGTGGCTAGAGGGTTCTCCCAGGTAGAGGGAGTTGATTATGAGGAGACCTTCGCTCCCGTGGCTCGATATGCTTCGATCCGCTCCATTATATCGATAGCAGCAGAGATGGGTTGGAAGATCCACCAGATGGATGTGAAGACCGCATTTCTCAATGGCTTCATACAGGAGGAGGTGTACATTGAGCAGCCACGGGGCTTTGAGGTGCATGGGAAGGAGTCCCATGTGTGCAGACTGAAGAAGGCCCTTTATGGCCTGAAGCAAGCTCCCAGAGCTTGGTACTCCAGGATAGATACTTACTTGCAGAAGATGGGTTTCACAAAGAGTGAGGCAGATCCGAACCTTTACTATATTGTGATAGGTGAGGAGCCTCTCATTATGGTGCTGTATGTGGATGACTTAGTCATTACAGGTGCAGAGAGACTCATAGAGCACTGCAAGAGAGATCTTGCGGCGGAGTTTGAGATGAAGGACATCGACTTGATGCATTACTTTTTGGGTTTGGAGGTGTGGCAGGAGGAGGGGCATTTCTTCCTGGGGTAGGAGAAGGATATTGTGGATATCCTTAGCAGATTCCACATGGAGGATTGTAAACCCATGTCAACACCGATGATCACCAACTGGAAGAAGCTTCATGCTTCGGATTCTGAGTTGGTGGATCCCACATTGTACAGACAGCTGATTGGTTCCTTGATGTATTTGGTCAACACTAGGCCGGATATTTGTTTTGTAGTGAACACGATGAGTCAGTTTATGTGTGAGCCTAGGAAGGTTCACTGGGTGGCTGCAAAACACATTTTGCGGTACTTGCAGGGGACAGTGGATTATGGTTTGGACTACAGGCGGGGGGATGGAGTGAGATTGGCAGGTTACACTGATTCTGATTGGGCAGGTTGTGCTTCTGATAGGAAGAGCACTTCAGGGTGCTGTTTTGGGTTGGGTTCGGCAGTTGTGTCATGGTTCAGCCGAAAGCAGCAGTCAGTAGCATTGAGTTCGGCGGAGACGGAAATATGCTTGGGTGGTCTAACAGATTTGTGAGGCCATGGCTTTGCGGGGTGTTGCTGCAACCATTTGGTCGGCCAGATTTCAGACCTTTAGTAGTTCTTTGCGATAATCAGAGTTGCATTAAACTCACGGAGAATCCAGTATTTCATGACAGGTCAAAGCATATCGAGATCAAATATCATTTCATCAGAGACTATGTTTAGAAAGGAGCTGTGAAGCTTGAGTATAATATTCCCACTGATGAGCAGGTTGCAGATATTCTTACCAAAGCCTTACCACGGGGCAAGCATGTCTACTTCAGAGATAAGATGGGTGTGGTGAGGAACACCTTCCTCGGTAAGAGGGAGTGTTGAAATTTGGTACCGGAGGACAGGTGGTTCCCTAAGGCTTTGATCTTTGGCCTAGGGAAAAGTGTCCACAAGAATTTAATTTTTCTCCTAAAGTGACTTTATAATTTTTATAAAGTCAAATCTAATTTAAAAGTGACTTTAAGTGATAAAGTTACTAAAGTCTAATTTAAAAGTGACTTTAAGTGATAAAGTTACTAAAGTCTAATTTTAAAGTGACTTTAATAAAGTCAATGTAAAATTAGAAAGGAAAAGTGACTTTGAAAAGAAATGACTAAGTGGGTCTTTATTAAAGTGGGGTGAATTAAAAAATAGAAAGTGAGATTTAAATGAGCATTTAATCTCAACCCTAGATTTCAATCTATTTCAGCCATTGGATTTAGGGATTCCCCAAAAGTCACTTAGGGTTAGGTTAAAGGAGGGAAAGGAGGAAAAGGTCATTCATTCTTTCATGAGCAGATTGAGAGAGGAGGAGAAGGAGAGCTGGAGACTTTTTCTGAAGAGAGCTTGAGAAGGTGAAGGAGAGGCAAATACAACAAATCCGTACAGCAGCAAGGAGGGCACGGTTTTCGAGGCAGTAAGAGGCTGCACGAATATCGAGGCAGCAAGGCCGTACATCAGCACGAAAACTGAGATAGCAGTCCGTACAGCTGTTTTGTGGCACTTTTTTCGAGGAGAAAGGCAACACGGTTTTTGAGGAAAAGTACATCAACAAAGGGCTCGATTTCCAAGGTTGTTGGGCACACTTTTCGAGGCAGCCAACACACTTTTCGAGAAAGGCAGTTTGCTGTAATAAATTTCTGTTTTGAGTATTTTGTTGTTCTGGCACGTTTTCCAAGGCAGAGGCAAGCACGGAAAACCAGATAAGTCTATAATTAATTTGCTGGAATTTTTCCTGTATATTTCACCTCTCTGTAAAAGCATTTTCCAGAAATAAGGAGCTTTCAAACTGGTTTTCCCCAAGAGTTGTAGGGGGTTTTTCCAGGGTCATGTTGACCAAAAATCACTGTGTTATCATGTGTTGAATGGCTGTCTGTATTTGCTGATTTTTATTTCTGCATTTTCCAGCATTCTGTAAATTTTCTAGAATTTGTGTTTTCAGCAAAAAATTATTTTCCAATTTGTTGAATGTAAGGATATGGGAAATGACATTTAACTATTTGGAGAAATAAGGTGAAACTGAAAACCGGGGTGGGAAACAGGAAATTTCTACAATGTCTTTTCAGGCAATGCTTCACTCACAAAGCCTCATCACACCTTGATCCAATAGATCAAGAATAACCAATCTCTCCCAATCAAAATGATTGGTAACTAACATGCTATCAAATTTTTCGAGAGATTCACCTGTGTAAGCACAACCCCAATCATTAATAATTTCAAATATATAATCAAAACAAACTTCAGTGTTTCGATGTTGCCCTTCAACTAATTCTTGTAGGACTATCAATAGAATCTTTTAGGAGAAGATTCCTCTTCCTACTTTACACCTGGCAATATATTTTTTCATAATATATTCTTCAACCATGACTATGATTCTTACTCATGGTCTTCACTAAGACTTACGGCTGTCAGTCCTAGTCTAGTCCATGACACATGAAGTAGAGAACCATAACCATTTGTTCTTTTATCCAGGCTCCCTCTTAATCCAGGGAGATCAACTTCTATCCAGGCTCGCTCTTAATGTAGGGAGATTTAACTTCTTCTTCAGGTGTTGGAGAATCTTTCATGGCTTCCATCCTTTTCATCATACTTATTAACTTCTCATCTTCATGATGTACCTGCACAACTTTAGATAACAAGTACAATCAAAACTATAGAAGCGTAAAGTTAGCCATATCAGAGTTACAGAAGCTTTTTCAACTTTATACATATCTGATACCCAGAAAAGAGACATGCTCTTCAACATTTTGCTAGGGACTTTTATCATAAACCCTAGACTATTTCACAATGTCTTTCATTCTATCTAGGGTTTCAATGTTTCTTTCAAAGGTATAATACACCTTGCTAAAACATTCAGTAAACCCTAGAACCAATATAGATCTACAAGATATCTAACAACCTTTAGAATTTGTTTGTTACTTTCCACTAGGGATTTATACAAATCCTAGATTTCATAAAAGAGTCAATCAAGATTAATCACAACTCAGACATTAACATGATCAACTTTCACTAGAGTTAATTGCATACCCTAGATTTCAAGTCAATTAACAAAACATATCATGAAGAGCTTCTACTAGGGTTTAATGTAAACCTTAGAATTCAATAAACACATTATAAGTAACTTTCACTAGGATTCGATGTAAACCCTAGATTTTCCATCTATAAATTCTCAACACACTATATAGATTCAAATCATACATACTAGAGAATTTAATTGTTACTAGGATTTATTTATAGGCCCTAGACTTTTTAATTGTCATTCTAGATCTTTCAAACTTTGACTAAGGTTTGTTTCCAAACCCTAGATTCTTAGGACCAATGGAAAATACGCCAACACACATATCTAGGAGATCACCATTATAAGCACATCATATGTTAATCAACGTTAATACATCTAGGCATATATATTGTCCTAGACTAGGCTAGGGATTCAATCAAGAGAACCTAGGTTTTCACTCCTAGGACTTTCCATAACAAGGATTTTACCTGTAGACCTAACCAAAACCTAAGGTTTCATTTCATTGTCAAAGTAAACCCTTATTATATCAGACTTCAAAGGTTTGAACATCATTTTCAAATCTAGAAAGTTGAGAGTTTCTACATCAAAATCCTAAACACGACATTATTAATACATTAATCAAAATAGCAATAAATATCCCTAAATAGGTTTAGGGTTTCACATATCATCAACATACCCTTAGGTTAGGGTTTTCTAGAGAACCTCCTTAAGGTTCTATTAATATAAGCAATCAAAGGTGTGTAAGGTGGGTAGGTTCATTAGGTGATGAATCATTCCAAACAAGAATCCTTTTAGGATTCAGTGGAGCTGGACATAGCAACAATTAGTAACATCGAAATGGATATTTCAAAGAGAGTATCAAGACTATACATTTTTCAATACATACCTTTGATTTTTTAACAAACCTTTTGACTTGTGTGGCCTCCTTATTTGATCCTTGAAGCCTTCTCCATGATTCTTGAATATTCAACAGATTGATTCCTAGACAAGAAATAGAGGTAGACAGGTGATTAGTATTTAGTATAATCAAAATCTTAAATAAGTACATGAAGGCAAGAAGAGGGAATGAGATATTTATCTTGAGGAGTTGTTGTGGGTGTTGAGAATTTGGTAGGGCAGAGCTAATTCAATTCTCTACTTGATAATTACTTGTGAACTTATTTCTCTTATTTAGATATTCTCTTTATTAGCTTATTATGTTTTTCATCAAGTCAATTATCAAAACACAAGAGACACAAGGTTTAGGCTCTTCAAGCCAGGGCCAAAACCTCTCCCTCTTGGAGATGAAAACCCGCAAGTAATTCTTCTTATAGACTTTTAGTTGACAATACCATGACCATGACACAAATCCTTGACTCTTGTATGCCTCCAAGACCTTGTCACTGCTCCTTTCTTGGCTTCTTATGTTGATCTCTTTTTTTTTTTTTGGCACCGTTTTGCATCGGTACTAGAGAACTTGGTCTCTAATTGCTGTGCTCCTTCACCTTCTGTTTGGATGCCCTAGACTGAGTTCTCCGTTTTGCTGTAGTGGTCTTCCATTACGCTTTATATACCTTACGCCTTTGCTGGCTTGACTTCTTTCTACGTACTTTTTATCTGCACTCAATCACAGTCCTGCAATGACCCTCGGTATATCTCAAGTATGCAAGGTGGATACTACCCCAAAATAGATTTAGATACTTCGCTGGCATGTGTCACCTTTCCTGTAGTATATCTGCACTGCAATTCGCACTCTTATTACAGTTGTTAACCCAAAACAATGGACCTCATTTCTGTTGAGAATTTAGAGGGCTAGTGATTAATTCAAATTCTCTTCTTGATAATTACTTGCGAGCTTACTTGAGTTACTTATGTCTTCTCTTCTTTAGTTTATTTAGTCTTTTCATCAGATCAATTATCAAAATACACAAGAGACAAAATTAGGCTCCTAGAGCCAGGGCAAAACCTCTCCCTCTTGGAGAGGAAAACCTGTAAGGAATTCTTCTTATAGACTTTCAGTTGACAAGTACCATGACCATGACAAACCCTTGACTCTTGTATGCCTCCAAGACCTTGTCATTGCTCCATTATGCTTCGTATGCTGATCTTCCTTTCTCCACTCCCTTGTACTGACCCTAGGAAAGCTCAGTTCGTAGTGAACTCCTTTTCCTCTAGCCTCAGCCTCCTATACTCTTGATCTCAAGACCGAAATCACTTGTCCGATCTATGATTGTCCTTGCTGGCTTCTCTTTCTTCTACGTACTTGTCCACACATTGCATTACAGTCTTGTTATTTCAACCTTCCTGAAGTTACTACAAATATGCGAAGTAGATGTATACTTCACAATAGAGAAAGCCTATCACTGTGTTATCTCGTCATCCTTCTTTGCTGTATTGCCTCCTTTTTATGCACCCAAAAGCACACTCTTCTTTGCACTATAATCTTGGAACATGACATGGCAGATTTAACCCAAAACAAAGGTAACTTATACCATCTTCCTTTCGCTGTTCTGTCTCCTCTTCAACGTGCCAACTGTACCTTTAATTCACCTTTAACTTCAGAACTTATCCGAACTTATCTTCTTGTGATCAAGCCCAAAAAAATCAGAGGTATTCGAATTGTTCTAATCTGTAATTGCCCGAAAAACTCAGAGATGTGCGAATTTTTGATTTCTGTCTTTTTTGCTCAGTCTTCTGGGGTGTTTATAGTTGTTGGACCCTATAATAAGCTGACCTAACCATGAATGGTTGTGACTGTTCATGAGTCGACTTTCCAGAAGTATTTTCCAGCCGACTTGAGAGGCTTATCTTCCAGCGTTAATGAGGCTATTTGAGGATTGCTTTGAGCATCCTTCTGGAGCCATTTTCTTCACGGTTTCATGACAAGGTCTTGAGGCATATTCTGTTGACTAGACTCTTCATATACATGACTTTTAATTATATTTATAACTAGAAGACAAATCCTAATAGACATCAAGAAGAAGTCTATTGTCCTCAAATAAAACCTTGCCCATGAAACCCATGAGGCAAGCATACAAAGAACATATTTTATTATCTTTATCTTCTTTTACATTAATACATAATTTCATAGTCAATATGAAGACCGATCCTAGTTACACTTTTCAACAATTTCTGCGCGGTGCTTCCCTTGTCCTACGCTGGAGTATCTCCTCTTCTTATGCACCAATAGACCTTATATTCCTCGCATATATGTCTTCCGAAATGTCATAGATCCGAACTGTCTCATGTCCGAGATCTCAGAGATATTTGAACTTCTCTTGCTGTAATTTCTACGCAGTTCACTGGGGTATTTATAGTTGTTCGTCCCTGTAATTAGCCGACCTGACCCAGTGAACAGTTGTGTCTATTTCTGGGAGCTGACATGACTATTAGGTCGACTTGATCATCTGTTATGAGGCCGACTTCTCATGGGATATTTCGAGCCTCTTCTAAGCCATCTTCAAGGAGTGCTTTGACAAGGTTAGGAGGCATTCATTTACATCAGTCATAAGTGTAACAACACTTCATATACACGACTCTAACTTATATATATTTATGACAAGATGACAGACCCTAAAAGACATCAAGAAGAAGTCTTTGACCTATAATAAAAACTCCTTGCTCATGAAACCCATGAAGCAAGCTTTACAAAAATATATTTTCTTATCTTTGTCTTCTTCATTACATAAATTCATAATTACTAGTCATTATGAAGACCGAACCTAGTTACACTTTCCAACACTCCCTCTTAACTAGGGAGGTATTCATAATGGTACATGGTTACTTTCAATCTAAAGAATCTCATTAGAAGAATCAGATTAGTAATCACATCTGTATAGCATCATATCAACCAACATTGTCATAGTGCAAGGCCTTGACTAACAGCTCCATCTCTCAACGAGACAATGAGCTACAATGTTGGCGAGACCAATGACTTATAGACACTATCATCATTGTCTCTCCAAGGTACATACTCCACGCGGGTGTTCACAAAGTATGGCCTTCCTAGACCATTCTTATCTTGGGTAGCTAATCCTCAAAGAATATCGGTCCACGACTACTCTTATCTTGAATGCCCTATCACATTCTCAAAGAGTATTGGATACCAGATGATTACCCAATCCTCCATTCTGTCTTCCCAGATAAAGACCAGAATGATGTGTCTATCTCTTCCTCTCAACGAGGGAGGACATATTCCACAAAGGAATGTACTTATTCCTATACAAGGAATGTACCTAAGCTTATTCTTAGGAATTACCAAGTTTCTTCCAAGTAAGAAACTTACCACTAGGCTCCCTCTTAATCAGGGACCTGCAACAGCAATGGTGAGACACCTAATTGCTCATGAAGGATTCCTTCCTTCAATGTCATGAATTTCTTCGATAGTGAGGAGTCTTCAACTTTGGGATAGCTTCATAGGGCACAGATCATCCATCACTTTCATCCATGAGTCATGTCATCTATCAGAAAGTGATTTATTAGTCTTTCTCATATGGTCCATCTTCATGCCATGCTGCTTTCCTTCGAACCATATTTCTTTCAAGGATCTTTCATCCTTCATATGGTTGGCAACCCTGCATAAACTTATCCAGATATACATATACATATGAACTTTTAAATCAAAAGTTACCTAAGTGAGGATCTTTTACCATGACATCCTGTAGGCATCGACATCCTTTATTCAGATTGACACATCTTCTAAAGATATGTATTGTCAAGGGTCTTCATCTTTATCAGAATTCTGTCAGTGTCTACATATCTTCCCAGGAGATCTCCCAGTGAAGTCTTCTTGGCTTTCGGGTGATAACTGCCTCTTATCATGGTTGCACTTTACAATCTCTTCTTTTCTTTCTCCACACAGTTTTACTTCATTCCCAAGAACTTTTAGTATACAGTTCCTTGTTTGTATACAACCACCTCATATTCCATTTGAAGACATATTATGTTGATTTCATCTGTTATTGGCAACCTGTGTATCATAAGAGACTCTCCTTTCTTTGATCATACTTCTAAGGATAGAATTCCATTACTTGCAACCATCTAACATGACTTCATAACATCTAGTGTAAGCATATATATACATGTAGCTCATCTCCTTTTCTTTTGAGTCATCCTGCAGTAGTTTTCCCTAGAATGAAGAATTTCATTCCCTTGACCTGCTTCATCAATATGTCATCATATCCTAATCCCAAAAATTATGCAAGATAGAATTCTCAATGAAGCCTTTTGCTTTCTTTTTAACCAGTGAATCCAAAGAGGACTCCATTAGAAAATGTCAGCACCTGTTTCCATATTGATTATTAAATGATAACCCTTGATCTAGATGACTACCTTCCATCAATGTAGTTTTCAGCGAGGTTCCTAGGAGTCACTACTTTCATAGTATAGTTGTATACGAACATCCTCCTATGACAAGTGCTCCTTCCATGCTTCTATCATGATGCCTTTTCTAGAGTGATGCATTTATCTAATGTACAATGCTTCTTAACATACTATTTTACAATTGACAGAAACCTCTTACAAAGGAAGATGATCTCAATCATAGAGGAGATCTTTCACTTCTTCTTTCTTAGATTTCTTTGCATCAAGTTCTTCCCTTTCTTCTGTGGCATGGGCTTTTTCCTTTTTCCTCTTGTCCTTTCTAGATTTAGGAAGATCCCTTTTATAATTCCCAAGTTCATTATATCCAAACATCGTACTTTGTCCATATTTCTCCTTTTATTCTGAGGACCAAATTTACCAAATCTTCCTTTCTTCCTGGACATGGCTGCAAAGGCTTGATTTTCTTCACTTAGTCCTGTATCAATATTGGCTTTCAATCTTGTTTACTCTATTTTACATAGAGACCACTGATCCTGGAATGGTGTTGCTTCTTTCTTCCTATATATGCTTGAAGTGAAGTTTCACCCATTCTTCCGGTAGAGCATTCAACACCACTATAGTCATTACACTATTAAACATTACTTCTCCCAATTCCTGCAACTGGTCTCGTATTTCAGAAATCCTCATAAAAAATGAAGTGATTCCTTCCTATCTTGACAATTTCAACTTGTATAGTTCTTGTCTCAAAGAGATTACTTCTGCTGCAATACTTACTGAGAACAACTTGACCAATTTTTGATTTATTTCTTTATCAGTTTCTAGTTTTGATACATAGGGAATGAGTGAGTCTTTAATGGATTCTATAAAAATCATCTGGGCTCTTATTTCTCTCTTCACGTACTTGGCATGAGCTGAAGCATCTTCTTTTGAAGGTTGAGTTGTAGATCCTTTGATGTAAACCATAACTTCATTTTCAATTAGATTCAAATCTGTCCTTTTCTTCCATGCACGAAAGTTTGATGACCGAACCAATTCGTTGCTTTCTTTGCAAAAAGTCATTTTAACAGATTCAAATGAGGTCATAAAAATACTTACTTGTGTAGATTGATTTCTTCCTTCTATCAGCTTCCTCGATGATGATGATGAAGATGATGGTAGGAACTCCCTCTTAGATTGATTCTTTCAAAGGAGGTAGGTGATCTTGGATCCTTGATGATCAAGGTTGGCTTGATGATTACTTCAGCAAAATGATGATGTCTTCAATAGTGTTGGATGATGTCTTTAGCAAAAATAATGGCTTGATGATGTGTCTTCCAACAATGTTGATTAGACTTCAATATAAAAAACCTTTGATGGCAAAAATTACCTCCTTAATGTGTTGGTCCTTTGAATAAGGTTGCAGGTCTTCTTGAGATGGCTCGAGGGTTTCCTTGCAAACTGCTTTGAATCTTCAATGTAGACTGTGAATTTTTCTTTGATGCTTTCTAGAAAACCGATTCTTGATCTTTGATCCTTGAGTGTCTTCTTGTCAAACAACCCTTTGTCTTCAACACCTTAGATCTAAAACCATGTTGAGAATTTGGTAGGGCAGAGTTTAATTCAATTCTCTACTTGATAATTACTTGTGAACTTACTTCTCTTTATTAGCTTATTATGTCTTTCATCAAGTCAATTATCAAAACACAAGAGACACAAGATTTAGGCTCTTCAAGCCAGGGCCAAAACCTCTCGCTCTTGGAGAGGAAAACCCGCAAGTAATTCTTCTTATAGACTTCTAGTTGACAAGTACCATGACCATGACACAAACCCTTGACTCTTGTATGCCTCCAAGACTTTGTCACTGCTCCTTTCTTGGCTTTTTATGTTGATCTCTTTTTTTTTTTTGCACCAGTACTAGAGAACTCGGTCTCTAATTGCTGTGCTTCTTCACCTTCTGTCTTGATGACCTAGACAGAGTTCTCCATTTTGCTGTAGTGATCTTCCTTTACGCTTTATATACCTTACGACTTTGCTGGTTTGACTTCTTTCTACGTACCTTTTATCTTCACTCAATCACAGTCCTGAAATCATCCTCGACATATCTCAGGTATGCAAGGTGGATACTAGCCCAAAACATATGTATATACTCCACTAGAATGTGTCAACTTTTTGTAGTATATTTGCATTGCAATCCACACTTTTATTACAGTTGTTAACCCAAAACAATGGATCTCATTTCAGCGTTGTGCTTCCCTTGTCCTACGTTGGAGTATCTCCTCTTCTTACACACCAATAGAACTTATATTCCTCGCATATATGTCTTCTGAAATGTCACAGATCCGAATTGTCTCATGTTCGAGATCTCAAAGTTATACGAACTTGTCTTCTTGTAATTTCTACGCAGTTCACTGGGGTGTTTATAGTTGTTCGTCCTTGTAATTAGCCGACCTGACCCAGTGAACAGTTGTGTCTATTTCTGGGAGCCAACATGACTGTTAGGTCGACTTGATCATCTATTATGAGGCCGACTTCTCAAGGGATATTTCGAGCATCTTCTAAGCCATCTTCAAGGACTGCTTTTACAAGGTTAGGAGACATTCATTTACATCAGTCATAAGTGTAACAACACTTATTATACATGACTCTAACTTATATATATTTATGACAGATCCTAAAAGACATCAAGAAGAAGTCTTTGACCTATAATAAAAATTCCTTGCTCATGAAACCCATGAAGCAAGCTTTACAAAAATATATTTTATTATCTTTGTCTTCTTCATTACATAAATTCATAATTACTAGTCATTATGAAAACCGAACCTAGTTACACTTTCCAACAATGGGCTCCCTCCCAAGCTTTGAGGGAAAACCTAAAACTTAGAAAACAAAGAAATACATATCCAAAAAGATGTTAAACCTATACCACATAAAAGTACAAATAAAATATAAGAGAAAAGGGGCCTAGTAGTGTAAGTCCCTCAATTCTTCTTCAGTCTTTGCTTTTTTGGGGGATGATGTTTCTTCAGCCATGTTTGCATGATCTCTATCTCTTTTCTTGCTCCTAGGATTGTCAAGGCAATCACTCCTGTAGTGTCCCATTCATGGAGACTCTTAACTCTTCTTGACTACATGTTGTCCATAGATCCTCAAAGGTGGGTGTTTCTTTCCAGTTGTTGAGAGTTGAAGCAAAGGAACCTTAAGAAGGTGGTAGTCCTTGGATGGCTGTAATCACTAGTTCTTTATTTGGTACTATTTAATCAACGATAAGAAGCTCATCCCTTATCCTTGCTATCCTCACAAAGAAAGAGGAAACAATGCCCTCCTTTGTCATCTTACTAGTTCTTAGTTCATTCTTTAGACTTGCCACATTTCCAATGTTCTTGATGGTGAATAGTTTTGACAAAGCCTTGTACATTTCCTGAGCATGATCAATATTTGCTATAAAGGGGACATGATTGTCCTTTATGCCTTCAACCATCAAAGCCATAACTACTAATTCCAATTCTCTGTACTTTACTTTGTCAGCATCACTTGATTCTTCTGTAGGCCTTTTCATTTTTCCTTTGACTAAATCTAAGAGCTTGTTCTTTTCAAGGATGATGTCAATCCGTTTCTTCCAAGACCTATAATTTGAAGCTCCTTCAAGCTTGTTCTCTCCCTTTATAGTGTTAGACATCTTCCTTGAAGGCAGTGAAGACTTATTTCGTTTAGTGAACTTCTTGTGACTTCCTTGATCAAGTTCTTGAGACTGTCTTTTCTTCCTTTCTTCACCAAAGCTCTGATACCATGTTAGAGAATCAGAAAGGCAGAAAGATCTTCTTGTTCTTGATTATTTACTTGTGATCGTCTTTAGTTATAACTTGTTATTATGTTCTTCTTATCTTTCATCTTATCAGTTCATCAAGCAAATATAAAAGCAAATACGCATAGATTAAGGACACCAGATGTAGGCTAGCAGCCAGGGAAAAACGCCCCTTGAGGGGAAAACCCAGTCAGTAATTCTTCCTTCAATAGTGATTCTTGAGACTCTAGACTATTGAGATTTTTAAGTGTTGGGGTAGCATCGAATGTGCTCTAGCTCCCAACTTTGTGAAGGGACTAGAGTACATGAGATCTCCAAGTCCCAGAAAGGGATTTGAGAAATTTCATTATGTTTAAGAGATATTTAATTAATTAATCTTTTTAATTAAGGACCCTAAGTCTAACTTAGGAAAATTAAAAGATTAAAGTTAATTTAACTAAACATGTGATGAAAATGACTTAAGTCACACGGATCACTCTTTCTTTTAATCTTAGCCGTCGATTGAAGATTAGATCACGGTCGTTGGTTTCCCAATGAGAAAAGTATAAAGGAAAGGCTTCGGGTCAGTTGGAGAACACACACAGGGGCAGAGCACTGAGACTAAGCTGGAATTCTAGGTCGTGGTTGGCTAAGAATTTCCAGAAGTGTTTCAGTTGCAGCGAGGGGTAATATTGGCAAGAGGGATGATCTGATCCTAGGCCAAGAGTCAGCAAGAGGCAGAGAAGAAGCAATCAGAGCAACGCAGAGGGAGCAGCAGCTGCGCAGCGCAGAGGCTTCAGGTGCTACGCAAGCCCAGAAAGGGCAGCACAGTGGCAACAGGAGGCCATCAGGGCTTACGCAGGCCCAACCAGGGCAATGCAGGGACAACGTAACCTAGTCTGGGGTTACGTAGGACTCTCCTGAGCAGCGCAGGGGCACACGCAGGCTAGCAGAGCTAACACAGAGGGCTTCAGAGCAATGCTAGGGATTTGAAGAGATAAAAGGGTTGAGTTTTGTAAATCTTGTTTTAGGGTGTGAATCAGTCAGTTTCTCCGTCTCCAGAACAAAGGTATTGCTGCAAATTTTTGTATTTCTTTGTTGGGTTAACCAGTAAGGTGCCTAGATTTGTTGTACTTAGAATCTACTTAATAATAAAAACCCTCTAGCAGCCAGAAGACCGGTTTTCCCGCATTGGTTTTTTCGGGGGCAGTGGTCCAGAAAATCTTGTGTGTCACTTTGTCTATGTGCATGTATTCAATTTAGATCTGTATCTGTGTAGGCTGTTAAGGTGTTTACTTCGATGTTAATATTTAACATTTCAAATTAATAACTTGTATAAGTAGTAGTAAATCGTGATTTAACAGTAGGGATTTTGAATAAGTAATATTCAGAAATTTTCACATGGTATCAGAGCCAAGTTGCAGATCTAGTTGGATCACTAGCAAGAAGTCTGAAGAATCCTTGCTGCAGAAAGTAGCAACAATCGCAAAAAGCAACAAAGGAAGCAACAATAGCCGCAGAAAGCATCAACAGTTGCAGAAAGTCGGACCAGAGAGGACAATGTAGCAGCAGAAGGCAGCAAAGCCACACAGAGGCCATAATGATGCAGTCTGCATGCATGCCCACGTACTTACTGCGCAGAGGCTCTGTTGGGACTGTCTGCTCACACAGAGGCTAGCTAGGGTGATGCAGTCCTGAAGCTGTTGCTGATTCAGAGTGCCGGAAGCAGTGCTGCAGAGCTTCAGTAGTTGCTGGTGGGGTTAAATTTCTGAAGGTGTAGAAATTAGCCTGAGCACTAGTTGACAAAGAGCTGGAGGAGAACAACTTCTCAGAAGATTTCCAGCCAAATAAATTTGCAGATCGATCAGAGGATCAAAGAGAGCTGATTCGTTGTGATTGGCAAACTTCCAAGAGAGGGAGTTAGTTGTCAGAGGGAGCAGAGGGTGCCTTTCTCGCCAATGACCCTAGATTCGAGTCTCTAGCATAGAGAAGAGGATTTGTTCCAGCAGTTTTATTGAGCAGATGGCACCTCAAGGACTACGTGATCAGGATAGGTTGGACGACCTGTCCAACTTTGCAGTATGGAAGGCCTAAATCTTGGTAGTCATGGAGGCATATGGTCTGAGGGAGCATGCAGAGAAAGTCCTGGCCACGTCAACTAATGCGGATCTCCTGAAGAAGCATGAAGAAGTAGCAACACATTCCAAGCGCTTCATAATGGACAGGGTTAAGGATAATATAGTACCACACATAGCTGAAAAGAAGACATCTAATGAGATGTGGAAAGCCTTAACCGCCCTATATGAAGGAAGATTTGTCCAAAGGAGAATGCTTCTGGAAAATCATATGCCATTATTCATGATGGCCAAGGGAGAGGAGATCAAATGCTTTCTTTTCAAATTACAGGTGATCAGGGATCAACTGATTACCATGGGGGTGAAAGTGGAGGATGATGTTATGGTGAGGACTGCACTCAATGCGGTCATAGAGGACTGAGAAACTTTTGTCCAAAGTATCTTGGGCAGAGCGGACCTTTCCAACTAGGACAGTATGTGGGCGATCCTCCGACAAGAAGAATTCCGTCAGTTCACCAAGAGACAGTACAACACAAGATCAAGTAAAGTGAAGAAGGAAGAGGAAGAAGATGCAGCCTTGGCATCAAAGAGGTAGCAAGGGAGAAAGAAGCAGGATTTGTCAAAGATCAAGTGTTTCCAGTGCAACGAACTAGGACATTTTGCCAGCAATTGTCCTTAGAAGAAGAAGGACAAGGAGGCTTCTAGCTCCAAGGCTGCAGTGGCGGATGATGGCTTTGAAGATGATGTAGCCATGAGTGCTCATGAACCACGAAAGTGGGGCGACATGGATCTGTAGAGTAACTACAGAGTGTTGGTGGGATCCTTGAGTAGCCCAACTCTTGGATCACATCCGTGCTATGGGAGCCTTAAGACAGTAGTGGGACAAGTGGAGCAGTTGATGCAGAGAATCACAGATGAAGCAAAGGTGAAGCTGGATGCTGAAAGGGAGCAGCGCAGTGCAGATGTAGCAGCAGCATAGCGCATAGGGGCTGATGTGACTTCAACAACACAGTGCAGGTTGGCTTACGTAGAGCAGAGTTGCAACAACGCAGTGGCTTCAGGAGGATAGCGCAGAGAAACAGCCTATGGAGCTTTAGTGATGAGGATGTAGTCCAACTGACTTGTCTGTCAAAGATTGGGCAGGAGTTTTCAGTTGTTTCTCTCAACAACTGAGTTGCAGTGCAGCAGTTGGCAGCACAATGCAACAGATTGAGAGGGAGCTGCAGTACAGATGTGGCAGTCGCGGTGGCAGCGTCATGGGCAACAGTACGAGAGAGCAACAACAACATAATGATGAAGGGAAACAGTCCAAGCATCAACGCAGATACCCACACTAGAGATCAGTGCAGAACTTCGGGGTGAAGTGTTGTGCTAAAGAACATTCCTCGCTAAGAGGGAGTGTTGATATTTTGAAGTGTTGGGGTAGCATCGGATGTGCTCTAGCTCCCAACTTTGTGAAGGGACCAGAGTACATGACATCTCCAAGACCCAGAAAGGGATTTGAGAAATTTCATCCTATTTAAGAGATATTTAATTAAATAATCTTTTTAATTAAGGACCCTAAGTCTAACTTAGGAAAATTAAAAGATTAAAGTTAATTAAATTAAACATGTGATGAAAATGACTTAAGTCACACGGATCAAGCTTTCTTTTAATCTTAGCTATCGATTCAAGATTAGATCACGACCGTTGGTTTCCCAACGAGAAAAGTATAAAGGAAAGGCTTGGGGTTAGTTGGAGAACACACACAGGGGCAGAGCATTGAGACTAAGCTAGAATTCTAGGGTGTGGTTTGCTAAGAATTTCCAGAAGTTTTTTAGCTGCAACGAGGGGTAGTATTGGCGAGAGGGATGATCTGATCCCAGTCCAAGTGTTAGCAAGAGGCAAAGAAGCAGTAGTTAGAGCAATGCAGAGGGAGTAGTAGTTGCGCAACGTAGAGGCTTCAGGTGCTACGCAGGCCCAGAAAGGGCAGCATAGAGACGGCAGGAGGCCATCAAGGCTTACGCAGGCCCAGCCAGGGTAGTGCAGCGACAACGTAACCCAGTCTGGGGTTACGCAGGCCTCTCCTGAGCAGCGTAGGGGCACACATAGGCTAGCAAAGCTGACACAGAGGGCTTCAAAGCAGCGCTGGGGTTTCTAAAGACAGAAAAGGGCCGAGTCCTGTAATTCCCGTTTGAGGGTGTGAATCAGTCAGTTTCTTCGTCTCCAGAACAAAGGTATCGCTGCAAATTTTTGTATTTCTCTATCGGGTTAGCCAGTAAGGTGCCCAGATTTGTTGTACTTAGAATCTACATAATAATAAAAGCCCTCCAGCGGCCAAAAGACCGGTTTTCTTGCATTTGGTTTTTCCAGGAACAGTTGTCCAGAAAATCTTGTGTGTCACTTTGTCTATGTGCATGTATTTAGTTTAGATCTGTATCTGTGTAGGCTGTTAAAGTGTTTACTTCGATGTTAACACTGAACATTTCAAATTAATAACTTGTATAAGTAGGAGAAGTAAATCGTGATTTAACAGTAGGGTTTCTGCATAAGTAATATTCAGAAATTTTCACATAGACCTTGACCCGGACTTCCTCCACACCAAGTCAACCTTCCTTGTGATCCTTCCTGAATTTGGCAGCAGCAGCAGCAACACTATGATGACCTGGAACTTTGACCTTTCTCCTTGAGACTTCGATCTTGAGGTAGAGACTTTGATCTAGCTTCAAAGACTTCGATTTAGGCCCAATAAAACTTCTCCAAGCAACAACATTCAACAAAACAAACTTCGACTAACTCCTCTTTTGGCAGCAACATCTTGGCAACAACTGATGCAACAACTGTTGCAGCAAAACTTTCAGAACTTGGATCTCCCAAACTATAGCTTGAAATGCAGAGAGAGTGGTGCCAAAATTTTGATTTTCATTAACTCTATAAGTGTGCCCAAAACCGAATCTAGAAAGTCCTTCTTAATTTCGCAATTTCTCCTTGTTGCAGCTACAAAATCAAATTTATGTGTTGCAGTGAGATGTCTCCAAGCGAGTTCGATCTGCCTGTATACATAGCCTTTTGATGGGTTCGAATTCCTGGATTTGAGGCCGACTTGATCACCTTAAGGCCGACTTGATGTGGAGGCTTCATAAATCATATTTTACTTAATAATTGACCTATTTGCATGATTCAAAAGCCCAATATAGATCAATTTAAATTTGCAATAATCCTATAGACTCAAAATAAAACCTAGAAGTCCACAATAGGGACTTTGACCTAAAATAAATATGACCCAAGCATGAAACCCATGCTTTAATAAGTCATTTAATAATAATATAAAATTCTTTTCTTTATTCTTTTGACAAGTACAATAAGTATGGACTCAAGTACAATTTATGAAGACCAAACCTAGTTACATTCTTCAACACATTGAACTAATGGAAAAATGATTGGAGTTCAAATGCATATTTTTCGCACTAAACAGAAACAAATGACTTTATTTTAGGAATGCTATCTTTTTCATCAAGATAACCAGTTAATCATGGATATAATTCAATTTTGTAGAACTGCTAGTTGTATGCATGATCTTGTTATCCGAGTTGCTCAATATCACATAATCAATGCCTTTCCTAATGCGAATTCAATTGGGAATCCTTCTTTTATCTGTCTTTGCCTCATTCAATGACACCATCAAGAATATTGTTAATCCATAAATTTCCTAATTTATATTCATCATTCTGAATACTGTGCTTGACTTCTTGCTAGAATGTGTGAAAATTCCTTTGAATGCAACAATTGGAGATTTATCTTCTAAATGTTAGCAATTTATTTGTCTTCTGAATTATTATTTGGCAAATAATGATAAATTCACTGATGCATTCTTTACGATAAAAACGTTGCAGAAATATAAAATACAAAACTGAGAAATAGATGCACACACAACAAAATTGACATCGTTGTTTTTGGACAATTGTCTCTCGAAAAAACCACGAAGGGAAAACTAGTGCAACAAATGAGGGTTGTATATTATTCAACAATTTGAGAGATATTACAATTGGTTGCCCAATTGGAAAACCTCTGACAATCTATTGGCAAAATATGCTGGAGACACCCCTTGTCTCCCTTTGCAATTGATCTGGCCCTCTTTGGCAAACTCACACTCATGCTGCTGCTTGCTCTGCAGTCTAGAAATGTGCACTGCCTGCACAGATAAAATCTTACAACCCTGGAAATGCCTCCAGCTGAGACGTCTAGCCTCCCTTTGCCTCTAAAACCAAATCGCTCTGCCTTCGGGACACTGATCCGACTACTGGCAACTGATCTGTAGCTTCCTCCGACGACTTGCACTGGGAATCTGGCTAACTCGCACTATTGTATTCAGCCTCCTCTTTCTTGTCTCCGATGCACTGGAGATATAGGAAATCGTCCTCTGGAATCTTTGCTCCCAAATCTCTACTGATCCCTCATTCTGATGCTTTCCCTAGCTTCAACTGTGCCCTTGTTGAATACCTGGAACTGGGTAGTCGAACTGCTCAACTCATACACTATTAACTGTTTCTATCTCCAAGCCCTTCGATCTACTCTTATAATCTCTTGCTGGAGTTTCAACGACCAGGATCTAATCCCAATCGATGGCTCAGATCAATTTGACTTCATCAATAGAAGCATCTAGAAAAAAATTGAACTACCTTAATTAATTATTTTTAATCAACCACTTTTCCTAAGTTAGACTTAGGGAATAATTAAATTTTGGCTAATTAATTTAATTAAGGCGTTTCCAAGTCATTTCTTGTGAATCATTTTCTGGGTTTTGGATATCTCGTGTTCCTTATTCTCTTAGACACACTCTGAGACTAGAACACCTGTCCGCTGCTACCATATCCACTATAAACTAACAACATGTCTGTTCCTTTTTTCTCTGCTCCATGTTGGAGTTTTGGAATTTTTTGACACATTCTTTTGTCCCCAGAGTAATAATCCAGTATATGTCAATTTGAATGTCTGTATTCCTAGATAGCAAGACTGTTATGACTATGCTAGTAACCTGAATCTGGATTTGCTTCTATTCTGCCTTCATGCCCTGAGAATAGTCAGCCACATGACTGATGCTTTAGCGTTTTGTGTATATTTTTGAGAATTGTATACTATGAAAATGAAAGGGCAAAGGGCAGGAAATTGTCAATACTGAGTAGGTAAGTTCTACATCAAAACCATAAATGACAGATTTCTTCCAGAATGCCAGAGTGGATACTTGCCCACCCTAAAACCAGAATGTTAACAGAGTATGCAGAATGGCCTCAGTGAATGCCATATTTTATTATTAGCTTAGTAACAGATAAACCATTTCAAATCAGTGTACATTGTAGCATTTACATCTTCAGCATAAAATATATGTAGCAGTAACAGAGATAGATGGGAAATGTTTGTCCAATGCTTTGTGATATATTTTCGACTGTTAGTTTATACTGTAGAACTCACTATGCCCTCTTTGGACTTTTTATGCAGTGTTATACTCTTTCCAATAGCAATCACCTTCTACATTACTTGGTGGTTTATTCACTTTGTGGATGGATTTTTCACACCTATCTTTGCTCAACTTGGTATCAATATTTTTGGTAAGTGTTTTCCTTATTTAAGTATGATTCAGCAATATGCATTTTATTCATTAAGTCATTGAACCATTTGTTTGTTTCAAGGGAGTTGTATAAATCAACCTTTTCAGATTACCACAGATTCAAAGAAGTATAAGCTTCATTTTCATTTTCAGATGGTGACAGGGGTTTCCTTTCTCCTCTCTCTGCCGCTACTTATCTCTCAATCTATGATGTGGATTTTGAGATAGGGCCTCACTGTCATATCTAGACCCTGTTCTGTTTCTTCTTTATTCCAGTATTACTTGATCATGCTTTTAATGCTATTCACATTTATCTGTTAGTTTAGCCTACTTTTTGCTTTCAAAGTAGCCTTAGGTACTCCTGCAGGGGATTATCGCTGATTGTTTTATTTTTCTTCAGTCCCATTGACCTTCCTTGTTGGTCATTATGTGGAGATTAATCTAATCAAGAGCGTATTTGTCAGATTGTATTGATAGGTTTTGAATTGCTTGTCCTGACCCTAGTCCACTGTTCAAATTTGGGGTGAGATGAAATGATAGTTTCCTTGGACATCCCATTTTTTCTTTTTGGCAAGAGACAATGTTGGTGATCAGTGAAATTCCCCACTGCCACAAACACTAGTTTTTAGAAACTCATGTTGTCTTATTGAAAAGGGATAAGCACATTATAGAATATTATAAGAACTCTTTTTGTTCCAACTGGAGTGTTACTGGAGTCTACATTGTTGGTCATGATTTGATCATTGTGGCCAATAAGTCATTGGTGAATTTGGTTATAGTGCTTGAAAGCGATTGATGCTGTAGATACTACTTTTGACACAATTGAGATGGTCAAGCTGTCAAATGTGGTTTAAGTCATATAAAATGCATTAATGTGCAAATTGTCATGATTTTTCTTTGAAAGCACATACAATGACATACCTCATTTGATCGTAACTGTGTAAACCATGTCTTGAAAGAATTCATTGGTCAAATTCCACAGGAAAAACAGCTTGGTCAAATAACGAACAAGCCAAAGCCACTTACAGCTAATTTGCAATGATATCGGTATTAAAATTCACTAAAACAAGATTTTCCACTTATCACATTGAAGTGGTTGCATGAGATGGAGGCTTTGAGTGCCATGGTTTGGAGACAGTTAGTCCCTATTTTTAGCATCATTTTTGATGAGGCCTAGTATATATCATTTGCTTTCATTGTGAAGCCTAGTATACAACATCTTCTTTCATTGTGTAAGTCCTTGATATATATACTTCAATTGCGTCGCACAAGATGTGCTTGTGTTGGGGGTATGGTTATGAGGGCATAGGTGAACCCATGAATATCAGTCACACTTTCTATTGAAAGAAAGTGATGAAAACGTTCAGATTTTACATTTGTTTTAAATCGAAATCCTTTAAACTCAGTCACACTTTCTATGGAAATATGGTGATGAAAATTTCAGATTTTACATATCTTTTAAATCGAAATCCTTGAAACTCATATATGCCTTAAGAATTTTGTTCTGCTGGGAAAAGACAATTTGTAGGGTAATTCTTTACCTTCCTAACGATGTTGTTAGAAGCCATTTATCATGTGAAATTCACTTTTCATTATATGTTCATCTTTGGTGAGTTTTGTTCCAACAACTATTTCAGCGTTAAATGTATAATTTGGAAAAAAGTTATACTATTAAAGTTCGTTGAAAGAAGATTTTCCACTTATACATCACATGAAGGCAGTCACATGAGATGAAGGAGGCATTGAACACTATGGTTTGGATATACTAACTCAGAAAAGGTAGTCCATACATGTAGCATCATTCTTGAGGAGGCCTAGTATACAATCTTTTCTTTCATTTTGTAAGTCCTTGATATACATGCTTCCACTGTATCACACAAGATGTGCCTGCGATGGTGTGGGTGTGGGTGAACCAACGAAAATCAGTCACACGTTCTATTGAAATATGGTGATGATATTTTAGATTTTACATATATTTTGAATAAATATTCAAAACCCTTGAAACTCATATATGCCTTGAGAATTTTGTTGTGCAATAAAAAGACGATTTGTAGGGCGATTTGTTAGACATTTCTTATGTGAAATTTACTTTTCATTATATGTTTATCTTTTTGAATGTTTGAGAAAGTTAATGAGTGAATTTTGTTCCCAAAAACTATTTTAGTGTTAAATGTATAATTTTGAAAAAATTTAAACATCTACATATACATAATTTATCCCACATTTTGTTTATATTTTTTTGAAAATTCGTATTTTTTTAAATTTTGCATTTGACTAATTAAAATTTGAATCACATTTTTTCATGAGAAGTATCTTTATATTCCATATGAGGAATATTGATGTTTCGGTCTTGGAGGGATTCCTTCAGACTCAACATGGCTCAAAGCCATTACAACAATGCTCATCATGTCACTTGCCGGGAATTGAACCTAGGTGGGGAAGATAACAATTATTCCTTCCAACCACCTGAGACAAACCCAATTGACTAGTGAATCACATTTTATACACCCTTTTGTTCCCCCCAAAATTTCTCTTTTGTTTACATAAAGTGAAAAAATATAAATACTTTTTGAAAAATAATTTGTGATGTGAACCTTGATTATTTTTGATAATTTCTTGGTTGCATGACGTTTATGATACTGTTTTCTTCATGTGTTCTCAACTAGGGGAAAAATTTATATATAAGTTTTAGAAGAAACTAATTAAACATAAATAATGAAGATGAAAATGTGAAATCATATGCTACTTCAAAGAGAAATCAATGTTGAACTCACTGCTCTTAAGTCCCTCACCGAATATGCAAGATTTGTAGGATTTTAATCTCCTGGAAATTGCAGTTACCTGTGAAACCTACAAAAAAAGGTTGACTTGTAACCCTTTATTTAAGAGTTTAAAAAGGCTTTATTAAGGGTTTATAAACCTTTGATCGAGATTTTATAAAATGTTTGATAATGCTTTCTTGGATTTTTTTCATGGGTTTCAAACCCTTGTTCAAGGCTAAGTTGCATCACACGGGGAAACCAAAATGCATATCTGAAATGGAGAAACGCATATCTGAAATGGAGATGTGTTGGAGACATGACCCATAAAAAATTAAGAACAAGGAAACAATATATATATATATATATATTGCTCTTTCAAAAAATTATATTGAAACTTTGAAAGAAAGCATTTAATTATTGCTCTTTCAAAAAATTATATTGAAACTTTGAAAGAAAGCATTTAATTTTTAACATTATGATTTAGAATACAGATTCATGAGTAAATGAGCAAGTGCCAAGGCCCAAGAACATTTAAATCAGAAAAATAAAAGACATTGGACAAGTAATACATAATGCAACTAGTAAACTCCAAAAACAGCCTTTATTATTTAGAAACACCACAAAATAGCCAAAAACTGTGGCTATAGTTGCTCAAAGCACCACAAAACAGCAACAAGGATGTTTGTAGCAGCCTAATAATCTCAGATCTGAATCCTGTCTTGTTGAAGTCGCCCTTGCTCAAATCCCCCCTGCTGAAATCACTCTTGCTCAATTTCCTTTGCTCAATCCCCAAATAATGTGAGGAGAAATGAAATGAACATCCTCTTTTAAAAGCTTTTTGTTATGTCTAAGGCTTCGAGGGATCTCCAAAAAATATTGTTCAAACCTAATCAGTAAAAAAAAAAGATTTTTAATCACTTAAAATGAATTTTAGTGGGTTCTAGGCCAAAAGTAAGCCACACAATTGTGCTGTATGACTCCACACACGCCATACAAACACTAAAACATGTTATATGGATTCTGAAATGTGGTGTACGACATTTGAAACACTTTTAAAAAATGTGAAATGCGTACCAGCCCTTTTGAAATGCGTTTCGGGTGCATTTTGGGGTTTCTATATCGAGACACGACTTGTATGCGGTGTCCACATTTCCTGCAGCATAGGTTCGAGGGTTTTTAAAACCTCAAAATGAGTGTGTTGACCAAATCTTCTATTCAGGGTTAACATAACTCAATTTTCCTATCAAAAGTGTGACTCATCTTCACATATGTATCAAATTCTTGACATAACTTAGCAGGATGTTTAAGGAAAAAAACCCAATTTATATAAAAGATAAAGGAGACTTTTTTTTTGGAAACGGGATAAATACAATACTTGTTTGGATGCCAAATATGCACTAAATACTTACCATGTTGAAGCCTCCTTGAGTTAGTTTTAGGGTAAGAGAGTACCTTCAATCAAAGATAAAGGGTTGGTCATAGGATATAAAGCAACTTTCACCAATGTTTTTCCTAATAAGAATGAGGCCTTATGACCCCTCATTTAGTTTTCTATCCTTGAAACCTATCTAATTAGCCGACTTGGAGATGAACATGCACTTGTTGTTAGGAGTAGGATGGGGCCAAACCATTGTAGACTTGCCATTTTTTTGAAACACTAGGATTACAACTTGCATTCCATTAGCATTTAAGTACTTTCTTGGTTAACATGCTCCCTACTAGCCATTAGGATATTTTGACACTAGAAGCTAGGTTAAGTTCAACTTTGTCTAATGTAGTGTTAGGGTAAAATGTGATTTTAGTGTTTTCTTAATATGCTTTTGTACTTTATTAATTCAATGGTCACAATCATGACTTACACATGAGTGATTCAACAATTCAAACATCTCGTCAATATTAACAACATTTACTTTGTGGCTTAACAATTGATTGGTTCATTATCTCTATTTGAAGAACATGGAAGGTCATTTGTTGATAATCAAAGTGGGAGATGTTCATGTAAAATATTTCTTGCATTAATTAGTTGCCTAAGTGTCATGGATAATTTCCCTCCTTGAGGGTTTTAACCACATAGACCATTGCGTCTCAATTTGTGTGAACATTTGCTTTAATGTTTTTGACTTGTGTGGCTTTACCTTGTTTTCTAAGCTTTTTGAAGCTTTGTTCCTTTGTTAATCGAGATCAACCATAGTAGCTTTTTTACATACACATTGCACAACGCATAGTTCTGTTTTTGCAGTTTACCAGCTTTTGAGGGTCAAGTGAACTATTCCATTGCACTTGGAGCATCATTTCCAGTGAGGAATACCTTTCGTTATGTTCGAAAAGGATTTTTTTTGCCCAAGATGTGCTTATTTCTCTTTGGTGGTTCAACAAAGGTAGTAGAATTTTACTTTAAAGTTTGTTTGTTTGTTTTTTTTTAAAATATTTTTATGGCTTTGTTCTTGGTTTATTTGGATTTTTTGGCATGTTTTGTGGTTCTTCCCTCTGGGTCTATGTCTTCTCTTTACCTTTCACTTTGAGCAAACTTGGTAAATTAGAAGCATATCCATATGCCTAGACTCACTAGTCTTTTTCCTAGCAAAATACTAATTATGTCTAGTTGATTTGTGTTTCCAATATTATTCTTGTTTTTTTTTCTATGTTTTCTTTTTAGTCTTTTGGCATCTGTGAATGGAATTTGGTCTCATCGCTCCTTGAATTTTTATCTGGTTCCCTTGTTTTGTGCCCTTCCTTCTTGTGGTTTTTCCACTTTTTGGTTGTGGTTTGGCATCATTCAATATTTGGAAACTCTCTTTTCGATGGCTTCTTGTTGGTGAATGTGGGCTTCTCAAGCCTTGGGATAGAAATGACCTCTTTGTTTCTTTAGTGTGAGTTGAACTTTGGGCTTTAATAGTTGTTACAATGTCCACCAAGTACTTTCTCCTTGTGTAGCCTCTTCTTGTGGAGATTGGACCTTGGGCTTTGTTGACCACACCGTGTCAACTACCCTATAGAAGTACACCCCTTTTTGCGGAATTATCTTTTCCAAAAATATGTTAAACCTACAAATAAATATCAAAATACACAAATGAAATATCTAAGGCTAAGATCAAAGGGCTTAGTAGTATAAATCCATTAGGTCAGATTCTTCGGGTTTCACATTCTTGGGAGATGCTTCTTCAACCACATTTGCATGATTTCTTTCTTTTTCCTTATTTATAGGATCGTCGGGGAAATCACTTCTATAGTGACCCATTTTATGACAATGATAGCATTCTATCTTGGACATGTCAACCTTCTTTCTTGGCCCCTTCTTCTTGAAGTTTCTCTTGTGTTGAGCAATGTAAGCATTTGAAACTTCTTCATTGTTAGTTGCTAATGAGATCCTTAACTCTTCTTGACTGCAGGCAGTCCATAATTCTTCAAAAGTGGGAGCTTCTTTCCAGTTGTTGAGTCCTGAAGCAAAAGCACTCCAAGAAGGTGGTAACCCTAATAAGGCAGTGATCACAAGTTTCTTGTCTGGTACAATTTCATCAATGGCAAGAAGGTCATCTCTTATTCTTGCTATCTTTACAAAGAAAGTAGCCACAATATCTTCCTTAGTCATCTTGGTGGTCCTTAGTTCATTCTTCAAGCTTGCCACTTTCCCAATGTTCTTGATGGTAAATAGTTTTGACAACGCTTCGTACATTTCTTCAACATGGTCAATGTTAGCTATGTAAGGGACAAGGTTGTCCTTTATGCCTTCAACCATTAGAGTCATGGCCACCAATTCCAATTCCCTGTACTTCACCTTATCTGAATCACTAAAGTCTTGAGTAGGCTTCTTTATTTTCCCTTTCACCACATCTAATAATTTGTTTTTTTCAAGGACGAGGTCAATCCTTTTCTTCCAAGATCTGTACTTTGATCTTCCTTCAAGCTTGTTCTCTCCTTTGTTTGTGTTAGAGATCTTTCTTGAAGATAGTGAACTTCTTTTTCTTAAAGAGCTTCCTCTTATGATCCTCTCATGATTCCTTGATCAATTCCTTAACACTGCGTTTCCTTCTTTCTTCACCAAAGCTCTGATACCATGTTAGAAAATCAGAAAGGAAGAAAAATTTTCTTGTTCTTGATAATTTACTTGTGATGTTCTTGTATTCTTATTATCTTCTTTTCTATTAGTTCATTAAGCAAATATCGAAGCAATAGCACATGGATCATGGACACCAGATATAGGCAGACAATCAGGGAAAAACCCCACTCTAGGGGAAAACCTAGTCAGTAATTCTTCCTTAAATAGTTTTCGTGAGACTCTAGACCTTGACTCACACTTCCTCCACACCAAGTCAACCTTCTTCTTGATCCTATCTTCGACCTCGCAGCAACAACAACACCAACAACACTATGCAACACTTCCTTCGACCTAGAAACTTCGACCTTGCTTCAGAGACTTTGATCTTGGAGGAAAGACTTTGATCTTGATTTAGGGAGTTCGATTTTGACCCAATACAACTTCTCAAGGCACCAACATCTAGGAATAGCAACTTTGACCTATTCTTCTCTTGGCAACAACAACATGCAGCAATTGGCAGCAACAAAACAATGAGGGACCTCAATCTTCCAGTTTAGGGCACGTGAGAGAGAGAGAGACACCAAAATTTTGATTTTCCTTTTCTCCTTTAGCTTGTCCAAAAGTGCAATCCTTTTGGCTCCTTCCTTGACTTCACACTTTTTTCTATGCAGTAGTAGATATCGAATTTCTGTGTGTGAGAGAGGATGCTCCAAATGAATTCGATCTCCTTGCATATATAGGCTTGAGGTGAGCTCGAATTACTTGCGCTGAGGCCGAATTGATCACTTTAAGGCTGACTTCGTGTGGAGGTTCCATAATTCATATTTGCCTTAATACTAAATCTTTTTACATGATTCAAAAACCCAAGAAGGGTCTCTTTAAATATACAATGACTCTATGAACTCAGAATAAATCCTAGAAGTCCACAATGGGGACTTTGACCTAAATCATAATGACCCAAGAATGAAACCCATGCTTTAATAAGTCATTTAATAATAATAAAAATTCTTTTCTTTATTCTTTTGACAAGTACATTGTAGAAATTTTTGAATCTTAATTCTTATGCAGAAATTATTTCTATTAATCCGGTTAACCTTCTCCTACTTATACAAGTTATCAACTGAATAAATTCAAGTTAACATCAAAGCAAAACACATAACAGATCTCTACCAATTCAGATCTGAAATAAGCACATGCACACATAGACAAAGTGACACACTTATTTCTGGACAAACTGTCCCCGGAAAAACCCAATATGGGAAAACCGGTCTCTGGCTGCTGGAGGGCTCTATTATTAAGAATATTTCTGAATACACAACTCTGGGTTCCAGATCTGGAAAACCCTACAGAGAAAACTCTAGATCTGCAGCACTTGGCTGATCTAAGACCAACAGTACTGACTGATCCACACTCTCAAACGGGATTTACAGAACTCAGCCAGATCTAGGCCTAGAAACCCCAGATCTGCCCCTAAAAGACATTGCGTCAGCCTTTGAAGGCGTCCATATGCTCAACGCTGTCTTTGCTGCTGCTGCTGCCTTCCTCTGCGCTGTCTTTCCTGATCTCTTCTCTATTTCTTGTGTATTCTAGACCCTAGGATCAGATCATCCCCTTGGTCTAAATTCCCCTCTCTGCAACTGAAACACTTGAGAATTCTTAGCAATGCCGCTCTAGAATCTCAACTTAGCTTCAGTGCTCTGCCTCTGTGTGTCTTACAAATGACCCCAAGCCTTTTCTTTATACTTTTCTTGTTGACAAATCAATGACGAAGATTAAATCTTTAATCAATGGCTAAGATTAAAAGAAAGCTTGACCCGTGTGACTTAAGACAATTTCATCACATGTTTAATTAAATTCACTTTAATTATTTTATTTTCCTAAGTTTTAACTTAGGAAATACATTAAAATAATTAATTAATTTAATATCTCCTAAACTAGATGAAATTTCCCAAATCCATTTCTGGGTCTTGTAGATTAGGTGAACTCTAGTCCTTCCTCAAAATTTGGGACCTAGAGCACAACTGATGCTACCTCAAATACACAATCTCAACATACATTACATAGTGACTCAAATACAATTTATGAAGACTGAACCTAGTTACAATCTTCAACAAATTCAACCCTGTGGAAGTAATATAAATAGAGACAATCCTACTCATTTGGAGGAGCATTCACACCATTGTTTTAAAACTAGGTTGGTCTGACTCAGACTCGGCCTGGTTGATCGAGCCATACCCCTGCCTAGACCGACTAGGTCAATTATCCGGTTTAGCGGTCGGTCCATTACCGAATCGACCGAGTTGGTCACCGATTCGGCCAGTTCGGTAATGAATCGATTAGACTAGCAGGAAAAAAAGATGGGTTGGGCGGACTTGAAATCATTTTTTTTTGTTTAAAATAATTCCTAGTCCCTCTGCCCCTCTCCCACGCCTAATGGTGAACCAACTCCCTCATATTTCCTCACAACTATCTCATTGCATTTGTGTGAGCATTTGTGAGGAGTTTGTGAGCTGTTGGAGTTAGTTTTTGGAGCAACATTGAGGCGGTCTGACTCCGATTCAGAGTCTAAGCCAGATGAGTTTCCCTTGTCTAGCATTATTGACTAGTGATCACTAGATAATATTCTGTATTAGTGACTTGTAGTCATGTAGTTGTATTGTTTTGTTGTAGAGGCCATTTAGAGCCTCCTTGGTTGTGTTTTTGTTCTGATCTCTATATATTACATGTATTAGACAATGCACTGGGTGCCATTTTGATATAATAGATATATTCACGAACATACTTTGATCATATGTCTTCTCTCTATTATTCTAATGCTTTGAGTTTGGAAACATGAATGAAAATCTTTAAAAATATGTTTTTTCATAAAAAAATAAATAACGTACTTTTTACAAAGACCGAGTCATTGGAATCAACTAGTCCGAGTTGATACCGAGTCGGAGTTGACCCTTGGCCGATTCCGAGTCCGAGTCCGAGTATTAAAACTATGATTCACACAAGTTCGATTTGCAAGAGAAAGAGACAAGAAGAAGCGTGAATTCAAGGAGAAGAAGACCTATTGCAAGGAGAAAGCAAAATCGAAGTTTGGAGCATCTCTTTCTCTCACATGTGCGAGATTTTTTAGGGTTTTTGGGCAAGTTGCAGGGGTCGAAATTTCCATAGTAATTGCAGGTTTGAAATTCTGTAGTTGCAGGGCCGAAATTCTGGATTGAAGCAATATTTGAGGAGTTAACACTTGGTGACTTTGGCAGAGGTTGTCTACTTGAAGGAAGGTTTCGCTTGGTGATTGGAGGAGGTCTTTATCTAGGGTCTTGGATTGTCTCATCATGATTTGAATCTACAAGAGGAAGAGTTTGACTGGGTTTTCCCCTTAATAGGGGTTTTGCCTTGGCTGAGTGCCTACATCTTTTGTTTCTTGTTCTTGTGATCTTCATGCACTTTTGATTTGGTAATTGCTTAATGAAAGACATGATAATAAAGAAGTAAAAGAAGCCAACACACATCACAAATAATTATCAAGAAGAGAGGAATCAAACCCTAATATCTACATGCATTGATATCTCAACAGGGGGCATTGTAATTTTTCACACAAAGCTCACCTTTAAATGTCTAACTAGATCAAGTTCCGTAAATAGGTTACCTCCTTATGTTAGGGATGGTTAGATGCATAACCCTATTAGGTGTTTCCAATCCCCAAGGGGTAGTAACATGCCCAAACCCAACGCATCAATCCATAGGGATGTATGAGAATGGTGGCTGTGGAGTGGGAAAGTCTTCGGGGTAAGGTGCCACAACCATGTGACCAACCAATGGAGGTCCAACATGCAGAGCGTATAGATGTGAGGAGGGAGCAATCCTTGAGGCATGAGTTAGCGCTTTTGTTGGCTTGCTTTTTCCACCCCTCTGGTGTACCTTTTACTTATTTATGATTTTCTTTGATTTGGGTGCATAGCTTGGGAGCCCAAGCTTGTTTTTGATATTTTCCAAACCCTAAAAATCCTCTAGAGAATTTCGCTCCAAGCCCTAATTAGATCGCTTATCCTTAAGAGGCCCAACAAAGAGAGAGAAAAGAGAGTGAAAATGATTTTGTGGAGAAGTAAAGGTTGATCACTTTATGGACAAGGCCAGTGCCTAAACCTTGGGTCAATGGAGTCTATGGATTCTTAAAATTGGCTAAAACTTACAAAGGAGTAAGGATGCCTTGATGCCATAACAACAAAGCCCTAACTGTTACCTTTGTGAGGGACCAAAATTAACTTGGGAGAGCTAATGTAAGATTTACCAAGGGGTTTGTCATTCACATATCATACATGAGTAATGCATGCAATAATGAGACCTAACTTCCATACAATTTATCTTCAATAACAATAGTGCAATAGAAAACCTTAGATCATCAATCTGTTCCATAGTCCATACACTAGACATAAAAATAATAAATTTTCAATAATAAAGCACACTTAGAAGACAATATGCATGAACAATCCAATTATTGATCCAAGGCAACTTCTCCAGAGACAAGAAATTAGCTCCAATATGCAATGTTTTACATATATCACAGCTTGTCCAAGATACAAAGGGGACGAAATCTCCTAACGATGGTTGAAAAGTCCAAGTTATGATGATGAAAAACAATGATCCTCTCCTCTATTTATATGAGTAAGATGAGTTCTAATTATTAGCCTACAAGCCCCTAATAACAAGTAAAATCACAAAAAATACCTGGGTTACAAGCCAACCCACTAGCTTTTGACATAAGTGCTGCTAAGAAAATCCCACTCGTGTGAGATGTGAAGTTTCTAAAGCTGATATCATCCATGAAATGTGAAAGTTTCTTAATAAAAGAAACCCTACTGTTAATTCTCGATTTACTTCTCCTACTTGATTAAATACACAAGTTATTAATCTGAATATTCAGAATAACGTCGAAGTAAATGTTGATTTCTATAGCATTGGAAAGTGTTCTAAGTCTCATTTTTGGTAGAGAGGCTTGGACATCAGTTATCCAGAGAACCCATAAATCGTTTGTGGAAATTCCACTCAGATATGACTTTATTAAAATAATTAATTATTTTAATGCAGACCCTAAGTTTAACTTAGGGAAATTAAATAATTAAAATGTATTAATAGAGCAGAGTGTGAATCTTCTAGAAAACGAAGATCAAGTCATCTTTTAATTTGAGCCATTGATTAACGATATAATCTTGGCCGTTGATTCGTCAGCAAGAAGACTATAAGAAGAGACTTAAGGGCCATTTGGAAATCAAGCCGGGGACACTCTCAGTACCGGAAAGAAATCGATTCTGAAGCAAGAGATTCGATTTCAGTGGGTGAGTTTGTAGAGGCATGGTTGCAGAAGCAGAAGGAGGAGGAAGGAGTCAATTATCGGGAAGTAGAAGTCAGGAGGATGAAGGGAAGGGTGAGCTGATCAACAGCACGAACCCCTCCACGCAGAATCACGCAATCTAGAGAGGGATTGCGTAGAGCTCTCACGCTGGATGATGCAGAGGGTGAAGGAGGTCATCTCGAGGGTCCGAAATTTGTTTGGAAGGTCTAGAAAATTCAGCCAGGTGTTTGCAAATTTTTCTCTGCTCATCAGACTCTTGTAAATGTACTTTCCATTTCTGAAGATAAATATAAAACCCTCATCTGCTGCACCAGTTTTCCCACATTGGGTTTTTCTGGGGACAATTGTCCAAAAATAACTGTGTTCATATGATTTTTCTATTGTGCTACTTGTGTAAATTATCTTTCTGTTCTTATGCTCTTAACGATAGTGAAGATCTACAAATGTGTTTATTTCAGAATTTACTAAATCATCTGTAAATAACTTATCTCATAAGTAGGAGAAATAAACCAAGTATTGCAGAAATATTTTCCTCTTGAAAATTTCACATGGTATCAGAGGAAAGGGCTAAAAAAAGAAAGGGAGGATCTGCCATGGACCAAAGTTCCATCATCCAGAAGGGTTCACGCAGTCCTCCAGAGCACGCAGAAATGCAGAGATAACACGACATGAAGGTGTTGGCATCCAGACTAGAGGAGGATCTTGTCTGTGTGTTAAGCACAACTCCTCCAAGTGTTTGGTATATTGAAAGTGGAGCATCTGCTCATATGACGCAGGTTCGAGAATGTTTTTCTAGTTACCAAGAAGAACATATGAATTTCCAGATAACTATCGGAAATAAGGAAAAATGTACCCCCATTGGGAGAGGTACCGTAACATTTCAGACTGAGGACGACAACAAGATTCGAGCCACGAATGTTCTGCATGTACCAGCGTTGGGGATGAATTTACTCTCAGTGTCTCAACTTCAGAACAAGGGCTATGACGTATACTTTATTCGAGATAAGGTGTATGTCAAACACCCTAACTGGAGCAAAAAGGCACAAATCAGAGTAAGGAGTCACAAGCTGTTTAAGCTCCAGCTTGAATCTCTGGTGGCCCTGATCGGCAGTACAGACGACAGAGATCTGAATGAACTATGGCACAAAAGGATGGGGCATCTACATCATGGAGCCTTGGGGATTCTCAAAAATACTGTCATAGGGGCTCCTGAACTCAGCACAAAGAAAGGCGAAGTTTGCAGGGGATGCGTACTAGGGAAGTATGCTAAAGCAACATTTCCAAGAAGCAACAACAGAGCCAAAGGTGTATTAGAATTAATACACTCTGACATTTGCGGTCCAATGTCCACAATTGCTCTTAGTGGGGCAAAGTATTTTTCCACCTTTATTGATAATCATTCCAGGAAAACTTGGGTCTATTTTTTGAAGACCAAAGATGAAGTCTTTGATCGGTTTAAAGATTTCAAAACATTGGTGGAGAAATCTACAGGAAAGAAGATCAAGAAGTTGTGGTCAGATAACAGTGGAGAATATATCGATAAAGACTTCACAAATTTCTGTGCACAGGAAGGCATCAAGAGAGAATGGATAGCTCCATACAATCCAGAGCAAAATGGAGTTGCAGAACGGAATATTCGGACCATAATAGAAGCTGCAAGGGTGATGTTGTACGACCAAGATATGCCCAAATTCTTATGGGCAGAGGCCTGCAACACAACAGTATATATTCAGAACAGAGTTCCTAATAGAACTTTGGGGAAGGTAACTCCCGAGAGTGTGTTCACATGAAGCAAGCCAAAAGTGAGCCACATCAAGATATTCGGCAGCATAGTGTACTGCCACGTTCCAGATGAAAAGTGGAAGAAGTTGGATCAAACTGCAGAGAAGGGTTTCCTGATGGGCTATAGCAAGAATGCAAAGGCATATTGCATCCATATTCCAGAGAGCAGGAAAGTCGTGGTAAGAAGGGATGTAAAATTCCTGGAGGAGAGAGTCTTCAGGAAATCTCGAGAGATGGCCACAGATACGCAGATTGAGGAAGATCCATTGGCACAGCCTCAACGACCTATAGAGGAGAGGTCCAGTGCCTCTCCAAGGCACAATAATTCTAAGGGAAGCTCCTCTGACGAAGAACAGGAGGAAGAACAGGTGAGACCGTCCACAACTGATGGGAGACTGAGCAGAGAGCTCCAACAAATTCTTAGGGATGCAGAGGAATTTGTTGGAGCCCCTAGAGAAGGAAAGAGGATAAGGAAACAACCAGATAGATATCAGGCACTGGTAGCTCAGGTTGGAGAACCATCTGCCTTTCGGGAAGCAGCTCAGCATCAGGTATGGGTGGATGCCATGGTGGAGGAGTATAGCTCCATCATGACAAATAATGTATGGGAAGTAGTCCCTAGACCACATGACAGATCAGTTGTAGGATCCAGATGGATCTACAAGATCAAATATGCTGCAGATGGCGGCATAAAGAAGTTTAAGGCAAGGTTTGTTGCTAAGGGGTATGCCCAGAAGGAAGACATTGACTATGAAGAAACCTTTTCTCCAGTAGCACGATACACTTCTATCAGATCTGTCATCTCTCTGGCTGCGCAGATGGGATGGGAGATTCACCAGATGGATGTCAAGACTGCGTTCTTGAACGGGGTGATAGAGGAGGAAGTGTACATAGAGCAGCCAGAGGGCTTCAAGACACATGAGCAGAAGACTCATGTTTGTAGATTTAAGAAAGCCTTGTATGGCTTAAAACAAGCCCCCAGGGCATGGTATGGTCGGATTGATATCTGCTTGCAGAAAATGGGGTTCATCAAGAGTGACGTAGATCGCAACTTATACTACTTGAGAGTAGGAGATGAGCTGCTTATCCTTGTTCTTTATGTGGATGACCTGTTTTTTACCGGATCATCCAAGCTCATCAAGGACTGCAAGGAGAATCTGGCAATAGAATTTGGCATGAAGGACCTGGGGCAGATGCACTATTTTCTTGGATTAGAAGTCTGGCAACAGAAAGGGGAAATCTTCCTAGGACAAGGAAGATACACGACAGAAATCCTGAAGAGATTTCAGATGGAAGACTGTAGACCCATGGCCACGCCAATGATTACTAACTGGAAGAAGATAGACACATCGGAGGATGATGAGGTTGATCCCACATTGTACAGACAACTTATCGGATCATTGATGTATCTGGTCAATACGAGTCCAGACATCTGTTATGCAATGAATACCCTCAGTCAGTTCATGGTGGAACCAAGGAGGGCTCACTGGGCAGTAGCCAAACATGTTCTCAGATACTTGAGAGGGACAGTCCAGTATGGGCTAAAGTACACCAGGGGTAATGAGATCCAATTGAGTGGGTTCACTGATGCAGACTGGGCTGGAAGTACATTAGATTGGAAAAGTACCAGTGGGTACTGTTTTAGTCTTGGATCAGGAATGCCTTCCTGGTGCAGCAGGAAACATAAGTCTGTAGCACTGAGTTCAGCCGAGGCAGAGTACATGGCAGCAACCAGAACTTTGTGCGAGGCCATATGGCTCTGCAAATTGCTCTTGAACCTACTCAAGAAACGGATATAACCGACCGGGATTATGTGTGATAATCAGAGCTGCTTTAAGCTCTCTGAAAATCCTGTGTTTCATGACTGGTTGAAACACATTGACATTCGATGTCACTTTATCAGGGACTATGTCCAGAGGGGAGCAGTACAATTGCAATACACTACTACAGGAGAACAAGTGGCAGATATCCTCACAAAGGCTCTAAGTAAGATCAAATTCACTTACTTCAGGGAGAAGATGGGGATGGTCGAGAACCCCTTCCATTATAGGAAAGGGTGGTCTTCAGAAAAAGAGGGAGTTGCAGTACGGATGATGTAGTGGCAGGGTAGCAGTACAAGAAGCAGTAGCGCAGAGATGAGGGGCAACAGCGAGGACATCATCAGTGCAACAGATGATGTAGAGTCAGAGCAGTACAACGGTACCTTGCTTAAACACTTTCCTCACTAAGAGGGAGTGTTGATTTCTATAGCATCGGAAAGTGTTCTAAGTCTCATTTTTGGTAGAGAGGCTTGGACATCAGTTATCCAGAGAACCCAGAAATCGTTTATGGAAATTCCACTCGGATATGATTTTATTAAAATAATTAATTATTTTAATGCAGACCCTAAGTTTAACTTAGGGAAATTAAATAATTAAAATGTATTAATAGAGCAGAGTGTGAATCTTCTGGAAAATGAAGATCAAGTCATCTTTTAATCTGAGCCATTGATTAACGATATAATCTTGGCTGTTGATTCGTCAGCAGGAAGACTATAAGAAGAGACTTAAGGGCCATTTGGAAATCAAGCCGGGGACACTCTCAATACCAGAAGGAAATTGATTCTGAAGCAAGAGATTAGATTTCAGTGGGTGAGTTTGTGGAGGCGGGGTTGCAGAAGTAGAAGGAGGAGGAAGGAGTCAGTTATCGGGAAGTAGAAGTCAGGAGGATGAAGGGAAGGGTGAGCTGATCAGCAACACGAAGCCCTCCACGCAGAATCACGCAGTCTAGAGAGGGATTGCGCAGAGCTCTCACATTGGATGACGCAGAGGGTGAAGGAGGTCATCCCGAGGGTCCGAAATTTGTTTGGAAGGTCTACAAAATTCAGCCAGGTGTTTGCAAATTTTTCTCTGCTCATCAGACTCTTGTAAATGTACTTTCCATTTTTGAAGATAAATATAAAACCCTCATTTGCTGCACCGGTTTTCCCACATTGGGTTTTTCCGGGGACAATTGTCCAAAAATAACTCTCTTCATATGGTTGTTTCTATTGTGCTACTTGTGTAAATTATGTTTCTGTTCTTATGCTCTTAACGATCGTGAAGATCTGCAAATGTGTTTATTTCAGAATTTACTGAAGCATCTGTAAATAACTTATCTAATAAGTAGGAGAAATAAACCAAGTATTGCAGAAATATTTTCCTCTTGAAAATTTCACAGTAAATACAAATAACAACCTACACATACAAATCATTTACTGCTAAGTTACACGAAACAGGGGGAATAAGCAGGTTTGCCGGACGACGGGACGATACGAGAATCGGCCTCCCGGGATTTTGGAAACGAAACGATATATATATATATATATATATATATATATATATATATATATATATATATATATATATATAATTTAAATTTATATTAGAATTTAAGACATTTAAGAAATGTCATGTGAAATCATAAAACATACATGATAAAGTCAAAGCATAAACTATTACAAGTTACAACACACTTACTCTGGAATGGTAACAGACACATCATGAAATAACAATATCGGAAATATCCAAAACCAACCTTTATTATATATCAAAATCTCAAAATCAACCTTTATTATATATGAGGCTGCAAGTACAATAAAGTCAAAAGACTAATACTCATTATCAGAATCCTCATCAAATATAGCAACAAAAGCATGCTTAGTAGTGGATGGTGTAGCTGAGGAAGATGTTTTGCCAATTCCACTTCTATGATCCTGGTCCTCAATATTCAAGGCAGCAAGAGAGAGATCCAAATCAGGATTTTCTGGATCCACATTCCATTCTTTATAAGGACCATTGCCATATTTTGGACCCCTACGAGATGCAAGGCGAAGGTTGGAGTGCACATAAACAAGATCCTCTGCCTTCTGTGAGCCCAACCTTTTGCACTTCACAGAATGAATAAAACCATAGGTGCTCCAATTCCTTTCTGCTGATGAAGAGATTGCCACTTGTGAAAGGAGGCGAATGGCAAGGTTTTGCAAATGTACACCATTTGCTCCATGACAAATCCACCACCTAACTAGATTCATGGTGCTTCTCCTCCAAAGATGATATATCTGAATAATCATCTATTCCTATAGCAAAACTGACAAATTCTTCCTTCACCTCCCTGTGTAGATGAGCTAGAAAAATTATCATCAGGGCTTTTTTCACTCCATTAGCCACCTCTCTATCCTTATGGGGTGCCTTCCTCTTCCCATTGCTTTGAGAAATAAGTTCCTCATCATAAAATTTTGGGTGCTAAAGTGTGCAATGGGTGTTGAAATTGTTCCACCTTTCAACAATGATTTTCTTGATTAATTCAGCAAAATGATCATCTACAAACAAAAGCTGTGGAGACTCTTGTGAAATGGTTTCCATAGTTTTCTCAACCATGGAATCCATGCCATCATATACCTCTCCTAAGAAAGGTTGGTCATTGTCAACATTCCAAAGAAGCTCAAATGCAGGGGTTGTGAACATTAGCAAGAAATCTATCTTGCTCCACCAATCCTCATCAATGCACAATCTACGCACCGTAGATCCCCGCTCTAAATCTGCCTGTCTCCACTCAGCCCAAAATTGACTCACCGCCATAGACACTAATGCTTGCTTAACCTCAACAATGTAGAAATTTTAAGTCCCACTCCGGTTTTCAGTTTCTCCTTATTTCTCCCATATAGTTAAATGCCCATTCCCATAACCATACATTCAACAAGTTGGAAAAATAAATATTTTCTGAAAACACAAATTCTGGAAATTTCACAGTGCTGAAAATTGCAGAAATAAAAACTCAGAAAAATAAATCAGCCATACACAAATTTGACACGCTGATTTTTGGTCAAGATGACCCTGGAAAAACCCCCTACAACTCTTGGGGAAAACCAGTTTGAAAGCTTCTCTTTATTTCTGAATATGCTTTTACAATGAACAGTAAAACACAGTAAAAATTACAACAAACATAAAACCCACTTATCTCGATTTTCGTGCCAACTTTCCACCTTAAAAATCATGCCAACAACAAATAGAAAATTACAGGAAAAATTATAGCATTAAATGCTGTACTTTTTGCCTTGGAAAATGTGCCATATTTTGCCTGTATGGAACTGTACGGATAGTACAACAATCCCTCTTCGATTTCTGTGCCCAAAAAAGCTGCCTCGAAAATTGTGCCCTTGGCTGTTGAATCTGCTCCTAAAAAACAATGCTATACTTTGCCTCGAAAAGCGTGCTAACAGTGCTGTACAGATTTTGTCTTGGTAAACATGCCAAATAAATGTTGTTGTTTGAAAATGCTGCCTTGAGAAATGTAACCTCCTGTTGTACGGATTTGTTGTGTATCTTTTGCTGCTCTCCTTCTACTCAGAAATTTCTCTTTAGCTTCCTCTCCTCTCTCAATCTGCTCATGAAAGAAATGAATGATCTTTTCTTTCCTTTTCCTCCTTTAACCTAACCCTAAGTGACTTTTGGGGAATCCCTAAATCCAATGGCTGAGATAGATTTAGATCTAGGGCTGAGATTAAATGTGCATTTAAATCTCACTTTCTATTTTTTGATTCACCTCACTTTAATAAAGACCTGCTTAGTCATTTATTTCCAAAGTCACTTTTCACTTTCTAATTTCACATTGACTTTATTAAAGTCACTTTAAAATTAGACTTAGTAACTTTATCACTTAAAGTCACTTTTAAATTAGATTTGACTTTATAACTTATCAAGTCACTTTAGGAGAAAAATTAAATTCTTTTGGACACTTTTCCCTAGGCCAAAAATCAAAGCCTTAGGGAACCACCTGTCCTCCAGTAACCAAATTTCAACACTCCCTCTTACTGAGGAAGGTGTTCCTCACCACACTTGTCTCTGAAGTAGACATGTTTGCCTTGTAGTAAGGCTTTGGTAAGAATATCTGCAACCTGCTCATCAGTGGGAATACACTCAAGCTTCACAACTCCCTTCTGAACATAGTCTCTGATGAAATGATATTTGATGCCGATATGCTTTGACCTATCATGAAATACTGGATTCTCCGTGAGTTTAATGCAACTCTGATTATCACAGTAAATCACTGAAGGTCTCAATGGTTGACCAAATAAGCCAAACAACATCTTGCGAAGCCATATGGCCTCACAACTAGCTAGACTGGTTGCCATGTGCTCTGCTTCCGTTGAACTCAATGCTACTGACTGCTGCTTTCGGCTGAACCACGACACCACTGTCGAACCCAACCCAAAACAACACCCTGAAGTGCTCTTCCTATTAGAAGCACAACCTGCCCAATCAGAATCAGTGTAACCTGCCAATCTCAATCCATCTCCCTGCCTATAATCTAGACCATACTCCACTGTCCCTTGCAAGTACCGCAAAATGTGTTTTGTAGCAACCCAGTGCACCCTCCTGGGCTCACACATGAACTGGCTCATCGTGTTGACTGCAAAACATATATCTGGTCTAGTGTTGACCAAATACATCAAGGAACCAATCAGTTGTCTATACAATGTGGGATCCACCAACTCGGAATCTGAAGCATGAAGCTTCTTCCAGTTGGTGATCATCGGTGTCGACATGGGTCTACAATCCTCCATGTGGAATCTGCCAAGGATGTCCACAATATACTTCCCCTGTCCCTGGAAGAAATGCCCCTCCTCCTGCCACACCTCCAAACCCAAAAAGTAATGCATCAAGCCGATGTCCTTCATCTCAAACTCCGCCGCAAGATCTCTCTTGCAATGCTCTATGAGTCTCTCTGCACCTGTAATGACCAAGTCATCCACATACAGCACCAGAATGAGAGGCTCCTCACCTATCACAATAAAGTATAGGTTCGGATCTGCATCACTCTTTGTGAAACCCATCTCCTGCAAGTACGTATCAATCCTAGAGTACCAAGCTCTAGGAGCTTGCTTCAGGCCATAAAGGGCCTTCTTCAGTCTGCACACATGGGACTCCTTCCCATGCACCTCAAAGCCCTGTGGCTGCTCAATGTACACCTCCTCCTGTATAAAGCCATTGAGAAATGCAGTCTTCACATCCATCTGGTGGATCTTCCAACCCATCTCTGCTGTTATCGATATAATGGAGTGAATCGAAGTATATCGAGCCATGGGAGCGAAGGTCTCCTCATAATCAACTCCCTCTACTTGGGAGAACCCTCTAGCCACAAACCTTGCCTTGAATTTCTCAATGTTGCCATCTGCAGCAAGCATTACCTTGTAAAGCCATCTCGAAGTAACCACGGATTTGCCCTTAGGCCTCGGCACCACCTCCCAAACATAATTATTCATGATAGAAGAATACTCCTCCTGCATGGCCTCTCTCCAGACCTGCTGGTTAGCTGCCTCCTCATAGCTAGAAGGCTTAGAGTCAATGATGTTGGAAACCATTGCCATAAAGCTACGCAACCTCTCAGGTTGTTTGCTCTCTCTGACCGCCCTCTTCGGCCCAGCAATAGATGTGGCCTTTCTCAAGGTATCCTGAAGCCACTTGGGCTTCCTCTTCCCTGAGCACACTTCTCTGACCGGAGAAAGAAACTCCTCCTCCTCATCAGGAGCTTGAACTCCTGAATGTCTGTCTGTTGTCCTCATGCCTGAACCTGAACTTGTAGATGCTGAAGTACCGTGTGAATTGTCCATCAATGGACTACCTAGTGAATTGCTCTGCGGACTGCTCTGCATGTTGCCCGAAGCACCACACCTCTGACTCTGCGAACCACTGCTCACTGATGGACCTGACACCGTAATCGATGTACTTCTTGATCCCTGCCTACTGGATCCCTGTGCCTAACTCAACTGCTCCTGAGGGTCTGGCTTATCCAGATACTCTAACTCTCGTGACCTCCTGAAAGCCCTGTCCTCCTCGAACTTCACATCCTACCTGACAATAACTCTCCTCTGTGCAGGAATATAAATCCAAAAGGTTTTCGAGGTCTCACTGTAGCCCACAAAGATACCCTTCTCTGCGGTGGGCTCTAGCTTGGTCCTCTTCTCCTTAGGTACGT